>JAOTAY010000191.1:43600780-43618881 GCA_025629805.1 Erythroxylum baracoense
ACAAGCATTTACATGTGCAAAAATTCACTATTTACTATTCATGTGCATATATGAATGCATGAATATGTCAATGCACTATTAAACACTCCTAACCCGTTCCAAATTACCAATTTACCCTTCCCATAAGTGAGGGGATGTTACATTGAAAATACTTTGAAATGTGTGTATACAACACTCAAAACCTCCTTGATGCTAAAACCAATGAGAAAACACCTATTTATAGTGTTTTAGGATCCTACTATTAGTTGGAGCCAAGAACCAGCCATTATGATAGCTATATATAGTGCATTAGTTTACTAAAAGCTCCAGTTCACTAGTCAATGAAACATTAGTAGACCAATAAGCATATTGGTCAACTAATATGACACATTAGTCAGACAGTACATTAACTATTATTACAACAAACTTATGGTACACCAAATTTAATTACTTTAACCTATATTAGTCAATCACTACCTTATATAAGTCAACCAATCACTCCAAAAATATGATTTTAACACCTTCAAATGCGCAAACTCAATTTTATTAACGCAATTATGAATTAAACTTTCCAGAAGTGTTCCCTAAACTTTATTTGAAAGATTGAGAAGCTTTTATATTAAAAATAAAAGCTTTAATGCCTCTTGATGAATATAAAGGCTCATGCAATGAAATGTTTTATGCATAATGAGCATTTTAGAGCATCAAATTAACAAAGTGAGATTACATTTAATATTAAAAGCTGAAGAATAAACTTGATAAGCCTTGATCTTTTTTTATTCTTGATTTGATCTTCATTTCGACAGTTGTAAATTTTAACTTTTCTTTATCAACTTCATACGTTATCTTATAAGTTTATGACTTCAATTTGTTCTTATATTATTTTTTATCACAATAATAAATTCACTAGTAGTAATTATATATTTTTATCATCAAAATACTAATTCGAACTTATCTTGGTTTAACAATCTCTCCTTTTTTATTATGACAAGACATTTGTGATATTAGAGAAAATAATAAAATTAAGCACACAAACAAATATCAAGATAGTGATTAATTCCCCTTTAATTTATGCATAAAACATTATTCAATATCAATAACAAAAAAGATATTCAAAATCGAAAAAAATACATACATTACGGTAATATAAATTTACTCAAACAAGTCACACGAAAAAACAATTAGTCCCCCTAAATTTCATCTCTCTCTTTGAATATTATTACTCCCCCTAAATCTATTATCACCAAGCTTTCTCCCCCTTTTGAAAATCATCAAAAAGAAATCGTTATCTAAAAATGCAAAAAGTAAAATGTCCTGTTTCAAATAACTTGGTAAAGAAAATCAAAGTTTATTTGGTCAAGATTGATTAAAATTGTTACTAAAGATTGCTATTAAATATTTAGGGAGTTAAAATAAAAGATCAATTTTGATAGAAACAATCCTAATTATGTCTAATTTGAAAAGTTCCTAATTTTAGTATTGCACCTAAGTTGAAAGATTCAATTAAATCACAAAGGGCAAGTTTTGATAATATTAAAGGTTGGAATTATAACAAATAAAAAATAATTGCAATACCTATCAATCAATATTTTAAAAGTGTATAAATTGTAAAAGCCCAAAATTTCAAAAATAGAAAGATGAAAAAATGTCCAAAATACCAAAATTGAACAAAGTTAAAGAAGTATTAACATAATTATAAAGGAAAACAAACTCAACTCCTTTCACAAGTTAACTATGAAGACATCAATTAAAAAAAATCTCAAATAAGAAAAAATTTGAAAATCCCATATACAAAATTCAAGAATTACAATTTTTCAATTTGATGTAATCTAATGAGATTTTTATGTAATGGAGAAAGTTGTTTTCAAGGAAAAGAGTGAATTATTTGGAGTTTTAAAGGATATAAACATAAAATATGAGAATATAAGAAAAATGAGATGAGAGATTAAAAGTAGGGGAATTTGTCAACCATATGACTTGACTGGTCAACCAATATTGATGTTTCGAGAGAAGCAAAAGTGAGTGGTAGAGGCATTATGGGAAAAATGGTTTAGATTTAAAATATGATATACTGATTGATCAATGAAGTATATCGAACAACCTATTTTGGTTATTTATCGACCAAGGATGGTGACAAACTCTCCTCAATCTTTCGGGAAAGAAAGGAGTCTCAGAATAAGGAAAATTGGTCGATCACTGAAGGATACTGGTTGACCAATGTGGTTGTTTGGCTGACTAGACAAGTGATCAAACAAAGAACAAACTCATTAGAAAGGTAGAAAACATGATTTTTGGTTACAATGGTCGACCACAATAAGATATTAGTTAACCAGTATGCTTTAGAAAGCTAAAAAAATAACTTTAAAACTCAAATTTAAACATTAAAACATGTAATGAGTCATCGTAATATCAATCAAGAATTATCAAAAAACTTAAAAAAGACTTCAAACAGACAAAGTCAATCAAGAAAAAAAAGAGAGGATCTTTATCATATTGAATTTCCATTAAATGTACCTAATTATCTTTTTATTGAGCAAAATCTTATTCTTATTTAATGAATTAGAAAAATTATTACGCAATTAATATAAATTATATCTTAATAACCTTATTTTATATATATCTTTTAATTCTAAGAACAAAGGTTCACACTTTAAAAATAATTATTGAAAACCTTATTCATAATCCAGCCCAAACAATCATCACCGGTAATTTATACTCAAATTCACACATAAATGCAAGTTATTGCATATTTCTAAATTATAAACTAATAACTACCTTATGTAGAGCATTACTTATGAGAGATTTAAATGAAAATTATTCTTGAGTTTACAATCTATTAAAGGCTTCTCATCTGTCTCATCTTTTTCAGCTGGTTTAACAATTGTCTCTTCATAAAAGCCTATGGTGGCCAAATTCTCCACATTCTAACAAAATATTTTAGATTTTCTTGGATGTGGAATGTACATGCATATGCTTGGATGTGGATGCTCCATAATCACTGACCATATTAGGCAACAGTTCTTCACTATACAAATATTTTCCCTTAACAAATGTGGTTCTAGAATTATCTTTACTTCCATAGTTATATCTTATTCCATGCCTATTATTGAAATTTTTTGAGCTCTTAGCATGTTCTGTAGTTTTTCACTCCCTTTAGTAAACTTAGACAAAGAGTTTTTAAGGGAATCTATCTCTTTTTTTCAATATTTCATTCACATGCCCTAATCCTTCTAAGTCATTATTGTCATTATAATCACATTTTTAGATGCTTTAATATTGTTCAATTCAATTTTCATCTTTGCATTCTCACTCATGCATGCACTAGGTTCTTTTGAGCCTCTTTAAGTTTGGGGGATAACATTTTCTTTTTCATCCTCATAATTTCAACGCTCTCAATTAATTTATTGTATGTCAAATCAACATCACCATCATTTTCATAAGAATTAGGGTTGGACGTTACCTCATCATTGCCCATAGCGGTAAAGCATATATAAGTTATCTCTTCTTTTGAATACTCAGCTTTGGATTCACATTTGTCCAAGCTGATGCTTTAAGTGCTTTCTTTTTGTCCTTCTTCTCCTTCTTATAATTTCTCTTCTCACTATCTTTGAGTCGATGATATTGTGATTTTATATAGCTGAGTTTTCTACATTCAAAACAAGTAATGTTAGAGGATTTATGTCTTATATGAGAACTTTTTCTTTAAAAACTTATTAAATTTTCTAGTGAGTAAGCCAATGTCTTCTTTTTTGTTTTCACTCGTTGATGTCTTTTCCTCTTTACTTGATTCTTCCTTGAAGGCTTAATCATTAAATTATTTTTCTTTAGAGGCGTCATTTCTTCTTGCATCTCTTAGAGACTCACTTCGTACGTAAGAAGAGATCCAATAAGTTTCTCAAATGGTAATATTGTTCAACTCTTGGATTTTTATATAGTCATCACTTTAGCTTCCCTTGTCTTTCAAAGTGACCTAAGCATCTTTCTTATCATTTTAACATTAGTATACGTCTTTCCAAGACTTTTTAGAGCATTAATAATATCAATAAATCTAGTATACGTGCCAGATATACTTTAATCATACTTCATTTGAAACAATTCATATTGATGTGTTAGTATGCTTACTTTGCTCTCTTTTTCTTGATCATTTTCCTCATACGTAACTTCTAAAGTATGCCAAATTTCGTGAGCTAACTCACACATAGAGATCCTATTAAATCAATTTATTTCTAATGCATAAAAAAGATGTGTATGGCCTTACTATTCAAGGAATCTAATATCTTATCTTGAGATTACCATTCTTCCTTCAATTTGGATACCTTTTGTTCTCCACAATTTTAGTAGGAATAAAAGGACCATTTGACATTATTTCCCAAAAGTTTACAATTTCAACCATTAAGAAGAATCTCATTCTAGTTTTTCAATAAAAGTAATCATTATCGTCAAAGAAAGGTGGTCTCTTAATGCTTTGCCTCTGTTGGTTGAATGATGAGAATTATGCTTTTAAATGTATCATTATGATCTTTGCTATAGGATTTTATTAGAAACTAGTCTAATAGACTCGTTTTGATATCACTTATTATTCCTTAACAACACCCTAAAGCTAAGTGAATTAGGAGTTTAAAAAATTGAATAACTTTTATAATCAATATATTCAATTAACAATAATCAATGTAAATAAGGATGACAAAATTGCTTCATATAAATCAATTAAAATTGAATAATAATTTAAAAAGAATAGGGAAGAGAGAATGCAAACCAATTTATAATAGTTCAATAAACAACCCTTTTCTATATTCACTCCCAATATTCTTCTTAGAATTCTACTATATTTCTTCTTTCAAAGTGAAAAATAACCTTTGTATAATCTTTCTCAGTAAAGAGAAACTCTTCTTACAATCTTCTTTTAAGGCAAAATGGAACCTCAGTCTCACTTGGATCACCCTCAAGTACAATATCTAAACCAAATATTATAACTTCAAGTTTCTCACTTTATCACTTGATAACTCTAAAATGGCTCACTCACAAAAATATAACCTAATGATGCTCAAATGATTGAAAAAAGCTTTAAAATGTGTGTATATAACACTCAAAATCTTGTTGATTTTAAAACCAATGAAAAAACACTTATTTACAATGTTTTGGGACCCATACTAGCTGTTGGAGTCAAGAATTAGCTGTTACAATGGCTATATACAATGCACTAGTCAACCAATATGCATTAAAAGCTCCAGATTTACTAGTCTTTAGAACATTGTTTGATTAGTAGGCATATTGTACTATAAATTTCAGAATTGGTAAGTTCACCATCGCTTGCATTAGTAGCATTAGGCACATCATCATCTTTCTCATCTACTAATATAATGTTTTCTTTATTTGTAGCATCTATCATTCACATTATTCACTTTTACAACAAGCATTTTATCCTGTGTAACCATTGTCTTCTTCTTCACATTTTACTGGAATCATCATCCACGTTATTTGCTTTTGAAGCTTGTATGCATTATATTCACCCTTAAAATAAATCTCCACTATTTAAAACAAAAAACCAATTGTTTCATTTATTTTGCTATAATTTTTAATATCAACTAACCCACTTTTGGGGGTTTATATAATGTCTACATTACGCTTTATTTAACATATCATATTAATTATGCACAGTACCAAACTAACATAACTTGTTTGGTCAATATCTTCTACTAAAAATTTCCTCTCACCAATGTAAACAAATGAGTTATTTATGTCAATTTCTCCCACCAGTAAAATAATATTTCTTTTTTATGAAATTCTACATCCTAAAAAATAACAAAATAAATAATTATTTTCAATTTCATAAGACAATAAAAACTACTAAACAATTCAGTTTACACACTTCTATACTTCAGTGTTATGTCTTAATAGCTCGCCTCCTCCTTACTCCATAAAATAATTCCTTCAAATGCCTACAAAAACAAGTCTTTATCATATTGTTCTCCAAAACAACCGATAAACTACCAAAAATCATGAAATTGGAATATAAACAAAATACATTTCACTTAACTGAACTCAATTAATGATTACAAACAAATAATATTATGACTAAAAAATTATATTTGAAACCTTAAATTATTATAAATGAGTAATTTTGCATATTAATTTACCTCAATTGCTAAAATCACCAAAGATGAACTCAATTACCAAAGATTAAAGAACCTTCTTTTCTTTGTAATATTTAAATAGGCCTACTAAAAGACAACATTATCCTTGGTAAGATTACATCCTCATACAAGATACTCACATTGGTATAATGAAACAATTACACTATAATTGTCCTCTGGTGAAAAGAGAGTAAGGCATGTTTTGGACATTTTAAAGGAGTATGAGTCAACTACTCCCTATAAATTAATCCATTATTGCCGGCATCAAAACTAATTGTCCCAAAAGAAAAGCCTCAACTCCACTCCTACATTTCCACAAATTAAACAACTTGAAATGATAAGAGAATTTTGTACATACATCAGCACTGCATATGTACAGCCATATCCACAGTTAAGCCAGCTTCCATGGCAAACCAATGATCCCATTTCCAAACTCTGTTTAACTCTAGAGATGATGTTGCTAGGAGGAATAGGATTAACAATTGACTAGGTGAGAACTCTGAACGGATTAATCTGCTTAGTTCACCAGCATATGATCAAACCCTCCTCCACCCTGAAGTGCTGGAACCCGACTCACTCCAACATTATGAAGAAGTTGTTGCAGCCATCGCCTTGTTGTCAGATCGTCCTGGAAGTGGTATTAGAGAAGGCAAATTAATCTTCTTGTAAGAAATTTTGAGGCTAGGCAATCTAAAATCAGAAAGTAATTGTTATATGAGCACTACTTACACGAAGGCAACTGTTGAAAGTGCCATCTCTCAGCATATCCGGCAGGCAACTTCTCAGAGCATCACAGGCCCTGAATACCAAATACCAAAGCATATAGTTAATTGAAAAACACAATCATTCAAATGAAAATTAAAAAAAACACCATTGTAGATCAATGAATCAAGAAGATAAAGAATGCAAAGAAGAGATGCAAAAAGGACAAACAAAATTTGGAAGAGACTTTTAAGATTCGATGCAACTTACCTTGGATTATCTGACAGTCGAAGATAACATCTGATAATGTGTTTCAACAACCGATTTGAATGTTGTTCGGCAAGTGATGTAACCATGTTCCCCAGGACTCGACCTACTGCAAAGAATCGTTCTGCTGTAGTACAAATATAGTCCAACCCCACATCATCTAACAGTATCTTTTGAACTATAAATGTGGCAACCTGTCATATCAAAGGGATCGAGACTAAGATATCATCCATAGTCCATCAATATTTGTAGACGGATCAACCTGGTTTTTGATATGAGAGTAAACAAAAGATAAATTGATGATAAGCTGGATTTTCTGTTTCAGATCTCACGATCTTGAGATAAAATTGGGGCCAGCAATAGAACTCAAGATAACAATGTGCTTGCAGCTAATTGTTCATCACAACAGATAATAAATTGATGAACATTTCAATCATATTCATGGGGACATGGGTCAAGAAAAAGCCTAGCATGTGCCTGAAAATGATTCAAGTAGAAGTGAAAATAATTAAGGAAAAGGCAAATGTACTCAACTGTTTTGGACAATTCACTGCCCATTTCCATGGTCCGAAGACATAGTGGAATAATCTCAGTTGATAAAAGAAAACTTATAACCTCTGTGTCATCAACCTGGTAAAGAAAAGAATAACTGAGTTTGATATAACCTTCGTGCACATAATTTTCGAAAGACGAGATGAATTTTTCATTAGAATATGATGTTTAATGAACCAAAGAAAATGGAAGGAAAAACACATTCCACCATTAAGTGGAAAGGAAGTGAAAAGGGAACAAGTTAAGCAAATGCTGGCGAAGATTGAGTACCTTCACTAGCGCCCCAATGACACCTAAACTGGTAAGCCTCAAATACTCAAAAGGCCTTGACTTGCTAGTTGTGTTAAGAAAAGGGTACAGATATAAAGGTATATGAGCTGCAAAGAGGATGTTTTTAACATATTAGTTCGAGGTACGTAATCTCACTGGAGAAGGTTTAGACAATCCCCTTCAAAGAACAATATCTAAGGATATTCTCATTCACAAAGAAACATTTTAGTTTCTTAACCGATATAGATCTGAGAACAGGACGAAGAACCCTACCATTCAGAAACAACATCCTTGTGTCTGGATGAGACGCCACACACTGTATGTACATGAACATCAAGAAACATCAATTCTAATGAATCAAGATTACTTTACAATGTAAACAGCATATGTATACACAAACAAGAAAACAGAGAAAACATCAGATATATTAGCAAATTACTGTCTGAACCATCAGACTCGTCATAGCAGAAAATGTTAAAACATAAGATGTGGAACCAGTATCCATGATACTTTCAAGCATAAATGTAAGACCCACCAATCTCAACTTGAGTAAGGTGTTAAATGAATGTTATGTAACAAGTCATTGTCGTTATTAGATATGCATATATATATGGTAGAATGGTGTATATGTCTTGTGTATTATGAAAGGTTGAATAAGATATTGATGATGTTTGAGATGTTCTCATTAATGAGTGAAAGAATTATAGACTTGAATGAGAATTATGTGCTAATATAAGGAGATTTTTGTGGGTACTAGGATAAGGCAATTTTGGTATTCACGATGTCAAAGACGAGATATGTGAGGTTCCATGGTGTCAAGTTGAGAGAAGTCTAGAAAAATAACTTACTAGCTCAACCTCAGGGTCTACTAAATTGTTGTTTGGTATTTTAAACAAAACTTTCCCTAAGAAGACTGGATTGAGGAGACTTGAGTAGCATTAGAATGTTAAAAGGACCTATAATTCGTAAGAAATGACCAAAGTCTAATTTGGCCTCCTTGTTAACCCCAAGGCAACATTAACCACTGTTTAGGTGATTCGTCATAGATAGCAAAACAGAAATGGTTTTTTTCCATTAGCTATGTACAGGAGGTTAGCCTCTGTATTACTAATTATAAATAGATTGTTTCATCCAAAAACTAAAGAGGATCACTTTTTACAACCCTGGAGAGAGAAGGATTTTTAGAAAGAGGGGGCTCATGGGACATGAATCAAGAAGGAAACTTGAATATTTCACCTAGATCTTAGTGGATTTTGAAAGATCTTCGAATAGTAGGTAAGAGATGGAAGATTTGAAGTTTATACACTAAAAGTGTGCTAGTTGGAAGTCAAAATTTTACATATGGCATTAGCATACATGTTTGATAAACAGTTTATTTATGTATTAAAATTATGAAAGAGATGTATGGCTTTTGTCTTCGTTATTGTATTAAAATTATAGAAGAGATAATATTGATTTTATCTGATCAAACGTTTCAAGTTTTAAAGCCAATTTGATGAATGAGTATTAAGACTGTGCTAACAGCCTTAATCATCAATAGGCAAAATATCAATGAGTGATAGAGGCAAAGCAGTGACAATTAATTACTTTGAACCCTTAACTTCATCTAAGACATGAGGCATGTCAGCAATATAGTTCCTTCAAAGGAACTAGGAGAGCTTCTCCTCTCAAATCATAAAAGAACACATACATAAACAAAAGAACGTAAAAGGCCAAGATAATTGCAGAATTAAAATATAATATATAACGGATAAGAAGAAAGAGAATATTTGACCTGCAGAAGAGCAAGAGCATTGCAAACACGATTTGATTGTACAGGACTCAGGGCTGGTGGTGATAAAACAGGGTATATCGAAACTATCTCCTGGAAGTGAGAAATAAAGATGCAGAAAAACATAAGTCAAGAACCTTAGCAATCAAAAAATTGACAAGATATTTGAAAAAACATATCATTAATAAAGAAACAGTAGTAATTACCAGAGTGTGTGCGTGTTAACTTTCCTCACAACCTCTAATTCGATGTACAACCAGTCCAACAATTTGCAGACAACCATTTAGAAAGCTTAAAAGATAAATCCCTAGTCAACGGAAAAAGGGGCAATTTTGCACGAAATTTAACTTGGACCAAAAGTTTTGTAACATTCAAAAAGAACTCCAACATTGTAAAAGAGTTCAGTTTAAACCCCAAATTGACAGAACCGTATATTCCCTTGTGATTCTGTCAAATTTAGACATCTTGACATTTTTTAATTATTTTTTATGGTTTCCATCCCATTTTCACAAAAGGGACCCACTAACAGTTTTAGGTCTGTTTTAGGGCTGTCTTTCCCTCTCTACATCTTCGACTCTCCTCTATTCATATTCGCCAGTATCGGTCAAACTTCATTCTATATATGGGGCCGCTTTTCACAAGCCTTGAATTAGTGTCAGGGGCTTGGCTGCAAGCTTATGCAACCTTTTATGGTGGTAGTGATCCTTCTGGTACAATGGGTAAGCATATTAAATATCCTTTTGTATCCTATAATACCTGTAATTCAAAAGCTATGTCAATGTCAGTGATCAAAGCTAATTGTGAAATGGATGGCCTTGTAGGCGGCGCTTGTGGGTATGGAAATCTCTATCTGATGGGTATGAAATCAAAGCAGCTGCACTCAGCACAGTTCTATTTAATAATGGCAAGTCGTGGTGGCTGCTATCAGGTAGTCTATGATGCAACCCAGGTCTCTCAGTGGCGCCTCCAGGGTACATCCATTACAATCACTGCCACAAATTTCTGCCAACCAAATTACATTCTCCATAGTGAAAATGGAGACTGGTGCAATCCTCCAAGAACACACTTTAACATGCCTCAACCTGCCTTCAACACTATTTCCCAGTAGAAGGCAGGAATTGTACCTATTGTGCACCAGAAGTATGTTCACTAATTATAACCGGTTGCAATTTGCTTATCTTAACAATAAGATGGATAGATCAAGTTTTTTCTTGTGACAGAGTGAGATTAAAGAGAAGCTGTGGCCTCAAATCACCATCAATGGAAGGAATTACTTTGAGCTGGTACTCATATCGAACGTGGGTGGAGCTGGAGTGATCACCCAAATTTAGTCCAAAAGATCTAAATCAAATAGATGGGAAGCCATGACAAGGAATTGAGATGTCAATTGACAGAGTCTAATATCTCAATGGTCAGACCTTGTTGTTTAGAGTCGACAAAAGTGATGGGAAGATCCATACAGAGGAGAAAAGGAGATGGAGAGAGGAGAAGACAAAACAGTTAATGAGCCCCCCTTTCCAGCTGAGGTGTACAATTGGCATAGTGGGATCATAAAATAATAAAAAAATGTCAATCAAAATCCAAAAAAGAAACTAGGGTCCCGTTAATTTATTACAAACTTTTTTACAATATTGGGGTTCTCTTTTAACGCTATCAAATGTTTGGATCTAAGTTAAATTATCGTGCCAATGTCTAAATCTAAGTTAAATTCTCATACAAACATTTGGGTCAAATTGCCCTTTTTGCCTAAATAAGAAGTGAAACGCATTATCTCAACAACAAAAGATAGAGCACCATTCTATTAAACCACCAAGTAGTTTGAACCAATAACAAAGTCAATTTAGACCTTAAGAAAACTGTCATTTCCTCACCCTATCATGCAGTAATCCACAATTTTTTAGTTTCTTGTCAGCTTGGATATGAGAATTGTAGAAACTAAGATTACTTTCTAACATTGATAAGGATCTAACCTTTTCCATAATTTCTATGAAATCTAACATACTAGAGAATGGAGAAACACAAGATTGAACCAAACAAGGAAAAGTGGGAGACTGTAAATAGACAACAATACTATAAATAGCATACCTGTAGCAAGGCAGCAATGGTACCAAAAGAATTCCACAATAATGGAGCCAAATCTTGAAATAATTCTCTCTTCTAAAGAAATAAAGACAAGAAAAACACAAGTTCATTAGGCATACCTGTACGAGTGCAGCAATAGTACCAATAGAATTCCACACAAAAGGAGCCAAATCTTGAAATAATTCCTTGTTCTAAAAAATAAACAAAGGTAGATAATAGTTTACAATTGAAGCACACATATTAACAGCTAAACCTCAAGGCCACTTAAGGAAACAAATTTGAAATAATCTCATTGATGAAGATAATTACTGCAGTTTGTAGACAACTTTAATTCACAATCTACATATGCAGACCTTGACTTCATTTACATAATCACAAACATGATCACTTGTATGTTATAGGGAAAGATGGGTTACTCTTAGTAAAATATAGGTGCCAATAGGGCATTCTTGGTTGGGCTCCTTGTCTTATCTAGTAAAAAGATATCAAAATTACCCTTTACAACTATTTCTTTAGTTTAGATCCACATGCTATATTAGTCTTGCTAGCAAATTAATTATAGTTAAATCTCAGAAAAACATTCATCAAAGTAAATCTTCTATAGGGACTAGGTTGAGTTCAGATTATATGTCGGAACAAAATCAGTTGATAGCTTTGGAAACACAATATCCTTAGATACTATTGATATGTATGCCATGGAACATTAACTAAGACATAAACTAAGTTGTAGGATACAACAATGCTTGATACTGATCCACAGGTGATCCATTGAAATCCTTCAAAATGGAATACATCAATCTCAATAAAAGAGATGGCATAGACATCTCAATCTCCAATAAAAAAGGGATTATTATATAATCTACAATTAATCTAGAAAACAAAAACTGACAATGCGAAAGAACTGAAACCCAAAGCCAGCAAGAAAAATCCACCAATGATTACCTCTCTTACCTGTTCTAGTATATGAAAATGATATGGCCAGCCAAAGTTAACAAATAAAATGCTCATACACGGTAAGTTTATAAGTTGAAAGTATGTTACTAGCCACTAATTGGTGTTATATTTGATGCGAACTATCGTTCTTACCCTAGATTACAACAAAATGCACAGAACCAGAACTTGAAAAACTAATCGAAATCAAACATAAAATAAAGCAAAAGTTCATTAACTAGTTACAAACT
The DNA here is from genome assembly GCA_025629805.1 of Erythroxylum baracoense. NCBI lineage: Eukaryota > Viridiplantae > Streptophyta > Magnoliopsida > Malpighiales > Erythroxylaceae > Erythroxylum > Erythroxylum baracoense. The sequence goes on from JAOTAY010000191.1 coordinate 43,613,719, forward strand.
TTCAAGAAGCAATCTTTATAAAGAAAAGCTACCGACTTTCTATAATATACTAACACATATTCAATCCCTAAATCCCAAACGTTGCTCATACCCAATTCCCCTATAACAATAAGAAAAGGCAAAAATTAAACAATAAAAGAACTAACTTCCCAAACAAGATTACAATATGAAAAAATTGCCGTTAATATTCACCGTTCTGTTTCATTTCCCAGGAGCGAAATGTTGACAGAAGCGCGAAAAGGGTCGTATTCTCACCTTAGAAAGCTCCAGAAGGGCGTTTTCTCGAAGATCGGGGTTACTTAGCTCAAGAACCAAATGCTCTGCGGACGCCATCTTCCGGTCCTTGCCGGCCGGAGCTCCTCCGGCGGGGGAAGGAACAGCGGCGCTGGGCCCGCCAAACGCTGCGTTCATAGAGAGGGATTGAGGGAGATTCGTCATCTTTTACCACCAAAGTTCTCAACTTTTCGTTTCACCTTTCTCGCAATTAGTTTATATTGGCGCTGGAAGAGAGACAAAGCAGCAATCTAGGTGCGACTGATGTTCTGTACGAAGACAACCAATGTACTATATAGTAGAACTTGGCAAAATCTCCAACTCTCCAAGTCCTTTAATCCTATATGTACGTTTACACGTGTCATTATAATTTGTAATTCCAGAATTTATTTAATAAAATCTAATATTTAACAGATTAGGTGAGTTTTTAATTAAGGTTAAGGACTTAATTGAGACTTTTGATAATATAACTTTTCGAATTTAAAAGTAAAACAAAGATGATTTTAGAGAAACAATACTAGGTTTTATTCAATTTAATTCTGCAATACACGTTCTTATGCAAACAGCAAAAGCATTGATGTAAACAATCGTGGATCTCAAGTAGGGATGTCAAAAATTATTCGGCCCACCCCAACCGGTCCTGTGGTTAACAGGTTTAGCCCAGTCAAACCAGCCCACGGGCCGGTTGGATTTAGCCCGGGCCACTTCGGACCGAGCTACAAACTAAGACAGTCGAGTCAGATCGGGTCGTGATTCGTGTCAAGCAGCCTGGCCCGTGGCCCATGTCCTATGTCGTTTTGTTTGTAGCAAAACGACGCATTTTGTGAATGTTTAAAATTACTTCTTTCACCAGTAAAACGACATCGTTTTGCTTTAAGAGTAAATCGATGTCGTCTAAGTTATAAAACAGAACTTAAAACATAAGACTAAATGTCGTCATTTTGTTGAAAGCAAAAATGACATCGTTTTGCTTCTCGTTAAACAAAACAACGCAGCAGTCAGCCAGTACTAGCAGTCCCTCCCTTCATCCCTGACCTCTCACCCAGCTACTATTTCTGTGACTTTCACGCTCACTCACACAACACTTTTCACTCCTCTATTCTTCTTCTTCGTATCATCTGTACTTTATCGTCGGTTGTGTGAATTGTGAAGTCAACAATGCTCAAAACAACCAACAGTGAACAGTCCAACGTACTTAATAAGGTAATCCCTCATTCTCTCTTCTCAAATTTGGTTTTTTATTAATAGTTGGTTGTTTTGAGAACTGATTTAGCTAATTTGAGAACTTTGTATGTTAATATTGGGAATATGGGATAATGCATGTATAGTGTTTGATGAAATGCCGCTCTTGATTGTTAGTCGTTTTGCTTCTTTATTAGATCACATGGTAGTAAACGTTCGTGATGATAGTGAGAGCGCGAAAGAAGATTGCATATTGCTTGTTGATGTGTTACTGAAATGAGTTGTAATATGATATGCGGACATATTCCTCATCTTTCTCGACTACAACTATTAAATGGGGACCCTAAATTACCTTTCTAGAAACTGCTATCCTTTAGCTTTCTTAGCAACCTTTCTCTTATACAGTTATACTCACTGGCTCATTTAAAAGCTTTTTGTTCATATTTTTTTCACTTTACAACCTATTGAATCTTTTATCAAAAAAAATCTCTTACAGTAATTCTAGACATGTGAATTACTATAAGAGACGTGCCCCACTGGTTGGAACTAGTAACTTGAAAATTTAGGAAAACCAGGAGGAATTTTAGGTGAGGTATGAGCATGAATGTCGGGCATGAGTTTTTGTTTGTTTCAAACAGTTATTTACAAGAGAACCATCAAATAAGAAACTAGATATTAGTAGGGATGGATGCAGCTAAATAGTAAAGACTACTGTGGCATTCAATTTAAAGATATTTCATTTACCAACCCTAGAATTAGTAAATAGCACTAAGTATAGTTTGCTAATGACTGCTTATTTCGATAAAATTGTAAACTCAAAATCCATACTTGTACAAATGTGACTTGAGGACTTAAATCCATATTTCAATTTCAACAAGACAAATACATTCAAGAGTTACTCCAGTAAAATTATTCTATGTATATGTCTTCATACATGTGAGTTGAATGCATATATTTAGGTTTCACCAATTTTAATGTAGGATGCATATATACACAAAGATGGATTTATATGTCAGATTTAAAAGTGTAATGCAAATGTTTTTAGAGGATTAATACATATAGTATCATGATTTAACAAGATCATGTGAAACAGGTAGCATAGCTTTGTCACTCAACATATCTTCATATGACATCTTAGCTTGAGAAAGTGTAGGTTTGTAGTTTGCCTTAAGTTTTAGCAGTCCCAATCCATTACTTGGAGAAGCTTGTCTGATGTCTACAAATGATCAACCTAACTTACTTAGACATTCTAGCATATTCAAAGTTAACACAGTCCTGAATTTTGGTACTTATTATGGTTCAGGATGATATTTAGCATGATGATTAATTCGCACTTTTTTATATTTGTTAAATTGTTTTAAAGAACGAATGGGAAGTAGTAGTGAATATTGGATTCCATATATGTGAACAAAATATATGGATTCCATATATTGATTGTGTTTCTAATAGATAGGAACGTTGAATTCGGAGAAATAAGTAGGTTGATTCTTTGATTTTCTTAAACATTTTGTTTTATATGGAATATTTTAACTAGAATGTAGGCAAAGTATTTTGACTGAGAATATGTCATTTCCTAACATATTGTTATTTTTAACCTTAAGTATTTATATGTTTTTGGTCAGATGGATGACCATATTCTTTTAGTTAAGAGTTCTAATCCAGTACCGGAGGTAGAAATGGAAACTTTTATTCCGACACCAAGTGATGATAGAAGTTCAATTAGGACTCAAGTTACTCAACATAAAAGTGAAGTTTGGAATCACTTTAAGAAGACTGTATCGATCGACAGAATTGAAAAGGTATAATGCAATTATTGTCAAAAGTTGTATTCAAGTGATTCAAAAGATGGAACGTCTCATTTAAAGTGACATATGGAATCATGTACTATAAGGAAGATGGTTTTAGGTGATCAAATATTTTTTACCCTTAACCTTATGAAAGGAAAGAATGAAATGACCGTAACAACTTTTGACAATCATAGATCAAGGATTTTAATGGCTAATATGATTATTGGAGATGAACAACCATTATTTATGGTTGAAAGAAAAGATTCAGGATATTTCTTAATTCACTCCAACCGACTTTCAAGGTTTTAAGCTGGAATACATTAAGGACTGATATTTTCAAAATTTATGAGGATAAGAAGAGAGAAACATTAAGTGCATTATCGAGTGTTCCAAGACAAATTTCCATAACAACAGACATGTGGATAACCAATAACCAAAAGAAGGATTACGTGGCGGTGACGACACATTATATTGATAATGATTGGAAGTTATGCAATAGCCTTTTGAGATAATTTATATTCTTTAATATTATTATCATTTACTTTTTTCATTATTTTATGAATTTATGATTCATGTTGGTATGTTTTTTCATGATAGGTTCATTTATGTGCCGACATCGCATACAAGTGAAAAATTAGCAAACGTGTTGAAAGTCTGTTAGATGAATTTGAACATCGACAACAAAGTATCCTCCATCACAGTCGATAATTGTAGCACAAATGATGCTATGATTGAGAAGTTGAAGGCTAAGATGCGGGTTGGGAGCATATTGGTTGAAGGTAAGTTATTTCATATGCGTTGATTTGCGCATATCCTTAACTTGATTGTGAAGGATGGGTTGGAGACGATAAAGGAAGCAATAGAGTGTATTCGGAATAGTGTTTGATATTGGAGTGCAACTCCTAAAAGAATTGAAACTTTTGATAATGGTGCATAAATTTTATGCATTTTAAGTTCAAAAAAGTTGGTTTTGGATTGTCCTACCAGATGGAACTCAACCTTTAAGAGGTTGGAATCGACAATCTCATATGCTCAACTATTTATTAGACTAGCCGAAAGGGATTCTTAGTATGCCTGTGTACCATCAATAGGACCTGGCTAGAGAACTTTATATGAAGTCAAAATTATTCAATAATTGGACTGAATTGTTCTCAGGAACAAAATATCCAACTTCGCACTGTATCTTTAGCACTATGTCGAACATAAAACATGTTTTATCATTATGGATATTTGACTCCAATGCAGTTATTCAAATTATGGAGGAACAGATGACAGAGAAGTTTAATTTTGATTGGTCTAAGGTTGGAGATATTGTTGCAGTATTATATGTGCTGGATCCGAGATACAAGATGGACGTGGTTGAATATATTTATAATGCATTGTACAGTGGTCAAGCTCAAGAGTGTCTACATACCATGAAACAATTATGATATTAATTGTTTAATGATTATAAAGTTAGAATGCAACAAACTCATGATCGGGATCTTAGTAGTGCTACAGGCAGTTCAACTCTGACTTTAGTTTGAAGTTCGACCTTTTCTTATGACCCATTATTAACAGATTCTCTTTCAAATTTGAAAGAGAAAAGGGTTATGCTTTCTTACAATACGATGGAGTTAGATAAATACTTTTTCACATATTATGTTCCTGACACTGAAGGTGAGTTGTTCGATAAATTGTCATGGTGAAAGATGTCTGGACATAATTATCTGATCTTGCAAGTCATTGTAGGAGACTTGTTAGTTATTCCATCATCCATCGTTGCTTCAGAGTCTGCATTTAGTACTAGTGGTCGGGTTATTATCCCTCATCATGGTCGACTTCATTATCGCACTGTGGAAGCCCTTATATGTGCTCAAAGTTGGTTAAATAATGAAGATATTGATGGTAAATTCTTTTCTTTTTAATATATTTATTTTAT
>JAOTAY010000191.1:43618981-43629626 GCA_025629805.1 Erythroxylum baracoense
GACCCAACTGCCTCTGTCTGCTCTGCCTCCCTCCCTCACACCATTGCACGCTCCCCTCCGTCCCCTCCGTCAGCCTCCTGCTTACCTCCATCTCCCTTCATCCCCGAGAAGTTCCTTCGCCCTCGATTGTTTATTTCACTTCTCTGTTCTTCTTCCTCAAGAACTCACTCACTCACTCACTATCGTGGCAACATTGTAGACTCGCAGGTAAGCTCTCATTCTCTTTTCGTCATTTTGGTTTTCTTGGTTGTCTTCAAATATGATGTGGCTTGTATTGTGTTTGATAAAATGTCAATAGAATAAGAGATGTTTATAGAATATATTTGGATGAATTTCTAATTATTATTCACAGTGGATAGATATGTTCTAATATTCACTGTGGATTTTAATTCCAGAATTGTTTATAGAATAATCAGAATTTATGATTATTGTTCATAGAAATAGGGTTTTGAGTTCAAGTTCTAGTTCTAGTTCTAGTTTGTGATTTCGCTTTTGTTTAAAGAGTTGAAGTAGAAGTAGAGAAAGGCCTATCTAAGTTTGGAGTAGGACTGTAGGAGAAGGTGAAGGGGAAGGGGATTGCTTCTTTTGTGCATTATGATGGTGTGTAAGAGATATAGTAGAGAAAGGTGTATCTGGGGTTGGGCCATGTTTGAGGTGATCTAGCCTTTCTTCCATGGTAGTTGGAAAAGGGAGCAAAATGAGAAGGGAGCCAAGTAGGAAAATTCTCACGTAGCTTTTATATTGAAAAGGGAATCGTTCGTACTGTTTCAGGTGTCTAAAAGGAGAAGGCATCCTAAAATAGGGAAAAAAAAGCTTAAAAGAGTTGGGGGATGCTAAGGTTTGATCTTCCATATACCCTTATTTGGATTGTCCATTTATGATTTGTTATGTTCTTGAATAGTCTTGCCTAATCTGTTTGATATTGAGTTTATATGCCCTTAGCGTTGACTAGCATTATGTCATAATGAATCAAAAAGCAATTATGTGAAGAGGGGAAGAGAAAATTGATTGGTTCCACAGTTGAAACCATATATTTCTCTGGCGATCAATTTATATGTGATTGTGAATGATAGGAACTAGACGTGAATGATGAAACTGAAAGTAAAGGATAGAATTGGAGCCTAAACTCAATTTATATCGTTATCTTGGCCACTGACTTGTATTGAATATGAATGTAGGAATTAAGCGTAGGATGGGATTAGACAAAGACAATATGCGTAAAATTTTTAGTGTGTCATTGAGAATTTGTCAATCCTTTTTGCCTTCTCTTTTGCGTATGTGATGTCAATCATCTCAAAGTTTTATAAATGAGAGCAACAAGTTATATAACTGAATTTAATTATGCTAAGGAGTGTGGCGATACATAACGGTGTTTGTGGCTAAACTGCAATTACAAATTCGGAATCATTAGTCATAAGGATTTGGTTTTAGAAATATTAGTCCCTATAAACTATAATGGATATGAATAGGTGGTGGAGATGTGGATTATTTACGTACTTAATATGTTGGTTTTCTTGAATCGTGATGCCCTCGAATTCTTCATGCAAACAAAGGCTTCCACAATCAATCTTCACAAAATAAAATTAACATCTATTAAAGTTAAATTATTAATTGCTATTTAGATGCATCTTTTTTAATAAAAAATGTCCAAATTATTGAATGAATCAAAAAAGAAAAATATTTAAGTTTCAAAGGATCCAAAGAAAAATAAAAGTATGAATGTGACATCAAAGAACATGATGGTGTGATTGAATTTACTTTCTTGGAAACATCCGCATCCTAACCAATTTATTTGGGTCAATAATAGTACTATATTGGTTGCTTGAAGGTTCTTAGTGTCTGTCAAAATAGGAATATATGGAAACTTTATTCGATGTGATGTTATTCCTATGAAAATATCTCACATTTTACATAGTCGACCTTGGCTTTATAATTGTAATGTGCAACATTTCTGGTCTTTGTTTATAGATATATTGACTGCAAATTATCGTGGATCCAAATTTGAAACATCATTGGTGTTAATGCATCTGCAATTTCACTTTTGAATCCCCTTCCATTAAATTTTCGATATCAAGAAATTGTTAAACAATTATATAAGTACTGCAATTTTTAGATGGATAAACACATTCCTTTAGTTGAGAGTTCTAATCCAGTACTGGAAGTAGAAGTGGAAACTTCTATTCCGACACTAAGTGACGATAGAAGTTTAAATAGAACTCAAGTTAGTCAAACATAAAAGTGAAGTTTGGAAACACTTTAAGAAGACTATATCGATAGACGGAATTGAAAAGGCAGAGTGCAATTATTGTTATAAGTTGTATTCAACCAGTTCGAAAGGTGAAACGTCTCATTTAAAGAGACATACAGAATCATGTACTAAAAGGAAGATGGTTTTAGGAGGTCAAACATTTTTGACTCCTAACCTTATGAAAGGAAAGAATGAAATGACCGTAACAACTTTTAACAATAATAAATCAAGAATTTTGATGGCTAATATAGTTATTGGAGATGAACAATCGTTGGCTATGGTTAAAAGCAAGAGATTCAGGATATTTCTTAATTCACTACAACCAACTTTCAATGTTTCAATTTGGAATACATTGAGGAATTATTTTTTCATAATATATGAGGAAAAGAAGAGAGAAACATTAAGAGCATTGTCGAGTGTTCAAGAATGAATTGCCATAACAACGGACATATGGACAGTCGATAACCAACATAAGGGTTATATGGCGATGACGGTATATTATATTGATAATGATTGGAAGTTATGCAGTGGACTTTTGAGGTAATTTATATTCTTTAATATTATTATCATTTACTTTTTTCATTATTTTATAAATTTATGATTCATATTGGTATGCATTTTCATGATAGGTTCATTTATGTGTCGACACCGCATACAAGTGAAAATGTGACAAATGTGTTGAAAGACTGTTTGATGAATTTGAACATCGACAACAAAGTATCCTCCATTATAATCGATAATTATAGCACAAATGATGCTATGATTGAGAAGTGGAAGGGTAAGATGCGAGTTGGGAGCTTATTGATTGGAGGTAAGTTAATTCATATGCGTTGTTTTGCGCATATTTTTAACTTGATTGTGAAGGTTGAGTTGGAGACGATAAAGAAAGTAATAAAGTGTATTCGGAATAGTGTTTTATATCAGAGTACAACTCCTAAAAGAGTTGAAACTTTTGAAGATGTTGCACAAATTTTATACATTCCTTGCACAAAGAATTTGGTTTTCGATTGTCCTACCAGATGGGACTCAACCTTTAAGATGTTGGAGTCGGCAATCTCATATGCTTAGTTATTTATTAGACTAGCCTAAAGGGATTCTCAGTATACCTGCGTACCATCAGAGGATCAATGGGACTTGGCTAGAGAACTTTGTATGAAGTTGAAATTATTCAATAATTAGACTGAATTATTCTCAGGAATAAAATATCCAACTTCCAACCGTATCTTTAGCACTATGTCCAATATAAAGCATGTTTTATCATTATGGATTTTTGACTCCAATGTAATGATTCGGACTATGGTGGAGCGGATGACGGAGAAGTTTAATTCTTATTGGTCTAAGGTTGGAGATATTATTCTAGTATTATATGTGTTGGACTCGAGATACAAGATGGACGGAGTCGAATATATTTATAATTCATTGTACAGTGGTGAAGCTCAAGAGCGTCTACATACCATGAAAGAATTATGGTATCAATTATTTCATGATTATGAAGTTAGAATGCAACAAACTTATGATCGGAATGCAAGCAGTTCAACTCAGACTTCAATTTCAAGTTCGACCTTTTCTTTGGATTGACAACTTTTCTTTCAAATTTTTTGAAAGAGAAAAGGGCTAGATATCTTTTAATATGGAGTTAGATAAATATGTTTCCGAGGATTGTGTTCCTGAAACTAAAGGTGAGTAATTTGATATATTGTTATGGCGGAAGACGTCTGCACATAATTATTTGATCTTGCAAGTCATTGCACGAGACTTGTTAGCTATTTCATCATCAACTGTTACTTCAGAGTTTGCATTTAGTACTAGTAATCGGTTCATTACTCCTTATCGTACTCGACTTCATTATCGCACTGTGGAAGTTCTTATGTGTGCTTAAAGTTGGTTAAATAATAGAGATATTGATGGTAATATATTTATTTTATCTACCTTTATATTATCTTACTTAATATTGTGTTTTTTATTTTCCTACAGCCATAGGTATTAATGCAAAGGGGACTACTAAAGTTAATTGACCAATGGAAAGTTATTTTGATCAAATATATGAAGATGAAGGTATTTTAAAATTTTTATATAATATTACATTAGTAAATATTGTTTTTATTTTAATATTATATTACTAAATATAATATTTGTACATACAGATGATTGGATCCAAATCGTTGATGATCTTACCAACAGGTACAATTAATCAATTAGAATTAGATGATGCTCTCTCAGTCTCCACTCTTTAGTCTATCCAACTGCTGATTTTGTAAATTGCATCTTTTTTTGTAAAATGATTTAGATAATCATTTGTGTACAGCAAAATTTTCTATAACTAATGAATTTGGTTTTATCAATTCTCAATTATAATAATTAATAAAAAATTTAAGTAAATTAAAAATTTGTAATTAATTGAATTGAAATTCTTAACTATAACTATTAACTTAATGACTTTTCATACAAATTTCTAATTAATTAAATTAAATTTCTTAATTAATCATACCATACATCTCAAGATTTTAATTTTAAAATGTATTTTTTCAATAATGACATGCAAATGTATGTAGTACCTTCAATATAAACCTGACTTAATGACTTTTAACACAAATTGTGTTAATATTTAGCTTAGTAGTCATTATACCTAAAATATGACTTAAAATATTAAGAAGTTAGTGATGTTACGCTTTCATTTAGCGACTTATAATTTTATTCAAATTAAATATTAAGTAGTTTGAATAAAAAGATAAATATTTTATAATTTAATATTCGATAAATTAATAACTTTATTATATCATAATTATATATTGTTATAATTTAAAGTTGTGACACAATATATGTTAAAAAGAAAAAAGGTGAAAATTTTATGAAATATGATATGCTTATAATACTTTAAGGATGAGAAGGATTTAAAGTAATACTTACATCTTATATCAAGTTTTCGATTAAAAATTTAAGGAATTAATTTTAACAAACTTTTAATTAGAGTGACTTCGGAATGAATTTTCTAATATTAGAATTTAGATAGGATTAAAAAATTATGAATATAAATTTAGATTAATTAAAATATAATGATTTTAGAAAAAAGTAAAAGAACTATTTTCAAAAGTAACAAAATAAATAATTTATAAAAACATATCAAAAGTATTTATAAAATGAATTCTAGTTTTAATAAAATAATAGCTATTTTCAATATAATATACTATACTTATTTGTTTTTATAACTCAATTACTTACATATTCTTTTGGAATTGATACATTAGGATTAATAAAGTGATTAATTCATTTTCAGATTAATATAAATACATATTGTGTAAATATGCAAAATAAAATAAAAAGTTTAAATGCATTAAGAATAATAATGATATTAATTAATTCCTTTTAATATGTGTAATAGAAATATAAATTTTTACAATGATTATTTAATAATAGATATAATATGAAAAGACAATAATATTTATACAACTATACAAGAAAAAAATCAACAATAACTAAAAGTATAAGAATTACATCAATTAAGAGTTTTGTACATAATTTATAAAAACATTAAAAGTTTGAAAATATTATATTATAAACTTAATAAACGTATTTTAAAAAATCATATTAAAAAGAAATATAATAATTTTTTAAACAAGTAAAAATAATATTTGAAATAAATTTATTGTACTTAGATAATAACTTTTTATATTTATATTATAATTAATTGTTTTAATAAAATTGAAAAATTAAAATTAAAATTATTTATTTGTAGGGAATAATTATGACAATATTATCATAACTACATATTTTAAATATATATATATTAATTCGTATTTTATATCATTTATTTTATATAAATATTTTTGTATAATTTATAAGTAATTATATTTTACACTTTATTATGAATGGTTATATTATAACTTATAGTTTATAAAATTTAAAAAATACAACTGCAATTTTTTCAAATTCTCTTAAAATAATTATATAAAAAATTTAAAAAATCTGGCCTGCTCAAGCTATGGGGTATAGGCGGGGCTTGCCTTTTTTTTTTTATGACCAGCTTGGACTGCCCGTTGATATTCTTACTCTCGATTGGCTAACTCTTTCTCTCCCTTCGCTACTTTTCCTTGAATTTCTCAACAAAGAACCAGAAAGAGAGAGCAAAAAGGATAAGACGTAAGTTGCTCGGTAAAAAACAGCGACTGCTAATGACGGAAGCAGAAAAACCAAAACGCCAAAGACCAGACAGAAGAAAGGAGGGAGAGAGATGCAAAGCGACGAAGAGGGTCACAGTGTGGATAAGCTTTGGGTTTACTACACATCTACTATTTATTAATTTTATATTTTAAAAATATTGGTAACGTAATTAAATCAAAATTATATATCTATTTTTATAATATTCTGAAACAATGGAGTTTTTAAGATCTACATACAAATTCACCTATGCTTTCAGCTTTTATTACTGTCTAGTCGTCTAAGCTTTTTTGCTACATGCTTTCTGATCAATGTTTTAAAAATCAGACCAGACATTAAACCAATCAAAGGAAAAGTTTAAGGTTTAGAGGTTCAACCGGTAATAAACAGCTATAAAACTAGTATATAATAAATAAGAAATAAAACTTGTAAGAGTAAGTAAAAATAAAATATTTATTGAAATAAAAAATACATCAATGTCTATTATTATATAATGAACTAGTAATAAATAAATATGAGTTTAATATAGAAATTACAACAAAAATAAAAATAAAAATTGTTTTTAAAACCTTGATTTTATCTCTCTTGTGATTTAGTAGTTAAAATGAAAATTAAGGTTAAATCCGCATTTTTGTTCAAGAAACAACGTTTTTGGAGATAATCTCAGATGATGGTTGTTGTCAATCCAAAGACAAAAGTCCCATCAATTTCTCACTCTTCATTTTTCCTGTATTGAAGTTGGAAAAGAACATCAATATTGCAAGTATTGTTTTAGTTGATTTTTTTCTTGAAATACTAAAATAATTCTTCTCCTCAAGTTTAATTCAATTCAATGTTATTTTTTTGAGACATGGAAGAGATTGCAGGTTCTGGCATAACCGTGTCATCACTCATGTACTCATTTGTTGATGTTCCAGAAAGATGCATGGACACTAACAATTCTCTACTTGAAACTGTGAGACAAATTCATGCTTTTAGTAAAAAAAAATTGATTGATGCCTATTGGTTTAAATCTGAAATTACTAAAAGTTGAAATTAAAATACTCAAATTTGGCAAAAGTTATATGAAAGCGTCATATTTCTAATTTCTTAATACTATGACACTACAATCTTGTCAGCTCAAATCAAGAATTGAGTCAACATTTTACAAATCAAATCAGAAATTATAAATTTTGAACTCAAAACTCATCCCTTATAATATTAATCCGTAATATGCATACTAACAAGTATGAATTTAAAACTTCTTAAGATGCTAAAACTTTAAGGTTATTTTTCATTTTTATCTAAATCCAGAAGCAGGCAACATATATAAACCTTTGAAAAAGTTTTTGTGAATCCAGAAGCACACAACATGTATAAGCCTTTGAAAAAGTTTCTGTTTTGTCATTGACATCCAACCACTTTATACATAAACTGGTTTTTACGTTATTATCCAATGGTTAGGTTATTATCCAATAGTCAAACCAAAGCTTTAATAAAAGACAACAAAACGTTCTTGAAAGCCAAACCAAAGATTTATGTATTAAAAGACAAAATAAACGTTCTTGAAAGCAACCATCGATAAAGATTTGAGGCTTTTGAAAAAAAAAAGTAAAAACTATCAAAGCCTCAATGGTTAAAGTTGGCATTCCTGAAGAACGAGCTGAGGTTGAAGAAGCTCGCCACAACTTTTACAAGAATCGCTTTGATGTTTCAGGTATATATATGCGTCGTCATACTCTTTTCCTTCATTTTCTTTCTTTCTTGACTATCATAGCTATTGAGAAAGCAGTGTTTAAATGAAAATGCCCAACAATTCTCTATTCCTCCATTTCTTAGGACATGCAAGAGCAACGAGTGCTGCTTTTGTGCGAGAAAGCGAGAAAAGCTAGGAGGGAGAGAAGAAGAGCGATTGAACCGATGTAACCGGTTTGATGAAAACCAACCGGTTCTCTAACAAATCGGCTGGTTTTCATATTAACAGGTTTTTTTGTTAAAACCAAACCGAGTTATTGACCGGTTTAGACTTTTTTCGATCAGACCTATCGATCCGGTCTGGTTTTTAAAACCTTAGTTCTGACTATTACTTTTAATTTGTTAATTCTTGCATGTCTCTTTCTTCTGTATGTTTGTTAGATTTGATTTGTATGTGATTCCCTTACCGTGTGCATCTGGTTGACCAATTGAACATCTACTTGATCAGCTGGTCAGGCTTTTCTTATTTTTTATTATTATTATTATTATTATTTTCTTAATATTTGTATTCCTGTTTGTCTTATTATTGTTATTGGTATTAGTATTATTATGCTTATTATTATTATTTTGTCTGCTAAATTTGCATCACATATTTGAAGTTTTTTATTTTCTATTTTTAACTCTTCATGTCACATTTATCTGTGAGTCTATCAGAAATAACCTAGCTCTCTATTTTGTAGTAATAAAGTTGCGTACTATTAAACCTTCCCAGACTCCGTATTAGTGTGAGATTCAACTAGCATGTCACGAAAAGATTAATATTGGATTATTTTTGTAAAAATTTTAAAATTTTGTTATTTTATTATCATTTTTAAAAATTGTTAATAAAATTTGAAAATTTTTAATTAACCTTAATATTTACAGATGTAAGAAAAGAAATTCAAGAATCATCAAAGCAATTACACATTATAATTATTAATTATATTATATAATTTTGAGTAATACGCGAAAAGTTAAAAAATATTATATTATAAATTTAGATGACTTATTTTAAAATTCTAAAATATGTAGAGAATAATTATAATAACCATTAATATATATATATATATATATATAGATAGATAGATAGATAGATAGATAATATCTTAAGTTAATTTTACTTGTTATAAATGGATGCTATTTTTCTTAACCTTTATATTATGCTTTAATTATTATAATAGAAGTTTAATATTTTACAAGTTTAAAATAAAATCCTCTGTTTTACAATACTTACATATGAAAAATATTTAAAATAACGTTTTCACAAGTATATATTTTTAATCAAATATGAAAACTTTCTTATAAATATATATTAAAACATTTTTTCATACTTTAATATCTAAAATGTTTATTGATTTCTAATAAAATAATCATTACTTTCACCGTAATGTATCATACATGCATGTTTTCATAATAAAAGTTACTTTTATATGCTTTTAAGCATCAATACATTAGGACTAATAAAAAGAATAATCTTTTTTTTGAAATTTATATAAATTAAATATGTTAATGTTTAATATTATCTATAGAAGTAATGTCTAAATATGGAACATAAAATAAAAAGTTTAAATATATTAGGTCAATCACGATATTAATTCATTTTGAAACATGTATAAAAAAAAAATATTTATTTAAATATTACCTACTTTTGCATATTTAGGTCTAACTCAACCTAAATTTTTATCATGATCATTTATTGGATTGGTTTGAGCTAAGTTTAAATTAGATAATATTAGGTTGAGTTAGACCCTTTAAGCTCGAAGTTTGATTTTATTTTACTAGGCTGGGCCCAACTTGAAAATTCAATCAAATTTGGCTTTACATGTTGACTTCAGGTTAGGTCGAATATGGGCCCTTTCGAAGGCCTATTTTTTGGATATAATATAAATCCAATTAATGAGACATTGAAAATTGTTAAGATACTTTTACATAACCTCTAAAATAAATGTAAATTGACATCGATGATATGTTTGAAGTTAAACTCAATTCTCAATATGCATATTAAGGTTTGGACTTATATATTATATGTTAGTTATTATAATAAAAGTTTAGTCAAGTTTAAACTCTAATTTTCTATAAATATTGTATACATATAAATAGTGATAATAACCTTAGTTGGACCAATTGAGGTCTTAACTCCTAGCTTTGATATTAACAAAATATATTCTTATTAATAGATTTATTTTTGGTGATATTAGTAACTTTATTATAATGGAATTATGCAACATATGAAATATAAATTTCAATAAAAGGGTAAAGTAAGAAATGAATCAATTAAACAACCAAAGGTTAGCAAATGAATAAAGGGAGCACATATGCAATTCAAGAGAGCTTTAAGGTAATTCAAGTCAAGTGGACCAAGAATAACAAAGAATGAAGTGACTCTAAGTGTAACACCCCCTCACCGTAGGGTACGCACCGGGACGCCCGTAGGTCATTCCGATACATATCTTATGATAAGGGAGCGCTACGTGCAATCACTACAGTTACTCCACATGGCATCACATCAATTTGAATAATAAAACATTA
>JAOTAY010000191.1:43647342-43668520 GCA_025629805.1 Erythroxylum baracoense
ATTGGCTGGAGGTAAGTTATTTCATATGCGTTGTTTTGCGCATATTCTTAACTTGATTGTGAAGGTTGGGTTGGAGATGATAAAGGAATCAATTGAGTGTATTCGGAGTAGTGTTTTATATTGGAGTGCAACTCCTAAAAGAGTTGAGAGTTTTGAAAATGTTGCACAGATTTTATGCATTCCCTGCACAAAGAAGTTGGTTTTAGATTGTCCTACGACCTTTAAGATGTTGGAGTCGGCAATTCCATATGCTCAGTTATTTACTAGATTAGCCGAAAGGGATCCTCAGTACACCTCCATACCATCAGAGGACCATTCGGAGTTGGCTAAAGAACTTTGTATGAAGTTGGAGTCATTCAATAAGTGGACTGAATTGTTTTTAGGAACAAAATATCCAACTTCACACCTTATCTTTATCATTATGACCAACATAAAGCATGTTTTGGGATTGTGGATGTTTGACTCTAATGAAGTGATTTGAACGATGGGGCAGTGGATGATGGAGAAGTTTAATCTTATTGGTCTAAAGTTGGAGATATTGTTACAGTATTATATGTGTTGCACCCGAGATACAAGATGGATGGTGTTGAATATATTTGTAATATATTGTACAGTGGTGAAGCTCAAGAGCATGTACATACCATGAAAAAATTATGGTATCAATTGTTTCATGATTATGAAGCCAAAATGCAACAAACTCATGATCGGGATGCAGGCAGTTCAAGTTCAATTCATACTTCAATTTCAAGTTCCACATTTCCTATCCCATTACCTTCAGATTGTCTTTCAAATTTTTTGAAAGAGAAAAGGGCTAGGATATCTTATGGTACGATGGAGTTTGACAAATGTATTTCTGATGAGTGTGTTCCTGAAACTGAAGGTGAGTTATTCGATATATTGTTATGGTCGAAGACGTTTGTACATAAGTATCCGATCATTCAAGCCATTTCACGAGACTTGTTACCTATTCCATCATCGACTGTTGCTTCAGAGTTCGCATTTAGTACTAGTGGTCGGGTTATTACTCCTCATCGTGGTCGACTTCATTATCGCACTGTGGAAGCTCTTATGTGTACTCAAAGTTGGTTAAAAAATGAACATATTGATGGTAAATTCTTTTCTTTTTATTTTATTTACCTTTGTATTATCTTACTTGATGTTGCGTTTTTTTTCTTACAGTCACATATATTAATGCAGAAGGGATTGGTGAAAGTTTATCATTCATCAATTTAAACAGCAGTTTATCAATCTCAATGGAATTTTTGCACCTCTCAATTCAACATGAAATCAGGCATTATGTCAACAATTTCGTTATCACGCGTTACATAGTTGTAATCTATGCCCAGCACAAATTAGTCAACCACATGGAGACATTAAGAGAATATTAATATATGCATGCATAATATTCTCTTTTATTGTTTAATAATATCGGCACCATCCACTCAAGTACACTTACATAAATATAAGCACTTCATCTTTCATTGTTTAATAATATAAACACCATTTACGTATACTATAATAAATGCATGCATTACATCTTTTATTGTTTAATAATATAAACACTATTCATGTGAACTTTACCATAAATGCATGCATTTTATGTTTTGTTGTTTAATAATATAAACATTGTTTACGTGAACTTAACAAAAATGCATGCACTATTTATATCTGTTATGGTTTAATATTATTAACACCATATATACACTCTTCACGTTCACGTTCACATTCATGTTCATGCATATGTTATTAAAACAATCAATTCGTGCATCTTCACGTTCACGTTCATGCATCTGTTATATATATTATTCAAACAACCAGTTCATGCATCTTTTATTTATACATCTTTTATTAAAACAACGAAAGTTCAAGCATCTTTTATTCCTGCATCTTTTAATAATAGTGGTGATGCTGCATTATACAAGCCGCACACACGACTAACGCGGCAGGCATCGATGCTTGCTTACACCACTAAGAAAAAAATCATCACTGGTAGTGTCTTGGATCAACGAGAAAAACATGCATCTCTCATATACTTGAAAATAAAATTGCCCAGTAGATATATATATTGGTTTTGTCCTAACAGAAAAGCATGAAAATGATTCAAAACCAAAAATATAACATAGAATCATAAAGTTCATAAGTAGATGCTCTGATACCACATGTTAAAAACTTTCTCTTCATTATACGTTTCTACAGGATCTTAAACGTATATAATTCTCACATAAGCAATTATCGTACCTTGATTCATAACGTCGATTGATGTTGAATCTCTTCTGTGTTTCTATTATTTTATCCTCCTTTATCACTTCTATTCTTTCTCCTTATTTGATGATTATCAGCAAAAGTAACTTCATAGACAAGAATAGGACCAAAAGAGGTGACGGTTATATGTAGTTCAAGTGAGAAAATCAACTCTTAACTACCACACCCATCATGCCAGTATTTGTAATTACATGAGACATTAATAATCCAACAATTATATACAGAAGTTCTATTCACTTACAAAAGGAAAACGATAGTCAATTTTCAAGTGAAGTTTGGGAATTGGATGTAAGTCAAGAGTTATTTAGTCAAACTACTATAAATCAGTTTGCCTATTTTTCTCTACTCTCTTTTATTATTGTTATGTTTTTTATAAAATAACTTTTAACAATTTTCTATAAATATTTGTTAAAATATAAAATTCATCCATAAGTAAATAGTTAACATACATAATTCTCCTTCTTCTCGTGTTCCATTCGAGACCAATAACCTTCTTATAGATACATTTATTTTTAGTTATTAAAAATTGTACACTTTACATGTAACCACATTAAACATATAAAAACTAAATGTAATTGAGATTAATTAAAAAAATTTTATCATTAAATATTATAGTATTAAGATAATTAAAAACTTTTAAATATATCTATCAAATAGAAATATGCAATGGTATTTTTTTATATTGTAAAAATTTAACAAAAGAATCGTACCTTTTTACTTAAATAAATATTTAAAATATAATGCATATATGAGTTGTAATTTATTATTTGGAGTCAAATGAATTGTTTCACTAATTTATATTAACTATTTATTTGAAAATTTTGAGTTACTTCCTCTAAGATTTTACCAATTTAAAGAAAGTGAGTCTCACTTATCATATAAATAAATAAATTTTATATATTTATATGAATGTGTAAAAAATCATTATATGTTAAAAGATATGCATAATTTATATTCTACCTTGAATTTTTAATTCACTTATTTAGATTGGCAAAATGATATATATTTAATTATTTTGTCTTTATTTTGTAAATTCACTTATTTGAGATAATTATATTGTGTCGTTATTTTGAAATAATATTTATTCAATATAAATATAAATAGGATTATACATTATAATAATGCGTATTAAAAAAGGAATATTTATGTTTTGTATTGATTTGTTTAAGAATATTTAATTAGTACACTGAATATGTATATATCCTTATAGAAAATGACGACTCCTTCAAAAAAACGAAGTTATTTAAGCTATTTTTTCCAACGAAGTCTTGCTACGAGAACCCGACGAGTCATTTACTTAAAAGGACTCTCCCTGTAGTGCGCCTCTCCTTGAATTTTTTGGTATATATATATATAATCTTAATTTTATAAATTTATTTATTTAAAACGATTTATATTTTATCTCATTCTTTCAAAATATTTATTTCAAATAAATATAAAGTATGAATTATTTGCAGAAAGATAAGTCATGTATCAAATAATAGTAAAAGTAGCTCTAGTTTATACAAATGTATATATGTATATATAATTAACTAAAAATTTAAATATATATTATATAAATATGATATGAATTTACTTTATATATAAAAACATATATTCAAATCACTATTTATATCTTCATACTATGCACTTGTTATATGTTTTAATATCAAATAAATATGTATCTATGATTTAATTTTGCAGATTATTTTATTTATGTGTTTAAAATTACTAAAAGTATAAGCTTAATATTAAATTTTAGAATTTCAAGTATACAACAATTTTAAGATGGTTTGTAATATATAAAGAATTAAAATTTTATATAGGTTAATTATATGCATATAGGATAAATATTTATTTAATTTACTAAATATATAATTCTAATATTGTATTAGGGAGTAATACTTAATGCATTTTAATTTCAAATTGATTAAAGATACTAATAATTTAAAAATTTTATGTGTAAATTGATCTTAATTTGTAACATATATGTTATTAGATTAGAATTATTTTCATTATACACATTACACAATTCCACGAACAATAAATTTTAAGACAGTTGAATTACAACAAAAATGATATTTTCATATACATTAAGTTACTTTCACCTATAATATTTATAAATATATGCATTATTTTTCTATATATTTAGAGTTATTAACTCTATGACTTTTGTATTAAATTATATTGTAAAGTAATGTTTAATGTGCACAAGTTTTAAAAAGATTTTATGTATATAGATAATTTTGCACAAATATTAAACAGATTAATTTATATTAATAATTATATATAAAGAGAGAGAGAGATAACTAAAGGTATAACCCTCGTTTGGTAGATAGCATTTTAGTCCTTTTTTGGCGTTTTGGAGAGTATTAACTGTTTTACTATGTCAAACAACTAATTATTTTATTTGATTATCAGTTAGTAGGTTGACTTATTCAATCCAACTAGTTAATTTTTAAAAGCTTCTCTATAAGAGCATTTTTGGTTATCAGCTAATAAAATTTTGTTTGGTTTATAATTGTACCTTTTATTCTTTTAATAGTAGTGAAGACCTTTTAAAAGAAGAAAGAATGTTACGACTGTGGCGTGCTATAATTATAATTATTATTAAATGTACTTAATTAATTAAAATATAATAAAATATAATTAAGAGTGTCACACTTATGTGACTCTTGCCATAATAATAATAATAATAATTTAAATTTAATTAATCAAAATATAATATAATATAATTAATTAATTAATTAATTAAAATATAATAAATTAAATTTATTTATTTATTTAATTTTTTATTCATGTTAATGACTTTTAGTTATTATTATTATTGTTGTTATTATACATTCTATATTTTTTATCAAAGCTATAAATATAATTTTTGTAAAATTAAATATCTAAATTTTAATTTCTTATGAGATTTTAAATAATAGTTTCATAAGTCATTTTAAACATAAATAAAAAATTTTATCAAACATCTTTAATTAACAATTGATATTATTAATTGGTCAAATCATTGATATAATCTACTATCAACTAACCGTTGATGTTATCTACTGGTCAAATCAACTGAAATAATCCATTATCAGCTAACAGCTAATACAATATGTTGTTTGCCAAACAAGGTCATAATTTATACCACAAGAAGTAATTCTTACCGTTATCTATGATACTACTTTACACCCTAAGATATAAAAATAATTGTCATTACACTTTAGCGTTACCAAAATATTACTTGCTATAAGGAATGAAAGGGAAGTTTATGAAAAATGAAGTAATAAAACAGAAAGGAGATGATCGCCTTATATATATATAATATGAAAACCAAATATTCACTCCTATTGAGTCAGTATTCTGTAGAATTTACACGACATTACTACACAGTTCAACAAGAAGCTTTGCTTATTGAGCTTGTTGAACAACTTGACATGTTGAAATAGTGTCTCTTTAGCCCTGCACCAAGTTGCCGGGTTCTTGCATAGGGTCAGAAGCTTTAGTCTCTGAATGACAACTATTGAGCACAGTTCAATATGTCTTCTGGTTTTAGGTTCAAAATACGGAGTTTTATGGTCACAAGAAACACCACATCAAGTAACCTGTAAAGCTCAACACATGAGCACAGGTTACTCGGGGAAGTTTAATGTGTGGACTTCATTTACATAGGATGTCTCAGATTCGTAATATGCGTTTTAATTTGTAAACCTGCAAATATAGGAAAAACTTGGTCAGATATTTTGGCAGCAGTCAAAAAAGAATTTCAATCTTTATTCCAACAGGTTAGAGGTGGTGCATCAGGTAACTACAGCACCGACAACTATAGGTCCACATAACAATTTTACTTGATATGGAGAGCAACAACACATATTCTCACATATTATAAGAACAAATGTCTACACAATCAGTATTGGTTTAATGCATAACACTCTAATGAACCCTAATCACACTTGAGCATAGTACCGAATTTGTGGCTATAGCACATACTTAAGTAGACTGGGCAGCTAACGATTTTGCTCCAGTTGTTAAGGAAACACAAATTTGGACAGTTTTCATAGCTATCAGTTTCTTTACTAAGATAATCACTCATGATAAGTGTCTTCCACTCTTCTCTATTTCTAATCATCATATGTTCATCGCAAGCAGTATAGTAGGTCGCTTAGAAGCCAAGCAAGAAACAAGCATTTCCGAGTCCAACTATTGCATGTCCAATCCCTAAACAAGAGAAATTTAGAGAACAGAATGCATACGAGAGACATGCTCACTCCACAAAACATGGGAATAGATGGCTAACGGGGAAAACTACCCACCTGGGCAGTCCTAGAAGGCAGGGGCACCTCCAAGCAGTTTCCAAGGCCATCAACTCTTGTAGATACAAAGAAGAACAGCATAAGGACAGCTTAATCAAATCAATACGAAGAGAAAGAGAGTACAAAACTCTAATTTGCAAGGAACAAAAAAAGACGCAACAACCTTTTGTTAATGGTTCTCTGAAGATATTGGTTAGCCTCTACATGCCCCTGACCTCCATACTTTTTTTCATCAGTATTCAGTATGATCTGTGTAATCAAGAAAAGAATTGGATGTCTAAGACAGTGTCTGCAGAATTTTGAAGGCAAAGTTTTCCCACAAACTTAAAGTTTTGTAGACCAAAAATGCAACTGTATATGATGGCTATCCCAATATTTGATCCTCTACTCAACTAGTTCAATGTGAAACAAAATCTACAGAAATATAACATCGGTCCAGTTTGTAACTTACTTGATACTCTCCAGCTTCTTCTACACCTAAACTGTATCTTTCATACGCATTGGTTGGATGAAAGTTGAATACAAAGAGAAGAGGACCTCTTATATAAGCTATTACCTGTAAATAGCGGAGAAAATTCTTCTTTTACTGACATTTTAATATTCGCTAATTCACAGCCACCACAAGTGATGAAGAATAGATATCAAGGTAACACCAAGAAGACAGGCCCAATGAACTTCATCAAGAAAAACCCCAAACTATTCACATCAATTTCAGAGTATTGAGAAAGAACATCTCAACCCTCTAAACCACATTTCATGGACAAAATCTTTCTTTTCAAAATAGGATTTTCTTTTTCCCTCATAAAACATAGGATGCTTTCTTTGCGGATGGCAAACCCTATCTTCAATCACAGAAGCAGCTTCCAAAGTGGACAGTCCTCACAAGTTGTCAGATCACCACGATTCAGTTTTAGTGGTATCCTTAGTTTGGATTCTAATTTGACGTTTTGAACATTTGAACCTTTATATGCATGCTTACAGTAACAATCAGCAATTTGGAAGTTAGAAACTTATGAAGTACATTGAAATGCGTAGAATCATCTGGCCCTGAAAAAAGTGTACATGATTATAATATTCCATATACAAATGAGCATCCAATGAAACATAAACTGCATACCATGGTGGTATCATTTATGTGGTGAATGTTTGGAAAACCCCTTGAAAGCACTCTTTGGTTTTCATCTAGGTTCATTAGATCCTGAAACACAAGGAAAAGTTACTGACCTTCTTCTTGGTTGAAAACAATTCTAGCATTTTCTCATACCTCGTACAGTGGTACTTCAGACCCATGCTCAACAGAACAAATTCAGGTCACATTGTACATAATTCTAACTAACTATGTAGTATGAAGTCATAAGATAAGCACCTTGTCAAAGGAAAATAACTGTTGGTGCACAGCGTCATTTGCCAGTAAATCCCAACAACGATTAGCAAGCGAATAAGAAAAATTGTTGCTCGGCATTGGGAACTCAACCCTCTAGCAGATTGGAAGGTTGTTAATAAGAAGAAACATGAATGTCAAGATCATTCTGTCCATCTTCTATTAAGAACTTCATAAAAAGATTAAAAATGTGAAAAATACCTTGGGATGTCCAAATTCATTTCCAATGAAATTCAGGTAAGCCCTCCCCCCAATCGTAAAGGTAAGCATTCTTATCATCTGGGGCACAAGACGAGAAAGAATAACTCAATAACATAAGCAGCATACAAGATCCACTACATTCTTACCCAACCTAACTAATATTGACCAGTGAGGGAGTAAGGGAGACAGGAGAGGGAGAGAATAGCTGGTGTCTAATTCTAGGTTATATTAACTTCCTGTACAAAATAAAGAACATAAACAGTTTAAACTCTTCACTTGAACTGTAAATGAGATGAGTGAAAAAAGGGAGAAAAGAGATGGAATAAGTCATACTTTGTGCAGACAAGATCCTCTTATCAATGATTCTTCTGGATTGGGATGCTCCTTAATGTCACCGAACAATATTTCTGCAAATGATTGGCCTCCAGAGATCGACTGCCAAGCAACAGGTAATAGCAGCATGTAGTCATTAATTAAAACATAGCAGTCACAGACAGAAGTCTAACTTATATAAAACGAAGTATTTTAATGTGTTGAAAGAAATTGATATCGAAGATTACTTGGTTGTGATGTTCAGCATACAAAAGCATCTTATCAGCATATAGTTTGTTGCCTATTAATGCGTCAACAATCTGCAAAAGAAGTAAATTTAGTATGTATAGGAAATAGAACATCCAAAAGTGAAACACTAACACTCTCTGGTAAGAGGATCTATAGAGAAGGGGATGACCTTGCTCATGCTCCATTGGTGGTCTGGAATATCTTTAAGAAGAGACAACCACATCTCTGTTGCAGAGGTATTGACATAATAATCAAATCCCAATCCCCCTTGTGTAGTTGGTTCACATAGTCCAGGATAAAAAGTTGACTGATAGGAAACCAAACAAGTTATCATCACATAATTGACCTTTTGTTTCCATTAAAAAAAAAAAAAGTGACAATAGAATAACATGTTATTAACCAAGTTTCAGTACCAATAACAGTGGAGCTAACAGAAATATTCTAAGATAGGATACCTAACACAAAATAATGATATTAAATCTCTAACATAATAGGTTTTACTGAACATCATAAAATTCCTTCCAATCCATGAAGAATTGGAAACTCTATCAAATGACTATTCACCCTTAAAAAGCTAAACCTTCGTCATATGACTCTTCACCTTTGGAAGAGTTTCATCAAGACACTCATGCTTGAACTGCTACTCATGAAGTTGATCTGAGGCTCAAAACGTCCATTTCGTCAATTAAAAGAACCAAAAGCATAAGAGTCTTTTAATTTGGTAAAGTTTTATCAAAGATATGAAGTAGCTGGGTTCTCTAACAATCATGAGTAAATCGATCTCTAAGTCAACATTATCATTCCATCAACTTCCATGATGATATTGTTCACCAAGGCACTATTTGTCATGAAAAGTACCACCAATGAGTACTTAGCATTTCTTTCTTTTTTTATAGGACTTCTGTTTAGCTCTGAACCAGGTAAAAAGACAAGGAATCACCAATTACAGTCTCTCGCCAAGGTTAAGTGACCACATAGGCTCAGACTTAGACAGATGGTGATGATCCAATATGGATCTGAGAAACCATTTGACCGTTCTCACAACTTTCATTCCCAATAGTAAAAGGCAGGTTTTTTGCAGCTATAAGAAGGGAAGTGCATAAACCATAGCTACTTACATCTTCTGCAATTGTTATTATGTTTGGATGAAGAAAATGAAGTAGCTCATTTGCCAAAATGAGGTACAGTAACGCATCCTTGTCAACATATTGATTGCAGTACCTGCATTAACATAGAACATGTAATAAGCATTAGGGAATTTTGCAAACTGTGATATTGAATGGAGAAACAATAGTGAATGAAAGATCATAAACTCTGGAATGAGAACAAACAACAACGCGTCACTAGTCTTGATCAGCATCAAGCCTGAGGCAAACATGTCAATCTCTCTATCTTCCAATATTCCATTTTAGGCATATTTAGGGACTAGAATGATGCTATTTGTTATCCTATAAGCAGCGTATCAATAATGATGACAGACAGATGCCTTACTGTGTGATGCACGGTGTAAATTATACCTATAGCAGTAGGAATTCAAGAACAGCACAACAAAAATTTCTTACTCTTCCAGGTCACCCGTAAACAAAGCAAAGCCGTTATGTGTGTACAACATGGAAGAAAGTGAATGGAAGTGGAAGCCATCTATCTGATACTCTTCAACCCACCTGCTCAAATATTATCTGTAAGCAAGACCAAGATTGCCTACCAAAAGATACCACACTCAGACAAATTGCATAAAACTTTCAAGAACAGCCAGCATTAAGAATGGGAAATAACTTCAAATATTTAACTATCACACTTTGTTCACATTTACCAGTTCAAATTCGAGATTAAGTATTGAAGCACCTCATGATCCCCGTATTTGAACATTCTGGTACCCCAGTATTTGTGATGCCCTCTTTTACCTATTCAAATGGACAAACATAGAAATGAATGAAGAATACTTCTGTGCTAAAACAGACATTAAATGAGCAGCTTGCAAGACTATGCACCATTTTCAACAAATTTCTGCAACACAAAGAAGCATATTAACAAATAGAAAAAATGTAGATTACATCAAGAAACAGAAACAACATAGGGAACCATAAACAGATATGACTCTGACGGATAAAAGAAATCACAATAAACAACTTACTCTCACCGCTTAACAAGTGACAGCAGAATCTTATGCAGAAACACAAGCACTGATACAAGGACAAAAGCACATATATGACTAGTATTGTTTACAGAAGTAATAGAGCCTCTCTGTCCAAACCAAGTTTACTGATTTGAACCCTCTCAATATATCTTGTTTGTTATAGTAAAATTGATTTAAAGTGCAATGTGATAAATCGAGAAAAGAAAGAATGAGGAAGTTGCAGAATTCATGATGATACCGTATTTGCTAATAGACAAATTTCCAGACCAAGGATATGGAATGTACATCAAAAACCTGTTGATGCTGACTACTATGCCATGTAGTAGTAATGAATGCAGCTCAGCCAATCTTCAAAACTACATATCAAACTCAGAATATATCCTGAAACTCACATAAGAATATCTTGCTTCCCTACAGCCGTGTCTCAACAATCAATGCTTACAATTAAAAACAAATAATTTTATCAATAGTAGTTACCCAGGCCTTCTCATAATGTTTATACAGATCATTGAAGTCCGTTTTGTCATGGACCAGCTGAAAAGAGCAAGAAGACAGAACTAGATAGGATGCACCAATGTTTGGGGAGAATTTTACCCGTGTGAAAGTAACAGTCATTTGACCCATCAAATAGTGAGAGTCCAACCATCTCATCAGCAGCCGAGTATGAATGGACAATGTCTAAGAAAACAAGTAGCCCTAGCCCTGAAAAATGAAAAGGCAGATAAATAGTGCAGACATCAAAAATTAAGATGGACATCAAGCATGAAAAATTGTGTCCTAGAATGTGTTCTTAGAGATCAAAAGGGCAAACGTAAATACATCACCGATTAACAATCCCCAGATGCGTGTATTTCTAGTACTTATTTGCATAAACAACCATTATAAATTTGAAGAAAAAGGTTAGTGCTATTAGTATCAGCAAATTCCATATCATGTATGCACTGAGGAGCATAAATTTTACAAGCATCCAATCCATTAACCATCGTGTGATTTAGGACCAAAATCAGTAAATGATTTTGAACGTAAGCAAAACTAAGGGGCACAATGATGTTTTGACACACCATTTTTTTAACTAATAATGAAAAATGAAAGTGGAAGTAGCTAGCATAGAACCATTATTGTCAAGGTGGACAGGTCCCTCTAAACAATAAATGAAATCTTCAAAGATAAAACTGAATAAAATAAAATAGAATGAAGAATTTTAACCATGTGCTTCATCAACCAAGCGTTTGAAGTCATCAGGAGTACCATAACGGCTGCTAACAGCAAATAAATTGGTGACCTGCAATGCATAGAGTTGCTCAATCGGATTGACATAAGTAGGAAACAACAAAAATATATCTTACCATAACTTCTTAAGCTCTAACAAACATGAACATAAAATCTATACCTATGTTATCAAAAAGCACAGAGTAGTCAATCCATGCAAGCAAAACTAACATTCAAATCAAGGACATCATTCTTGATTTCAGTTTCATTTCAATGACAGGTTTCACAAACAATGTAATTCAATAATTGAAATTTCAAATGTTTATCAGCTATTATACCACATTCGTGAACCATCTATAGGGATCATCAGAAACAGAATAAGACATTTTAGATTTTTGACATTTAGAAAAGATCAGTAATTTGCAAAATAAACCTGGTTATCACCATCAAAAGTGTAACATATGTGTATCTCACTATTTAAGGAAACATACAGTACCACACAAGCTGCTAAGGTCAATATACTCACTCTATAGCCCACAGTGAAATAGTCTTTGTGCTCAACTACTCCAATCATCTGTATTGCATTATACCCAGCTTCCTTCACATGAGGAAGAACCTAACATTTAAAGAAAAAACAGTACAAATTAAGAGGTCAATTAGTAATTAGGTAGTTTCCATAGCAATAATAATCATTAAGCTACCTTTTCTATAAATTCAACAAAAGAGGATACTTTTGGCTCTGAGCCACTAATTCCAACATGACACTCATAGATGCGTAAGGATTTTGGTATTCTTGGCCTTGAATTTTTCCATTTGTGGGCATATTCTGGAGGCGGCTCCCAATGGATGGCGAAAGCTTGCTTTCCACCACCAGCATCTGAAAACAACAAACATTGGTATAGATTGAACTTGAACAACATGTAGAACGTCAACTAGTGGCTACTAAAAACAAAATCAGGCTGGGAAGCACATATAGCTAAGCACTTAGCCTATCGAGATATTCTACAGAGTAGCAGCAAATTCTCCTTTAGATGAAGTCCTGGTTCAATTAAATGAAGAGACCCCAGAATGGTGACCATGTAAGTCAAATAAGGCAGTAATTTGAAAAATATCAAGTACCACAATCCTGAGTATAATCATTCATTTCATGGAAACTTGTATATGATTGCGTTTATTTATACAAGAATGCAAAGAAAGAGAGGAATCGTCTTTACCTGGTTCAACGTAGGTGGCCCAAGCAGGCACTCGTTCGAGTGGCCCATTAGATGTGTTAAAATAGACTCTATATTTGCTTAAATGTGGAATAGCTGGAGCATACTTCTTAAGCCACGCCTGCCTTCCTTTCCGTGTCTCAAGCCAATATGGCAGGGGAGGTGCTTTGTTGCGTATTTTCTCAGCCCATACAGGGTCAGTAATGATATTGAATACATCATATACTTTGCCACTATCAATCACATCACATGGAGGCAAATTACTTGGGGGATCATCTTTATGTTGTTCTTTCCATTGTTTATACCGAGTTTCTGCATCTAGTAACGGTATTTCATTTAATTCTTCAATAGTTTGAGGTCCATTTGGACCAAATAATTGTTCATATAATTTTGCTGGCACTTCAAACCGATGATTTACAAATGTATCTTCTCCTGGTTCCCAGTACTCATCATTAGCTTTCTTAAAGATTTCATCAATGCTAACACCACTATCACCTTTATCATGGTTATCCAAATAATTGTACTGCTGGAAATAAAGTTCATCTGGTTTTTCTCCATCCCTTAGTTTATCTTCAAGAATGATAAACCAGTAACCATAATCATCACGGCCAAAACGTCCTTCTCTTGCAGCATTTTCTGTTGGTGACCACTGGTTAAAATCACCAACAAGTGCACAATAGCGAGCACCTGCATCCATCATCCTTCATATTCAGAGTGATATAACAAAACAGACAAGAATTTCATTAACTTCGGAAAGTATTAACATGCCCAAAAATAAATTGCATCACTAAAAGGAATGCTGGATGATTAAACTTAGCTATCAAGTCACTAACAGCTTCTATTTATCCAATTATCCAGCTTCAACAGAAAGTTTACTCATAAAAACTCGAAGTAAGGTTAAAATAAGCCCTTGAATTGATATAAAGACAAAAGAAAAGGAAAGATTATCATATCAAACCTGGTGCCCATTCCATAAAATCCATCCTATGTTCCGGGTGCCGGTGTAAGCACATAAAATCAAATCTAGCAAATGAAATAAGCACAATCAAACTCAGTCCTAGCACTATAATAGCATCAGAGCTAAAACTACAAAGCTAAACCTAAGAACAACTACAGAAACTACATCACACGAGAACAAATGATCCGTTTAGAGATATCACAACTAAGAGTTGCATTATTTTCCTTGAGGGCCAGTCTTTCATGAACCTTAATAGCATATTATAGTAATAAAAAAAGCTAGTCATCAGAAAAATTAATTTTATTTTTTGAAAATAAAACTAGGTATATCTGAACGAACACATAAGCGACGTCTTTGATTTGTAGGTTTCGGTTAAAAAGCTTGTCTTTTAGGTCCTTCAACGTTTTATGCCTGCAAATTAGAACAACAAAACATATGTCAACAACAATAATCCATTTCTTATATAACTCTAACTTTAATCAACCTTCCTACAGTTTATCATTGAACTATTACAATTCATCATTCCGTCTTTTTGTCAAAATCCTTTTCATCTCAAAAACTCCAAGCATTTCGTACCTTTCTCGAAGAAACTGAGCAAATTGTTTATGGGAAATCCCGACTCTAGCCAAGAACCCAACTGGGTTAACCCCCTTCTCGGCTTCATCTTCATCTTCATTTTTCTTATTCTTCTTCGACTTTTTTGGTCGCTGGGATGGCTGTTTCTGAGACTGAGGTTGGCCGGTGACATTGCAAGCTATTCTAAGTTTATTTTTCTTTGCCCAACTGATCCTCTGTACGTTGCTTTTGAAGGGAAAATTCACAGAAAGATTAGTGCTTGGATAGAGGTTTACAGAGAAAGATTTACTAGAGGTAGAAAGTGAAGCCATGGTCTGGTGAGGCTGACGAGAAACTGAACAGGGGAGGTGAGTGGGGTTTTACATAAGAGAAGGGAGCGGGTAACGAGTTAGCTCCTGAGGTTTTGAGTTGACTCGGGCGAGACAACGGAGACTTCTGATGTCATCGCGGCGTTTTAGTTTTTTATTTTTTATATTTTTATAACTTATGAAAATTATAAAAATTAAAATTTTATTTTAATTTATAATCTCATTTATTACTAACTAGTATTTAATATTTAATATTAATTACTAGTGAAAACTAAAAGTAATATAAATATAAGGGATGGTTGAGGTAAATTATTTTCAATTAATGTTTAGACTCGAAAAAGTATTTTTTAGACTCTATTTTAAATCTAATCTAACATTGGCCTAAACCTGTCATGACTCGTAAAATGATGTGTTTGAAATCTTATTTACATCAACCGTCGGCTCCGTTGCAAACATGCTTGGAAGTCGAGCAAGAAGCAATTATTTTAAGCCCAACTAATGCGGTTCTAACCACAGAAAAAGAGAAATCTGCAGAGGAAAATGCATCCAAGATCCAACGTGCCTGTGAAGTGCTCTGTTTTCTCACACATTCATCAATTGAACTTCAATTGCTATTGCAAAGGAATCGTGGAGTAAGCTTTAAATGAAGAAACTAAAAGTACATCAGTGCACCCAAACTCGATTCTTACAAAGCAATTTGATTAATTGCATTGATTTGATTATGAGATCAATTCATTCTTAATATTACAGCATCAGTGTATGGTGTATAGTTCGAGTAATGCGTAGCTGCAGAAACGACTAAGTTGGTTGCTTCTTTGCATAGTCCCTTGGTCCAAATATGGTTGATCCAATTCTCACATTGGTACTGCCCATTTCAATCTGCAAGAATGGAATTATTGTCAGTACTAGGCCTTTATGAAATCTCAACTTTAGTGCCTGAAAGATATGCATAGAGCTTAGGCTTATTTTACGAATTCTAAATTTCTAATGTATCTGTAGTCAAGAGTCCAGGAGCTTTCATCACCATCTTACTAGAGTGGAAAAAAGATTTCAATAGTCTAGTTTCAGTAGGACTTCTAATAAGGCCGTTAAGGTGTGAGAGATCAATATAGCCATCTGTAAACTCGGAAGTAAATATACAAGACTCTTACGGCTTGCTCAAAATCACCAGACATGCCCATTGAAAGCTCAAACTGATCCTCTGCCATTCCCAGTGCCTTGCAAACCTCAAGCCTGCAATTCAACAGCGTCTTTCGCACAATGCCAAGTGAGACATGTTTATAAATATGTGTTTAGAACTTGAATCACAAAAAATTGGGAAATCATACAAACAGTTCTGCACCATGATCTACATATAAGAAAGAAATTTTATTGAAGACCTTATGCCATTATGAGAAGGAAAAAGAAGCTAGTAACCTGGATTGCTATGTTACCCTGATTTAACAAGGGAAAGGACAAGAAGCTTCACGCATAAAATTTTAAATGGTTTTACGTCACTGAGAAAACAGATCTTTGTGAATCTCCTTTTGAAAATAAAGGCGAATGATTATGGCCATGAAAGTTTATATAGGCTTCACCAAGAGATGCAGAGAAATTACCCTGAAGTTCTCGGGGGTTGAATTATAATCAGGCATGCCAATCGTCATTAAACCAGAAAGTTCAAGATTTGGGCAGCGCAGTTTAACATGTTCTGCAAGCCCCACACAGCCTTCGGGACTTATTCCAGATTTTGCTGAAACAATGTCATAGTACTCAGTTACAAGCTATCTGCTAAGTACTCAAGTGTGGAATGACAGATCAGTGTCACTGTATGAACAGGGAGCTCAAATGATCAGAATATTCAGCTCGACAAATTGCAATTTTGGAAAGGACATCATGTTTGATGAGATGCACATATGTCAAAGGATGGCTTGAGAGGAAAATATCTGATTTCATTTCTTTTAAGAAATCCAGGAGAGATCATTGATCAAGCACGGGAAGAAATCCAGACTGATGCCACATAGAAACTCTTAAGTAATCCATTATGAAGTTAATGCAAGTTACACACATGCTTCTCCACTGGTATTAACTTGAACCAACACCTTCAAAGGGTTCCTTCCCAGGCCTGAAACTACTCGGTCAAGGATATTTGCTAGCTGCAGAACACCAAGTTAATAAGTTAAAAGGCTGGAAGAGCACTTGAGATGACTATACAAGAAGACCTAGTTCAACCTCGGTAGCAGTATTTCCCACCAACAAAAGCAAAATTACAACGTCTTCCGAAACTTGAAACAATTTCTTACAAAACAATTTGCAGCAGCTACACAAGTTCCTAATCCAGCGATAAAAGCCGTAAGCTTCCTTTAGATTTTAATGAATTACCTTCATATTGTCGACACCCTCAACCATGGCCAAATTTGGGACTCCAGCTGCATATTGAAATGAACCCATTACTCCCATCAGAAAGCATTTAAGTTCTAGAGTGAGAGGGGAAAAAAAAAGAGAGTAAAAGAGCATTTGTTGTATAAATCAAATATTCCAACCAAAGTGTTGTACAAGAATCATATAGCAGACTTCAATCCCAAAAACTTACCAATTAAAGAACATTTCTTTCTCTATTTTTGTGGCAAACAACAAGTAAAAGAGAATTTCAACCGTAAGATACAATTACAAAATGCATAATTTCAGGCTCAAAGTAAAGAAAGCAACATACTTGGAAAGAGAGGAAAGAAACTGCTTACACGTTTATAAGAAGACCAATTAAGAAAGTTTCCATCTTTAACTTAACCTACTTAAAATTAGCCAATTCCAGATGAAGAGAAAAACAGGTAAAACAAAAAAAGAAATAAAAATAAGAGAAAGAGAAGAGAGGCTGAAAGCCATACTGAGAAGTGTTTTAACTTTATTGCTCTGCAAGTGACCAAGGAAATGCCACTCTACATCATCTGGCAGCTGAGAGCCCACATCAAAAACAAACTGATATTAATCTTTACATGCACGGTCATGTGTATATCTACATACGTAAGTATGTACATACCTGGGGTGCTTTGTCAACGATTTCTTGGACGTAGTTTTCGCCGAAACAGCGGTGGCCGGCGTCGTACACTTGGCGGATAAGCGAAACTGGCTTTGTTTTGGATACGGCCACGACCCGGATTTTGTCTGGTCGACCACCGGCACGTTCAGCCACTTGTCGCACACGGATGAGGGCCGTCCGGAGGGCTGCAGCTGCCACGCTCTCCACGGCAGTCGCCATTTTTTTGTCACTGTTGTCGGAAACCTCTACAACTAGAATTTAGATTAAAGGGGAAAATGATTGCAAAAAACATGTTTGTTTTACATAAATTTGTGGTTTCAATTTTTTGAGATATTAAATTAATTCTATTTAATCAACTTTTTCAATTATTTTAATTTTCATTATATACTATTTTTATAATGAGATGTGCACTTTGATTTTATCCAACTTAAAATTAAATTAGGTCATAAATGATTAATATTGATATTTAAAATTTTAGATATAAGAATTAAAAAATATTAAATTAATTAATTATAAGATAATATATTACTCTTTTTTATGTTAGAACTTAGAGTAATTAAAAAAGGATCATTAACTCTTTTTATTTTCCCTTCTTTCTTCTGTAATGAAACAGAGAGAAACAGTATCGACGGAACAAAGGTTTGATAGCAAAAGTAAACAACTTTAGCCAAGCGACAAATTTTCAAATGAGAGTGCCACAAAAATTGGCTGGAATTCGAGCCACAGTGAAATGATTAATGGACAAAAAGGACTAATACATTGAGTCTCGGAAAGTAATTCAAGATTCTTCCGCCTAGTCATGTGGATCGGGAGAAGGACTTGAAGATGGTTGATCCGCAATAGAACTACTTGCTCCTGTTTTATCATGTGCTACGCCAGATGGTGGTACGTTAGACCTGGCTCTCCTGAATTTAATCCAGGCGTAGACCTCGAAAATAATAACAGTTAATGCAAAAGTTGCGAGGATTGCTATGTAAGAGACTTTCCAGGCCGTGTTGTCTGGCTTGAAAATGGCAATTCCATGGAATATGTTTATAATGATCGCAGCAATCAGTGCATATCCCAGAAAGTGGTGGTAAATATTCCAGTATTTTCTGTACTCATCCACCCGCTTAGGTTTTAGCAACAGTGCAAACATCTGTAATGTAATGTAATGTTGGTTGATCAGAAATTTTACAAAAATAAGTCTAAATGGATAGAGCTAATACATATGTAAAGGTATAAGTTATGGAGTAGACTTACCTGCAATGCTGTGAATGGGAATATGAACATTGCATAAAGCCTGTGGGTTCTAAATCTATAGTGCTTTGAAGCACTTCCAAGCCACAATCCAATGATCCAACCAGTCATTCCAAGAGAAAAGCCTAGAATTTGACAAGAGATGTGGACTTTATACCACCAACCTTCAAGTTCCAGTGGATATTTGAAGTACCTGGCAATTATCAGGCCAAGAGGCAAGAATGTTCCCCACCCCACAATGTTAACTATGCCATGTACCTGCAGAAGAGATGGAATCTGCAATCTTAGCATTGATTTGAAAATGTACCAGCGCAACAGCAGCAGCCTAAGACACATCTGGTTTTGATTGAATATCCCTTAATTAGAAACGAGGTTGATTTGATTAGAGAGACCCACCTTGGGCTTATTTCTTTAATTTGGCTCAAAGAAAGCAGAAAAAGTAGTGGGAAAATTGCTGCAACAAACAACAAACCAAAATTTGTTTCCCAGGCAGACAAAAACCTATAAATGGCGTTTTCTATCTGCAAAAACACTCTTTCTTATAGAACAGAATAGGAGAAGAAAAGAAAAGACCATTGGCAGAGGACAAGCTCTTAAATCCAATCTTGTATATTTCGTAAAAACTTGACCATGTTTTAATTTGTAGCTATTTTTTAGTATTGAAAAGATTAGAACTCATAGAATGTCTTAATTTGTAGCTATTGAAAGGTATTGAAAAAGATTAAAACTCATTGCTTGTGCATAACTAGATGCCATGAGAACAAAACTCATTTGGGAATCAACAGCGATCGGAGGCAAATGAAAGGTGCCAACTTTCGAAGTCTAGGTAGCTTTCTTACCGTTCTCATGTGATGCCTGTGCTCTCCAACGTACTGGCCCACCGGGGAATTCAAATCAATGGTCTCTGCACTATCAAAATTTTGGAGGGTTTTGGGATGCATCAATGGGCTTGTTCCTACTGCGCTGTAACCAACCTGCCACACATAGTTCAACTTGGAGATATTATACACCCAAGGAAGAATCACACTAGCATGTATGGTGTAGTAGTGTAGAGTAGCATCGTATCGCATTGCCATATTCTGAAATTCTACGTCAGCATTGTTTCCCATTGTCATATTTTGAAATTCTTCGGAAGGTTTTAGCGCACAACCGAGTTTGGTGTCTCTTGTGATATTGTATGTGTTGATAGATAAAGATCCATTTAGAAGTTTGATGCCTATGATTGCCCTGGTTCCAACCATCTGAGGCTTTTTGCCTGGGTTTACTCCCCAGGCGAGCCATCCGACATTTTCTTGTAGCTTGGCGCCAAAGATAACGTCAATTCGCCTTTCCGTGGGCTCGTAGGTTTTCCACCCCCATTGAGCTCCCAAAGTGCCAAGTTTCTTACAGTTTGAAATGTTCACTTTATCAGCTATTAACTGATGGAAAGACTCAGTACAAGGAGCGTAACGGGCTGTGACACTGGGGAAGAACAAGGCCAACAGAAAAGTGATCACGGAAGACAGAGAAGTGGTAGCAACCATTTTTATGTGACACTTCGGGATTTTACGTACAGTTCTTATTTAAACAGTTTTTGAAGTATCTTGCGACTTGTGGGTTGGTTTAAGTATCTTAAAGGTGGTGAACGAGCGAAAAAGGGTTTGTTGCTGAGCCTGTCACAAGAGCCCGAATCAGGTTTAGGCGAACCTTTAACTGTCTGTTTGGTTGCTGCTTTCAAGATGCAGAGACGGGACGAGACAGAAATCTGAAGACGGAACAGAATAAAAATTGGAGACAGTGAGGTGTTTGGTTGCGATGGACAGAACAGAAAAAATTGTCTTCGTCTGGAGGACAAAATGT
>JAOTAY010000191.1:43668620-43685200 GCA_025629805.1 Erythroxylum baracoense
TATAATTAATAATAAAATAATAAACTTTCTGGAATAATCATTTTAATATAAGGGGTATAATAGTCATTTATTATACACTACATTCCATTCCATCTATCACCCAAACAACATTTCATTACATTACATTATGAACCCTTCCATCCTTCTCAAACAACGTATCATTATAAACTATTACATTCCATTATAAACTATTCCCTTCCGTTCTATTAATTAACATTCAACCAAACAGGTCCTAAAGGGAGAACGCCCCTTTTCTAAAACAAAGGAAAAAAGAATTAAAAGGGCATCAAAATGGATCACGTGTATTTCATTCTTCTGCTTATTACTAATAATTCATCACAAAGCATTTCACTTCTGATAGTACGTTCAAACAAGCTGCAAATCATTGTACAACGGGTAATCTGCGCACTTATGGGAATCAGCAGTGGGCTGCAATAAATGTTACGAAGAAATGCAGCCTGATTACTTTGAATCTATGTTCACTTTTTTAAGAGTTTATAATATGAAAGTTAACAGAGTTTCCTGGCGAAGCAACTTATGACTTTATTCTATTCGTACTATTCACATTCTGTAAGAACGTTGAGAGCAAGTAATGCATATATTTGATATTTCTATTCACTTCCACTTTTCCGGCCTCACGTTCATGTCACAATGACCTTTGTCCTTGAGGTTCCCAATCCAAAACAACAGTGACAAAAGTTCGTGAGTTACCCAAAAGTACGGCGGTTAAACGAGATAATCTTTTAATCCACATGTTTTCTGAGCACATGTGGCCGTAGCTTTTGTTAATCTGAAGGCAGTCATAATAACTTCCAAAATGAATCCAATTAACCGAACACGGAACACAAGCTAGTTCAGGTTCTTGTGGAGAAACTCGAGTTCCATGCCAGGGCTTATATTCCTTGTCCAACACTGAAGACAAATAAAGAATCCAACCGAATCGTGTCACCTTTGTTATTCCTTTCAGTTCTGTTTTAATCACACCGCTTGTTTTACCATCACTACCAATCAGTCCTCTCTCTTGTACATTTCATCCTTATTAGTTACACAAATTTCTTATGTATTAACCACCAACTTGTTAATAAAAATAAGTTATTAATAAAACAATTCTAACTAGAGTTTTAATAGTTTTTAGATTAATTTTATAACAAATTTTAATTTTTTGATTCGTCAAGTTGCCTACCCTTTAATATATTTCTTATTGGATTCTATCCAACTCTCATCTCTGATTAAACATCAATATTCAAGATCCAAGAATTTACCAACTAGAGGCACGAACAACTTAGGATAAAAACTGGTGCTCTGCAGCTGCGTAAACTAAGGTGGCAGTAATTAAAGTTACTGCATTGACTTGGATCACATTGTTGGCGGTGTAGTGTTGTTGTTGTTACAACGTTGAAATTAAAGTTCTTTAGGATTAATTGAAGTTTATTAAGGTTAATTTAAAAAATTAATTTTTAATTATAATTTAATTGATTTGGTCCCAAAATACTATATGTCTTTTACGTTATATTGTAGAATTCACATAGATAATTAAAAAAATAAATGTTACATACGTATTGATGTAATACTTGACTAATAGAGACATACTCTAGTAAGAGTTATATCAATTTAACAATAAATTTAGAAATGACCTATTAATTTTAAGTTAAATTTGAACAGTTTTAAAATGTTAACTTTTTTTAATATTCAAAACTATTAAAATTTGACATACATTTTAATATAAACATTATAATTAAAAATATACTTTTTTATCTATTGATTAAGTTTCATATTTTTTCTTCTATTATCATGACTTAGGCGCGTGGCATATGATAAGATAGTTTCAACTTTAAAATATGACACTTAAATACGTAAATTTTTAATATTTTTAATTTTAGCTTGATGATAGTTTCTTCGTTAAGTTTGTTAATGTGACTTACCACGTATTTCAAAAATCTTAAATACTTTTATACATTAGACCAAATTAGCATAAATAATAAAAATTGACAAAATTACGTCGTTTAATAACATAACTAAAACTATGTTATTTTTTTGGAATGAAATCCCTAAATAAAACGGGCAATCCTCCATTCTCAGCACAACCCTTAGTAAACAACACGTAAAGTTGCATTTGACTTGGAAATGCGAGAACTAAGGGTTGTGTGAGAATGAAGGGCGACTTATTTGATTTAGGGATTTTATTCTTAAAATCGACGTAGTTTTAGTTATGTTATTAAATGATAATCTCCATTAGTTAAGTTAATTTAGTTTGACGTGTGAAAGTGTTTAGAATTTCTAAAACACGTCACAATCTACGTCAACAAATTTTAACAAAAAGATTAACGTTGTGCTAGAATTGAAAAAAATTAAAAATTTAAGTATTTAATTGTCACTTTTAAAGTTTGAACTATAATTAAAAAATTGGGCAAAGTTTAAGATTATTTTAAGTAAGCCTAATTATTTTTAATTAATGAGGTTTTGCATAATAAGCTAAGCCCTCCCAGCATGGGTACACATGCCAGTCACCCAATTTACTAGATTCGGGACTAATTTTTCGTTTTTCAAATTAAAGAGCAAATGGGCCCATGTCTTAGTCATTTCAAGTATTATTCTAAGGATGATGGACTCCGTTGTTTCCACACCGTATAAGAATGGGTTTGGGCTTGTTCTGCTACACTAATAACTCAAGCTCCGTAAAAATAATTCAACAAATCTCTCGTCGTATTATCTTTGTATGTTTCAATTTATTCATCCTAAAATAATATGATTGAGAATGATGCACATTTTTTAATAATTTTTATTTTTAAAATTAATAATAAAATTGAAATGAACTCTTATTCTTACTTTTCTGTCAATCAAATTGAGTTATAAACCTTTTGCAATCCCCACTTGTCATAATAGAGAAATTGGGCTTGAGCTTCCATTTGTAACAGATGAAGGAAACATTTATTTCCATTCCAATTATTGTTATCAAAATGAAAATTATTTGGAGTTAGTAATTGACGTGACAATTCTTTGGGACTCAATTAACCAAAAGCAATTCATTTCGCGCAATGTTTTTGAGTCTTTGCAAGGCACGAGACGAGAGCAAAGGTTCCCAAGGTCATAAGCCCGTTCTTTAGGCAACAAATACGTAGTTATGGAACCAAAACACGTGAAGAAGCCAATTCTTTGGGGCAAATCTTTGTCCCATGTGAATTTTAGCGAATTACACGGGAAAAACTATCATCAAATTCAAGTTTCGATAGGACGCTAAAGTTCTCTTTTTGTAGTCTTAAAGTATCTTCAATGTTAAGATTATTATTTTATTTTGGCAAGTTAAGTGATATTTTCTTCATGCTTCCATATTTGACCACTGGACCTTAGTTTGCTTTTTGGATATTAATTACTCTGAGATTTTAGCTCCCTGAGCACCAATTCATTGCCGGAGGAAACCAATTACGTACATACATAGTTTGGAAACTGTGTATATCTATTTTAATTATATGTCCTCCTATATTCCCAAGCTCACATCATGATTGAAATTATAAATTCACTCTTTTAATCTGTAACTTCTGTTCTTCATGTTAAATGGAAAAAGTTATTAATTCAGGTATAAGTATAGATTTTCTTTCTCTCATTAAGATATCCATAACCAACTTAAATTCAATTTATATGTCAAATGAAGACAAACTGTTTATTTGTTACTCGAGATGAACACAAACAGTGCCAACTTAGGAGGTCGCCATCTACTTATTCATTATTCAAAATCAAATTACTTCGTGGTTGATAAAA
Source organism: Erythroxylum baracoense (assembly GCA_025629805.1). Lineage (NCBI taxonomy): Eukaryota > Viridiplantae > Streptophyta > Magnoliopsida > Malpighiales > Erythroxylaceae > Erythroxylum > Erythroxylum baracoense. Next base: position 43,672,377 of record JAOTAY010000191.1, read on the forward strand.
TGACATTGATACTAATATTGGTTATCGTAACTGCATATGTATGAGGGAAGAAGATGAAAGATCAAATTCTTGCATGTAAATGAACCAAAATAGATATTCGTATGTACTTATATATCCCCCTCTAACCACCAAATTTGCGTGACCTAAGTAATAAGGTGGTTTAATACATGTCAGTTACTTGTGTATATAATAACATTACAAGCACTTAAACAAACCCTCTTGGCTTAGTTGTAAAGAAGGTACTAAGTTTATATATGTAAACTTAATTAAGATTTGTTTTTGATAATGAACCAACCAAATGTGGCTTTTATTGTATGCTTTACTGTTTTCTTACGAACACTATAATGCAATCTTCGATGAACATCTCGCAACTCATCATCAACCAACTGGACCATCGTCGTGGACTCAGGCGTAATCACAAAATCCATATAGGCATACTCCACCCGTCGGACACCGGTTGTTGCACATACCACAGTGCCTCTTGTCCATGGAGAGGTCCACACATTGTCCCCTGCAACACGATTCCGTGTACTCGCACTTGGTCTTGCATGCACCGCAGTTGTTCTTGTCTGAACTCAGGTCGACGCACTTGTTGTTACAGCAACCGTACTTTTTTCCTTGGAGCTTGCAGATTCCAGGGTTTTTACGACAGTGGTCGGCTGCTCTAGGGTTCTTGTAATTGTCTTCTGCCAAGAAGCGGCTCAACCTTTTGGAAGGCAAGCTTATTGGGTTCTTCTCCGTGTCATGCATGGTGGCAATGGTCGTCGGAAAAGCGTTGTTCTTGTCCAAAAATGGAGGTTTCTCTTCGACTGCTTGGTTGATGGTTTTCATGGTGAGAGTGATAGATATTGCCATGGTTAAGGCCACGACCACTATTACCTTCAGATGTCGCATGGCTGATCTTTGATGATGATTTTAATGAAGATGTGTTAGATCCAATGAAAAGAGACAAGAGAGTCTCTAAGAAGTAGGCCTTGGAGGCTAGAGAGAGGTTGGGGAAGAATCTTCAGGTGTGGACTTGTGATTTATAGTGAGACCATTAGGCAATAGTTGACGCGGAAATTGCGATGAAAAAGTTGCAGCCATGTCTGAAATGTACTCCAAAGAGTGTGCTTTAGTTCTTAAGCTTAATTGGCTGCCAATTCATTTCAACCTCTTATACATTCATTGTACACGTATTTCCTACGAAAAATAAGGAAAATAATACCTCTAGATCAAAGTCAACCGATATTAAGTTAAATTAAAATTTCAAATTACAGATTATCTTAAGCCATCTATTTTAAATTAAACAAAAGTTGCATCGAATCAAAAGATTTTTTTCATTGTTACTTAAGATGAACTTACATTTCATGAACGTTCAGAATAAACTGGTGCCAAGTCCAGAGTAATTGCACCATGAACTGTAGACTTATAGTAACTTAAAGCCCTCATACATTCCATTACGACGAAGACCTCGTAATCCATTCCATTTAGTTGGTAAAGAAGTCCATGTTATTGTTAATAGCATAGAGGTCATAAATAAGGCTGACAGAACATGAGGAATTAAGGTAGCCAGCGTGCATGCCGTTAAGGAAAGCAAAGGGTGGTGCCACTCTTTAAGAAAGATACAAATAGTCGAGACCCCTATTTTTGCAAGCTACAACATGTCTTAAACATCATACATTTCTCCTATCAAAGCTGTGCATTTATTACAAAAAAATAGGATAATTAAACGTGGCAGAATCTCAAAAATCATCACAAAATATTATTTGCGACGTTTTAAAAAACGTCACAAAAAATGTCGCAAAATATGATGTAGGCAAAAAGTTTCTGCGACGTTTTTAGAAAAACGTCACAGAAAATACTGACATTCTACGACGTTTTTGAAAACGTCACTGAAAGATTGAACATTCAGCGATATTTTTGGAAACATCGTGAAAGTCACATTCTGCGACGTTTTTGAAAACGTCGCAGAAAGCATTCTGCTACATTTTTGGAAACGTCACAGAAAGCATTCTGCTACGTTTTTTAAAACGTCGCGAAAAGCATTCTGCGTCGTTTTTCTTTTAATTATTATTTTTTATTTTTTTGAAAATAATTTTAATTTAATAATTATTTTTAAATAAAATTTTTTATAAATCTTATTAGTTTAATAACTATTCAATATTATTTATAAATTTTATTTATTTAATTCTTCAATTTTTTTAGTATAACATTAATTTTAATAATTATTCATGTATCACAATAATTTCATACGTACAAACAATTTATTATTTAATTGCAATTTGCAAACATGTCATAATACACTAATTAATATAAAAAGTACATCATAAGCGTATAATATATCAATATGAGTACATATATTTAACCTAAACGAATATTATGTATAACATAAAAGTTCCAAGAGCTTTTTTTGTTGTTCAATTTTTTTAGTACTCCTAACTTTTATAGTATTATTTTGCAACAAAAATACTCCTAATTTTTCCTTGAGTCCCATTTACATTCTTCAGGTAACCTGTTTTTGCCAAATTCTGCTCACTGTCATCCTCCATTTTATGGTGGTCATCACCATTCTTGCCCATCTCGTTATTCTCTCCACATCAGCATCCTGCTTCAAAAAGTAACTTCTGTTAATTAATGAGCAGCAAAAAAAGACCGGATGCTTAAATGTGCCAAGATTAGTTCCATAGGATCCCATATTGAATCTAAAAGACTCATAACCTTGGCCTTGAATGAGTTGAAACAACTCAGCAACCACAGTGCCTACTAAGGACATCTTTTTTTATTGTCATATATTTGCACTCATGCAAGAAATCATAAATTGAGACACTTACCTCAGCGTCAGTCCCGTATAGTGTCATATGATAAACCACAGAAATAGACTTGTTATCTAGACAATAAGTGATGTTTCGTACCTCGCTAGACCATTCTGCATCAATCAATTATGAAAGAACTTTCAAATGATAATGCTTAGAGCTAAAATTCGTTACATTGTGGTAATGGTCAATGAAAGCACAAATAGATGAATTCCTGTACACCTCAATGCAACATTCCAACTTAACTTACTTAGAGCATGTAAATTCATAATCCTGTTAACAAGATGCCTGCAACAAATGGATAACTAAAATATCAGTTTACGAACTTACTAATTGCTCTACTTACAACTGAATTCTGATCAATACTTTATGTAAGAGGATCTGACATCAAGCACAGACAAAAACTATACCCTACACGTAATCTTAAAAAGTTCACCACAATTATGTTTGACGCTTCAAAAAACAAAACATGCATGCCACAATTACTGTTCCTCAATTATTCTAACTTTCGCTTTGTGGGTTAAGTAACCGTTCATCCGAATCCCAAAAATGCTTTCAATGATCAAAGTGCCTATTTTCCCCTTGTCCACTCGTTATGATTTTTCCCAAAACCAAGTTATTAACTTTCAATGTAAATGAACAGATTCACTTCACAGAAATGAAGAGAAAAATGAAAACAATAGCCAGATTCTTCTAAGAGTCCTCACAGAGGACCATATCGCAGTAAGACCCCAAACTCAGCAAAGACATTTAAATAGACCTCTTGTCGTAACTTTTAGCTTATCCTTAAACTATGGATGATTATGATTGTGATATTCCACTCCGATGGACTCCACTAGGACTTCATAGAATAGCATCCAACAACTTAAACTGATAATTAAAAGACCACAAGCTTTCAAGCCACCCACACAGTAATCACCAACAAGAGATCTACTTGGAAGTAGAAAGAGTGCTTGGAATTGAAAATGAAAATAATCAATCCTTTGCAACTTCAATGGCGATTCCGTCAACAACTAAACTTGACTTCAATCACAAAGCACTATGTGTCACATTACTCAGTTTTACATACAATTACCCCAGCTTCACTTCACCTACAAAACAAAATTGCTATTACCTAAAGAAAACATAACACCGATACCTAACAGCCACAAAAAAATCAAAAAATCACAGATACACAAGTAACACAAAAAATTGTAACTATAACTTGGATGGGTTTCTCAAACCTAACTTCCAGAATCATCGAGCCTTCTCGACAATACATCTCCATTCAACACACAATTCTCAAGACTAGAAAACACAATCGCACATTCGGCATCCATAAAACCGAATGTTCAAATATTATAGGTTTTGAAAACCAGAGAGTGTGCGTAGAAGCTATAGGTTTCAAAAAACCATTCATAGGATAATCGCAGGCCACAAAACTTATTTTAGAAACTTATACAACGAAGTTTCTAAATGAAGCCAAAACGCAGAGACATTCAATCCTTAGCTAAAATCTATAACACTAAACACCCAAAACCCATCTATCTATCAACCATAGAACACTTAACAACAGTAGAAAGCTTAGTAGGTATTATAGAAAATGAAGCTTACAGCTATAACCAAAGAAAAGGGAGAGACATTGGAAGCCCAAATCGAAGAACAATCGGAAGGAGGGAGGAGAAGCTCGACAACGACGTACCTCTCTAGCTATCGGAGGCAAAACCAAAACATAGAGGTTTTAAAATGACTGCAGGTTTTTTTAGGGGGGGAGGGGTAGCGGGTTTTAAGAAAACCAAAACTTGGTTTTGCTCTTGCGGTAGAACGTTTTAGCTTACCCTTCTGTGACGTTTTTTTCAACAAAACATCGCGGTTTTTATTTTGTGATGTTTTATTCATAAAACGTCACAGAAAGTGTCACAAATCTGCGATATTTTCATAAAATGTCACGGAAAATTCAAACTTTTTGTCATAATAGTGACTCTTTTGTATCCAATCATGTTCGTTCTTATTAATTAGTAATTGATATATAATTGATATTTGAAAACACCTTTTCAAATATCAATTTACTCTAGCTAGAGAATTCTATAGATCACTACTAATCAAGAATAGTATAACATTCTCTCTAATTAATTTAGAGTGATGAATCGTTTATTGACTTAACTTTCCCTATATGGTTCATACTGCATCTAAGTACTATCGATTGAATTATCCTAGAATAGTTCATAAGTAACATCAAAACACAATAATTCCAATATGAGAAACCTTGGTAATCCCAAGTATAAAGATCAATTTTATAACCATCATTATGAGGAAATCCATAGACACATAAGTAATATTCAACTTGGGATTCCCATAGTCAGGTTAGTTTAGTGACTTATTCTTTAATAAGCACCCACACATTAGTTTAAATATATCTATACTTTCATTTGGGACATCAGTTATTTAAGTATATCTATAATTTAATTTATGAGATCAATTAACATTAGTTATCTTCTCAATTAAAATTCCCTCTCTTCTTTATTTGTCAACTACTGTTTATTTATACGTATAAAAAGGAAAAAAGGGAGGCCATGCTAAACCTGGAAACATATAATGTCTACTAGTTTTACTGTTTCTTCAATATCCTATCTTGATAAAGCTGCAACTAGAATACGTAAATGTAAATTAAATCTCATAATTATGATGTGATCATAATTTCAAATACACAGTAATTATTCTAGGGATTTTACCTTCAGTATTAAAACATCAAATGTAATTAACATAATACATAAAGATAAAGAAAACTCCCATAGATCATCTGCATGTCTAGCTCACGATCACAAGATCATCAACTAATTAAAACAACTTTTTCAATCACAATCTATAACGTATGGCGTAAGAGGAATTGAAGAATATATCGTAAAGAGCAAACTAACCCATACCAACTTGTTGATTTTATTTTCAATGAGACGCGAAGTCTTATTATAGCGAAAGATACAACCTAACACTTATCAGAGAGTATGAAATCACATTGGTTCTTATAACTTAGACGATTGCATATTATATTTTCTAGCTTATTTTTTTGCCATTGTAAGGGATTCTTTTGATTTCCATAGAGGAAATTTCATTGTAATGTTGTACATAGTTTCACTATAGTTAATGCATTACCTTTAATTTTCAAAAAATTAAACAATAATGTCATACATCAAATTGCAACAAATCGATTGGCTGTAAGGGCATCAACTAATAATCTCCCATTTGCACTAAAGCCAATCCCCTACTTATCTAATACCATATCCATTTATATGTCGATTATGTCTCTGCTAAGAAAATGGCTTAGTGAGAGGATCTGAAAAATTCTCTTCAGTGAGAACTCACTCTAATTTTATATCTTTCCACTCCATTATCTCCCTAATCAAGTGAAACTTCATAAGTACATGTTTAGAAAATTGATAAGAACTTGGTTCCTTTTCTTACATAATGGCACCATTGTTATCATAATACAATACTATAGGCTCAACAATGCTATGAATCACTCCAAATTCAGTGACGAGCTTCTTGATTCAAACCGCTTCTTTTTCCACCTCTGACACTTGAATGTATTCTACTTAGGATGTAGAATATGCAATCATTGGCTATTTGGAACTTTTCCAACTTATCGTGCCACCATTTAGAGTGAAGAAGCTGTCTACGATGTACTATCATCTAGATCTAATTAAAAACTAACATCTGAATATCTTTGAACTCTCATTTTAACTCCTTCTTAAACCAAGAAAATATCTTTAGTTCTTCTTAAGTACTTTAAGATGCTTTTTACAATCGTCCAGTGACATTTACCTGGATGGGCTTGAAATCTACTTGTTATGCTCAAAGCATAATAGACATCTGGTCTAGTACATAGCATTACATATATGATTGATCCAAATTTCGAAGCTTATAGAACATAATCCATTTTATTTTGTCTCTTCTTATGTCCTAAAGTATATACTCTGTGAGAGAAATCCCATAGCTAAGAATCCCTATTGGAATTCTACATGCAAAACCTCTTTAACACTTTGTATATATATATGGATTAGGATAACCTAAGCAACCTCTTTGATCTATCTTTATAGATCTTTGTTCTTAGAACATAGGCTGCTTCTCTCATATCCTTCATAGAGAAGTTCTTTAATGACCAAAACTTTACATATTGGAGCATTGATATATCATTTCCAATCAGAAATATGCCATCCATATGTAGCACTAAAAAAATGATTACATTACCATTATCCTTCTTATAGACATATGGTTCATCCATATTTTTGATAAAATCAAACTTTTTGATTGTCTTGTCAAAATGGGTGTTCCAACTTCGTGATGCTTACTTAAGTCCATAAATAGACTTTTGTAACTTGTATACTTAATTAGGAAATATCTTAGATTCAAAACCCTTAGGTTGTGCTATATCAACTTCCTCTTGAAAATTCCCATTGAGAAATACTATTTTGACATCTATACATCAAATTTCATAATCATTATATGTAACTATAGCCAATAAGATCCTTATAGATTTTAGCATAGCTACTGGAGAAAGGTTTCATTAAAATCAACTCCTTATTTTTTGTTTGCAACCTTTAGCTATTATTCTTGCTTTGTACATATGTACGTTATCATCCATGTCAATCTTTTCTCTTAAAAATCCACTTACATCTAATAAGTACAATACCATCAAATGCATCCACCAAAGTCCATATTTGGTTGGTGTACATGGATTCTATTTCAGATCTCATGGCTTCATTCCATTGTAATGAATCAATGTCAGATATTGCTTCTTTAAACTTAGTATGCTCATAATGTATGAGCAATACATTATCCTTCCCCTTATAATATGTAGATCCAATTTAGTGGGCGATGATGTATCCCAGTAGTGTATTGTAGACTATATGTCTCTTGAACCACTGGTTGTACATCATATGCATCAACTTGAGGTTCTAGTTCTATCTGGATGTAAATTTGTGACTCTTAAACTTCTCCAAGTTCTACCTTGCTCCCACTACTTTCTTTAAGAATAAATTCTCTTTTTAAGAATATAGTACGTCATGGGATAAACACTTTTTGTTCAAGACAATGGTAAATTTGATATCTGATATTCTCTTTTAAATACCCTAAAAATTTAAAATTATCTGATCTAGCTTAAAGTTTATAAGATATTGCATGCTTCACATAAGCATCACATTCCTATATCTTCAAGTGTGACAACCTTGGTCTTCTACCAGTCTATATCTCATATGCTGTCTTGCCATCCAATTTGGATGGAACTCTATTTAGAAGATAAGGAGCAGTTTGAATGGCATATCCTCAAAAGGAGACATGAAGGACTTCATAGCTCATCATGAAATGTACCATAACTGATAGAGTACTATTTCTCCTTTCAGATACTCCATTATGTTATGAAGTTCTAAAAGGAGTCCATTATGAGTAATAACATTCTCTAAGTAATCAAGAAACTCATGGTCTAAGTATTCACCACCTCTATCTAATCTAAGTATATTAATACTTTTAACAATTTGTTTCTTATCCTCAAGTCTAAATTCTTTGAAATTTTCAAATGATTCAGATTTTGTTTCATTAAGTACACATAACCATATCTAGAATGATCATACATGAATGTAATGAAATATGAGAATCCACCTCTGGCACTAGTAGACATCAGCCCATATACATTTGAATGTATAAGCTTTAGTAACTCATTGACATGTTCTCCCTTTCGGTTAAAGTGTAGTTTGGACATCTTTCCCAATAAATAAGATTCATGAGTTTCATATGATTCATAATCACAAGGATACAAATATCCTTCTTTATATAAGTTTTGGATTTTAGTTTCGTTGACATGACCTAAACTACATCATCTTTACAAAAAAAACAACTATTATTTTTAATAATAAAGGAAAATCTATTCAAATCTAAATAAGAAATAGATATAATTTTTCTAGTAACGACTAGAACATAATAACAATTATTTAATTTTAGTTATAGGCTAAAAGGCAAAGCTATATTATAAGTTCCTACAGTTAATGCAAAAACTCTTGTTTCATTGCCCACTTATAGGTTTACTTCACCTTTCCTTAATGATCCACTCCATGATAACATCTGCATGTTATTACATATATGAAAGCAATATCTAGTATCTAATGCCTAAGAATATGAAACATAAGTAGAAAGATTGATCTTAACCATAAAAATATATGAAGAGACAACTTTCTCAAGCTTCTTATTTTTTAGGACAGCAAGATAAGTTGGGCGGTTCCTTTGCCAATGTCCATTGACTCCACAGTGAAAGCATGTGCCCTTATCATTGTTCTTCTTACCACTTTTTGGATTTACTAATTTAGCAGAAGCCTTCTATTTCTTATTATTATTCTTCTTAGAGCCCTTTTTCTTACTCTTGGAAGAATCCACAATAATAATAGAACTGAGTTCCTTCTTAAGGCACCCCTTTGTATTCTTAAGCATATACAGTAGTTCGGGCAATGACATATCCTTTTGATTCATGTGGAAGTTCACAATGAACAATGAAAAGTTCAAACTAAGAGACTGTAGCACCAGATCAACGCTCAACTCATGTTTTATCACAAAACCTAATTGAGTTGATTTTTCATTCTACCTAAATCTTTAGCACGTGTAGGTTCATTAAAGATCCTTCTGTCATCTTGCATTGAAATAATGCCATGGATAATTGATACCTCTCCACCCTACCTTGTACACCAATCAACTCTTTGCGATGCATAATTATAGCAGGAGCATCTATGTTCTCATACTGCCTCTGAAGCTCTAGAGACATACTAGCGAACATCACACATGTAGCTTGCTCAATGTGACATACTAGCCAACATTACACATATAGCTTGCTCAACATCATCAATTTAATATTGATATCTCTCCCAAACCTTATTGGTTGCTTATGAACTAGGCTCTGATGGAACAATTGTATCAATAACATATAACTTCTTTTCTTACCTAAGAATAATTCTCAAGCTGTGAAACTTGTCTGAAAAGTAAGGACTAGTTAACTTGTTAGCATCTATGATGCTCCCTAATGTCAAATTGGTACTCATCCTCTGATTCAATATCCGAAAGATATAAAAGAGCAAGTATTAGTTTATACCCAAAAATCAAATAAAATAAGAACTTTAATATATATTAGATTACTCGCAATATTATATTCAAAATAATAGCCCTCATTATTAAATCGAGAAATTATCAAATAATTTACTAGTGGGTTAGGATCTCATTCAAAAATAATTGATATTAAGTTTGCTCAACAAATCAATTAAATTTAAATCAAGTAGATAACTTTATTAATTACATTTTACATGACTCATAGATCCGTTACGTGACATCTTTTTGCCAAAGTGTACCATATATATTTTTCCTAACCCTACCTCTAATCCTTATGATCATGAATTTTCTCATCTAAATCGTACAAATTTAGTTAAGTAAGATCCATTAATTTAAGATAAAATATATTTGGTCTACTATCATATTTTCAACGTGTACTTAATATTTAATTGAGGGATTTAAATTTTCAAAAAATTTTAGTCTCATTAAAATAATATAATGTCATTATATTTATAAAATCTAATATGATATAATTATCATTTAAAACTTCTCCTAATTTTAATTGTTGATTTTATAACTAATTTAATTTCATAATTCAATTAAAAAATTAAATTAAATTCAAATTTATTCCTAATAAAGATTATCCTTTGAAAACAAAATTTAAACATTTAGAAAAACGCTTTTCAATTTTAATAGAAATATAGACTAATTTAATCTCTAATAAATTAATGTAATTGAAATTATGGCTTTAAAAACATAAAAATCAAACGAAAAATGTGTGAGATATTGTCTGCTACGTGTACTGCGCGCGTCATAACCCTTTTTGCACACACCTTAATCAACGTCTGTGCGTCGATTGGTGCATGAACATATGCCCCTATAATGTCTACCCTAGACGCTGTTCATACAAGCCCCGCATTGTTTTCCAAAAATTAGGTTTGGTCTCACCGTTGTCGCTCCTCTATTGCTCTCTACGCCATCGAGCTTCCTTCTTTCAGCTTCACTGCTTTGTGTTGGAGACCTCTATCGTGTCACCATAGTGCTCAAGGTCACCGCGACTTCAATAGTGGCATTTCGCCATTGGTTTCACAACTGACTCTCCAAAACCTAACTAGCAAACACACAAATCAAAGCAGAATGTGGAATGCATTTTCATAATATACAGAATCACAAGGACCAGTAAACGTAAGGGCGACAGACACCCAAGCCAATTTTTCCATAAAAATGACTAGGATAAAAATATAAAAAGGGGAACATAGATTCTAACTTTTGTGCAGGGAATAAGTTTTACATAACAACTATAGTTTCAGCATAAAGGCAAGCATATCAATCTAATTTCAGATTTCAAAATTCAAAAAGAAAAAACAAGGAGCAGACAAGAAAAAATCAATTTAAGAAAAAGTTCCAAGTTTAATTAAATAAAAAAGTCTTCATTTTTATCAAATCAATAACAATCAAGCTTTTAATTCAAATTAAACGATTAAAAGAGGCTCTGATGTTACTGTTGAAAAACGACTGTTATTGAATCATGAGCGCATTAAAAAGATAAAATTTTTCGTTTTCTGGTCGGAACTTAATAATTGAATAACTCGAATAATTAAATATAAAATCGTACCTAATTCAAGTTTTCTTGTTGAATCCCTTTCAAAATCCTTTTCGATGGGTTAAACACAAGTTGTTCATGCGTCCAGCTTCTAACAATATCTACAGAGTAGTTTCTCAACTTTTAAGAGGAATTAAGCAGGAGTGCTAGCTCCCTTGTGTTTATTCCTATTTATAGAAAAAAAAACAGTTTTTTAATTTCTATTAAAATCTTAATTATAATTAAAGGCAAACTCTAATTTAATAAAATCAAATATCTTATATTTGATTCTTAAAGTTTCTCAAACTTTATAATTAAATCAAATTTAATTGAAATTGATTTTTTTTCATAAACTTCTCTATATGTGTGACTTATTATGTTCCTAATATATAGGCAATGATTATAAATTATAATTCTAATTCATAATTAAAATAAGATAAATTAAATCTCCTTTTAATTTAACTTTAGTTCTCCAATTAAACAATTTATAATCATATATGAAAAACTGACGTCTAGTAACATGTTATGATCACCTAAATATTATGATATCAAAGTGGTTTAATTTAACATATCCATGCATGGCTATGATGTAAAATTTATTCTTTTCATCATCTAATGTTTCAATTAGACATAGTATGGATATAATATCTACTCTTTTGTATCCAATCATGTTCGTTCTTGCTAATTAGTAATTGTTTTATAATTGATGTTTGAAAATATTTTTTCAAATGTTAATTTACTCTGGCCAGAGAATTTCATAAATCACTATTAATCAAGAACAGTAGAACATTCTCTCTAATTACTTTAGAGAGACGAATCTTGCATTGACTTACTCAATTATCTATTTTATGATTCATACTATATTCAATTACTGTCGACTTAATTGTCTTAGTATAGTTCATAAATAGCTTCAAAACATAGTAATTCCCATATAAGATACCTTGATAATTTCAAGTCTAAGGATCGATTATACAACTATTATTATGAGGAAATCCATAGACATGTAAGTAATATTTTATTTGAGATCTTCATAGTCAGGTCAGTTCAATGATTTATTTTCTAATTGGCTCCCACACATTAATTTAAGTGTTTCCACATTTTAATTTATGAGATCAATTATTTTATTCATAAGAAAGAATTATAATATATGCTAGTTTTACCGTTTCATCAATATCTAATCTAGATGAAATTGAAATTAAGAATAATACATAAATGTAAATTGAATATGATAATTATGATCTCATTATAATTTTAATTACACTAACTATTCCTAACGCTGCGTTTGGTTACTGTCTCCTGGGTGCAGAGATAGAACGAGACGGAAATTTGGAGACGGAACAGAACAAAAATGAGAGACAGTAAGGTGTTTGGTTGTGGTGGACAAAACA
>JAOTAY010000191.1:43702480-43715380 GCA_025629805.1 Erythroxylum baracoense
ATCGTATTATTGTAGCAAATTACTTCTGTTGGAGCCTTGGCTACAATTAGTACTTAGCAAACTATATGATTGATTTCCTACCAAGTTCAATTATCTAATTTTTCTTCTTTTCATTGACACTATATTAAAAAATTAAGATATATATTATCTCATTGTAAAACCATTCATTGTTAAATTAATTAGACGTAAATAGGCATTCAGTAATCAATTATTGAGTTTTGCTTTGCGGGATTCAATTCTGGATGAATCACTAAGTAACATTCCTATTGATATTACACCTCTGTCATCATTACCTACTGTGAGCAAACAAGTATGTTCATACCATTAATATTATGTATAATGTGAATCACACATGAATGATTATTCTTATTCATTTAAATTTATGCTAGGATTCTATTCAATCAAATGCACCACAATTAGTTTCTACATCTGAAATTGTAAGACAATCTCTTGCTTTAAAAAGTTGAATTTTCTTGTTTGTTGAAAAAACAATAACATAGCAACCTACAGAAAGTGCCAACATATCTGCTTCTCTTACAAGATACTTTTCATTATGCAGGATTCAAATCAAATTGAATCACTCAGCTACTTTTCAGAAAACATTCTTGATGGGTTTATTTCTCTATCTGCAGTTGATAACAAAGTATGTACATCTATTTTTTTTCAATATATTCATGTATTGTGTATTCCACTTATTGAGTTTATTTAATTACAGGATGATATGGTTGTAATTTGTCACACTGAAATAGACATTATTTCCTCAGCTCAAATAACACCCCAGATTTCCAAAATGAAGAGACCAATATCAGAAACTCCTGAGAATGATATGCCTTTATGTGATTTAATATCACCACAAATGTCTTCAACTAAATTGACCACCAAAATCAAAAGGGAAAAGTTAACTTAACTATGAAATGTTCAAGAAAGACCAATTTTTTGTCAGCTACTTTTTGTTTAGTAAACTATCTATCTATTTTGGGGCCTGCAAGTATTTTGTACTTGGAATAGTAAACTATCTATCTTTTGTACTTGTATAAATTTGGCTCTTATGTTTTAGGACTCATTTTGTTTGTAAGATTCCTATTTTTATCATAATCTTATTTTATGACATGTAATATGTAGATTTTGTACTTGTGTTTGCCTTTCAATTCTGTAGTTAAAATTCATTATTTACTTTGTAACAACCCGTGCTAAGCACGGGTTCAGAACTAGTTATAGGATTAAAGCCCAAACTTTTATCAATTTTTTAATTATAGCCCAAAATTTAAAAAGTAACAATAAAATGCCAAAATTTTCAATTTTTTTAATTCTAGCCCAAACTTCAAAAAGTGGCAATAAAATGCTCAAATTTTCAATTTTCTTCAATTTTAGCCGGACGTTATATATTGCTCTCCCGATACTCTCAGCTCTTTATTTTTTGTTTATTCTTGCTATGCCCTAAATTACTTTTGCATTGCAGCGTATCGCACCAATAAGCTCTTTATTTTTAGTTCGCTTTCCTTATACCCTTAATGTGAAGGTATCAAGGATGCGTAATCTGAAAATTGAAAGATGAGAGTGCAAAGAGAACAAACTGAAAATGAAAGAAAAAACTGAAATCAAAGCATAAAGTCGTTGAGGTTGTGTAATTTGATTTAGGTCATTTTTAAACAATGATATCGTTTTAATTATGTGATTAAACGACGTCGTTTCATTAATCTTCAATTGTTGTGTTACTTTTAACTGACATGTATTAATAGTTAAGATTTCTGAAATACGTGGTAAACTCTGTCTGCAAACTTGACGGAAATATTAATGTCGGATTAGAATTGAAAAAATTTGAAAGTTTGAGCATTTTATTGCTACCTTTTAAAATTCAGGCTAGAATTAAAATAAAATAAAAATTTGAACATTTTATTACTATTTTTTAAAGTTAAAGTTACAATTAAAATTTGACAAAAATTTTAACTTTTTTTAATAATTAACCCAAAATTATCCTATCAATTCGTTGATCGTAAACTATAAATCAATATATTTGTCATATCGTTGATAAAAGGTCCCTCGTGGCGGACTGTCCCAAATTCCCGCGCGCTGTACATGATGATGATGAATTGCTAGGGCTCTTCCACTTGATAAAGTGGAACACAAGCCTAAACTCCACTAGATTCTGAATTACTTGCGCTAGACATAATCACAGCCCAATATTTTGTATCTCAAGTTAAAGAATCAATGGAGTGTTCTGCTGGGAAGCGTACCTTCGCTGTTAATAAACTAGCAGACGTATTATGGTCAACTTTCAATTCATTATTTGTTTATTTTAAGTTTGGAGTTAAGATTCTTGGTAAAGCTATTTTTTCCCATTAATATTCATTTTTATTTTTTATAAAAAATCATAACAATTCTCTTAAATAGGTATTAAATAAATTTTCAAGTAAAATATTTATTTTAATATATCATTTAATGACTCAACGACTAATAAATAAATAATATATGTAATTAAACGATTATTTATAAATCTAAAATCTTATAAAATAAGATTAAACTCTTACAATATAAGAAGTAAATCCTTTAGTTTCTAAAGAATTTATGTGAAATTCAATACCTAGTATTTGTAAATTTTTAAAAAGCATCCCTCCACTCTTATATCACTTTTTATTTCACATTTTGTACAACTTTTTTTACTTATTTATGATTAAAAGGTCACACGTTTTAGTCACAAAAATAATTTCTTTATACACTGACCCTTCTTTCATTAATATAATTTTATTATTGTAATAAAGACGGTAAAAATAACTCGATTATGAGTCTTTTGATTTGAAATGGTCCAATTTAAGTTATTATCAATTTTAAAGATAATTTATGATCAAAAAAATAAAGATAGCAAAAGTTATTTGAATTGAACCTTTTGTTTGTTTGAAGTCGTTGAATTATTAAGTAATTTATTTTAAAATACATGATTAATAGATTATTATTTAAACTTAATAATTTACTTAATGTAAATTTAGAAAAAGATTTTAATTGTTATAATTAATGTCAAGTTAAAATGAATAAAAATAATAATATGAATAAACTTTATTGCAAATTCCTTTATAGCCCGTTTGGAATCTAATGAATTTGATTTAATTCATTAATTTTATATAATTGAATTTAATTCATGAGTTTAGAATGTTAAAAAAGAGATAACTTAAATTCAACCACGTAATTGAATCTCATTTTTTTTATGAATTCAATTCACATTTCAAATGGTCCGATTTGGTATGTGAATTGAAGAGCCAATTCTTTTAAAAACATTAAAAAATTTTTCTAAATATGCACATCATAAATATACAAAATTACTACAAAGCACACACACATTGATTACATACTATTTTTAATTAAGGATAAAAAAGTCATATGAAATAATTGAATTCATTTTTATTGTATTTCAAAGAGTGTAAATCGAATTTAATTCAATCTCACAAATGTAATTGAATCCAATTCGTCAATGAATCCAATTCGAAAATTTCCAAACGGCCTGTTAATTTCTTAATTAAACTTTAGAAAAAGAAAAGAGAATAGAACTACAAAATTTCTTTTAATGATGAATATGATATCCTTAAAATTGAAATTTATGTTTGTACCGTTAAATCCTAGTTTATCAATAACTAACTGAAGCATAACTTTTAAATAAAAATACAATCATCAAAATAAGAGTAATTAGTTTGGATTTCAAATAATTCAATTCTTACAAAATCATGATGATCGTGCACAAATTTAAATATAAAAATTCTAAATTTATAATAAGCGAACTCATAATTATAATTATAATTCAATTTAATTTTAATATATAAATTCAAATTAAGCCTTTGTTTTTTCATTCATGATTAGACCCCCTCGAATAATCCAAAGGTAAGTTGAACAAAATCAATATGCCATTAATACAAAATTAATGAGTTAGTTAGCTTAGTTAAATGTGAAATCACAAATAAACCTCTAACATATGTATATATATTTATGAATTACTCACATGGAATGGAAGTTCTATGCAAGTAAGGTTACGATTTTCCAAAATTAAGAAATCCAAAAACAAGTTCCATTAATTATAAAATAAAGAATAATTCGAAAGTTAATTCCTAATCCTATCCTCTTATATAATAAGTACATTTTTTCGCCCCACCCCCACGTCTCCTTTCTTTACCCTGTCTCAGTAAACAGACGCCAATCTCGAGGGTTTCTATCTCTCCCTGCATTGATATGGATCTGGAAGTGGTGGGCCGCCACGCGCTGCTCTTCGACGACGACACCATGGCGGCGTTTGTCAATTCCGCCGCCGCTCTCGTCGACTGGAATTCTCTCTCCATCGACCGCTACGACGTCCGCCACCTCCTCTCCGCCCCTCCTCCGCCACGCTCCCGCCGTCGCCCTCCTGACGACCCCCTCGACTCCGACCTCGATCGCGAACGCTACCTTGATCTTCCCTCGCAAGGTAATTCCTTTTTGTTTCTGCTGATTGGCTCTGTGTTTTCTCTTCAATTCTCTCAGAGTTGATAGCTGATTAAGAGAAGTCTTATTAGACTGATTTTAGTGATTTGAGTTAGGTAAAAATAAATCTTGATTGTAGGTTGAAATTTTAATTCTTTAACATGACTTTTGAGCAATATCTCCTATCTGGGTCGCTGAAGATTGTATTCAGCTTGCAATGGGAGCTATATAAACTTTTTTTTTTTTTTGAGACATGTGGATTGTTAAATATGTCGTGAACTACTTATCTCAAGTTTGCAGGATCAAATATTATTTTGCTATCGTTGCTTCAGATAGACAAGTAAGAATTTTCTGCCTCATTCTTGTGCGTTCCTTCTGTTTTCTTGTTTTGAGTGTTAATGTTGGTTTATACTGGTTATGCGGTGAAACATTGGAAAGAATTGGCGATATGCTCATTTGATTTTAATCTCATTTTGTTTTATTTCTAGATGTGGAAAGTCAGGAGGAAGAGGGGAATGTCAATGGTTATAATGCGGTTCCTTTTTCTTATGGAAATCCCACTGAATCTGCTGAACATAAAAACACCGAAGTTGATTCTGGGTTTCACCCACCCTTCTCTGTGCCTGAACACTTACTTAAGAACTTGGTAAGTAGAAATCCATCTCTCTGTCTACCCTGGACCTTTTATTTTTGACTGATCTTGTTGTTTGTTTGCTATTTATCCATGTAGCTAAATGATAGTTGTGCAAGGTGCATGTGTTATTCTAAGGATTACCATGTCTAAGTTTCAGATGCTCGGAGCAGGGATGGGAGTTCCTCAAGGTTGCTACTCACAGGCACCTTGTCTTCTTTCCATGCTTGACAAGGGGCCACACAGGTGGGATTAGGATGATAGTAATTCATTGCTTTGTCAGGATGTTAATCTCTAGAGAGCAAATCCGGTGATAGATTTGTTTATAAAGTTCTGTTTGATCTTTATGGTAATCAAAATGTATGTGAGAATCATGATTGCTTGGGATTATTTAGCAAGAAATGTTCTTTTCTTAACATTCTGCTTTCTTGAATTTCTTGTTGTTGACAGAAATTTCTTTTCTTTTCTTTTTCTGTTCTTTCAGCCTCCTACAGAGAAGTTACATCAAATCATTGCAAGGACTGCCATGTTTGTGAGTAGACATGGTGGGCAGTCGGAAATTGTTTTGAGGGTCAAACAAGGAGACAACCCAACATTTGGATTCTTGATGCCTGATCATGAGCTTCATCCTTACTTCAGGTTTCTTGTTGATCACCAAGAACTTTTGAAGTCTGATGGAGATGATAAATCAACGGAAGAAGGTGGCAAAGCTGAAGGTTACCTTTTCCAACCGGGTGCCGTAGGTGGTGCTTTGACATTGCTTGGTTCTGTGTATGGGTCTGGAGAGGATGAAGAAGATGTTACTAAGGATGAACATGCATTGGCTAACGATTCCAAGGAAGCCCTTTGTTCCGACAATGTAAATGTTTCACATCAACCAGAGCAAATTGATTCTTATGTAAGTATAGCTAAGAAGAAAGAAGTAGTCCCCAAGCCTTCAGCTATTCCTTTGAAAGAAGTTGCTCACGTTATAAAAAAGAATCGTTCAACTGGTACTGTCAAGACTGGAAGTGCAGATTTCTCAAAGAAAGATGGTGATTCCCTGGGCTTGATTTCTTCTAGTGCAAACAAGTTGCAGGATAGTGTTGCTCCCGGTCTGTCCAAGGTTGAAACATCTATCTTGGAGCCTCCTTCTGATCTGAAGAGAGTGGTTGACAAGATTGTTGAGTTCATCCTAAGAAATGGAAAAGAATTTGAGTCGGTTCTTATTCAACAAGATGTTAAACATGGGAGATTCCCATTCCTTCTACCATCCAACCAATATCATCGTTACTATCTAAAAGTTCTTCAGAAAGCACAAGAGGTTTGTTCTTCCAGTATCATTCCAAGCATATATATTTCATTTTTAGCTCCGTGTCTGTTGGTTTAATCTGAGTTGGTAGGACATTTGATGAAGAATCATGCCCTGGGAGTCTAATTTCACAGAAGCTTAGTTGCTCCCATTGCTATGACGTTTTGACTCATCTTCGTGTCTTTGATGCAATGTCTGCATTTCTTCAGTTGATATTTTATCATTCTGCAATGTTTGTACCCTGGGTCCTGTACATGACAAGTTTGTGGGTTATTCTGTTAAGTTGCATTTGCGTAGATTTCTTCTATTTAAATTATGTATTGTAGTATGTTTTTGTCTTGATTTGGTTTCATATACTTTGCTCAGAACGGAAGTTTTATTTTCTTTCACTTCTTGATTTACGCTATTGGATATGTTTTCAGTCAAAGCTAGCGCGCAAAGGATTCAATTCTGAGAAGCATGATTCATTAGCACGTGGGTTGGGCCATACATCGAAGGAAAGTGATTCTTCTTCCCTTGCATCTGATATTCCCCATGATTCTGACAGGAAAGAGAAGTTTAAAATGGTAATTGGGAAACCAAAGAAGGATGGACAAGATCCACCTCCCAAAGCAAGTCAGCCGCAAGTTGGATTTAGTGTTGATGCTGCTGCAGCTGCTGCAATTCTTCAAGCTGCCACTAAAGGTATTAAGAATCCCAAATTAGAACTTTTGACAATGGGATCGATGAATGATGTAAGGGCCGGACGTAGCAGTGAAGGTGGAAATGCACCCAGCATTGTCAGCAACGAGACAGAAGCAGTTAGTGTTCCTCTAGCAAAAGCCATTGCAAAAACAGCAGCTACTGCAGCAGCAAGTGAGGCTGATTCATCTGAAGCAAGCTTAACCAAAGGGCAGAAGTTAAAAGCTGAGAGACTGAAGCGAGCAAAAATGTTTGCAGCCATGATAAAAGGTGGAGCTGCACCTTTAAGAAGTGAACCATTGCGTGGGTTATCTGTAGAACTTTCTGATGTTTCCAGATCAAGTGCTGAGTTCTCCACTCTTGTAGACAGAGAAAGGGAAGGTAGCTCGGCTCCAATAGAATTCGAGAAGCCTGAAAGGAAGGAAACTGTTGATAGTTGTTATGAAAAACGATTGAAAAGAAAGTACCGCTCAAGATCTGAAAGAGGCGACGAAGGTAATGGAGAAGACGGCGAAGATGAAGGAGAGAAGGTTGTGGAAGAAGACAGGGATGACAAACACTCCAAAAAAAAGCGAAGATCCCATCATTCTTCACATCGAAGTGGGGAGAGGCATAAACACAGAAGAAAGGGTTCATCATCTAAAGACACAGATTCTAGACGCCAATGCAAGGACAGTAGCATTTCAGATGATGAACACCATTCAATAGATCTCAGGTCTACTGATGATGAGCGGAGGCACTCTTCACGTCATAGTAGGGAGAGGCATAAGCGCAGAAGAAAAGGTTCATCATCAAATGGCAAAGATTCTGGACACAGACACAAGGACAGTAGCATCTCAGATGATGAACGTCATTCAAGAGATCTTAACTCTACTGATGATGAGAGGAGGCACTCTAGGTGGTCATACAAAGATGATAGCTCATCCTCTGATGAACGTAGGCACTCTAGACATAGTAAATTGCATTATAGCCCCTCTGATGAGCTAAAGTGCCCCAAACGGAGGCATAAACATGACAGTTTAGATGATGACAAAAATAAATATTCCCAACGCAGGCGCAAGCGTAACAGCTCCTCTCATGATGAGTACTTACATTCTCGGCGAAAGACTCAACATGATGGATCCTCCGATGGTCAGAATCATCAATCTCAAGAAAGAAGAAAGTATAGCTCGTCTGATGATAAGGGTCGACAATCGAGACGACAGCATAAGCATGATGGCTCAATTAATGATGAATGTAAGCATGAAAGCAAATCTGTTGAGCACAAGAAAATATTTCGATTGGGAAGAGAAACAGACTTGGAAGAGGGGGAGATCCTCACTAAATCAGATCAATCAAAAGCATGTGAGGGTGTTGATGGTGCTGTTAGGGAAGATTCTGTGGATTTATCGAAAACATCCAAGGATGCAAGGCCCCGATCTCAGCCACCTGAAACCACAGATGTTCCTGACGATCTCAGAGCCAAAATCAGAGCAATGCTGATGGCAACACTGTAAGCTTGATATAAAAAATATTGCTCGTACGTTGATGTGTAACACAAGTCATTCTTTTATTGTCATTTGTTGATGGCAACATTGTAAGCTTGATATAACAAAGATCCCTCGTACTTTGGTGTGTAACTCTCAGAGTCATTTAATCTTGTGTTTGTTTGTTTATTAATACTTCTTTTGGGTTCTCTGAATGATGGACTTCTTACCTTATGCACCTATTAGGATTCAGGTCAAGCTATTCATGGGTTATTCCTTCTCTTCGTTTTGTTGGACTTGGAAATTCTAGGAACGTACTATGAGCTTTAGGTCCTCGATGGAATTCTAACGATTGCTGTATTGTTAGAAACCTTTTGGGTTCCAAAGTTTGTTTTACGTCTCTTTAAGAATAAATTCCAACTTATTCGATATAAAATCATACTTTCATAGCACTAACTTCGAAATTTAAATAGTATGTATACTATGGACGCGAACTTATGATTCCTTTGAAGGATTTATTAGTGTAGCGTAGGATTGGCCAAGTTGGTATAGTTGTTCAAACTTCAAAACAGTGAAAGCAACTCATTTAATGGTTATAACGACAGCATCCTATGTGGTAAAATTTCAAAATTTGACGAACAGATAGATCCAACTTGCTTATCGTCCAAATTAAGTTTCAATTGCTCCTTGTGTACTATAGAGTGACAGTGATGCATGGTTGGCTTTTTAAGGAGGAAAGGCTATTGTTTTATTATTAGCACATTGATACCGGCGGCAACTTGCATCCTTTCCAATCCAAGCAGTTACATGTGGAATTTAAGTAGAGATTCTCAATATTTTCATAATATAAAGCATGTTTATTCGAAAAGAAAACGAAAAAGGAAGATTGTGGTATAGTTAGATGAAATGGCAGAAAGAATAAGTTTGAGCTTCTAATACCCAATCAATTCATTATCATGAGAAGGAACCACCTGGACTTGGGGTTTGTAACCCGAGTTGAAGACATAATTGGGTAAAGATTATATTATTGTTGTCAATATTTCAAGCTACAAAGTAAAAACAGGAAAAATTATTTAATTGGATATTGAATCTCAACTCATTTAAAGAGAAAAACAATAAAATCTGCTTAAGCTTGGTTGAATTTCTACATACCAATGCTTAAGGAAACCAAAAACATCAAGATCGATTAATAAATGTGAAACAATGACAATTACGAATTCGTTGTGGAAAATGAAGAGAGAGTAAGAATTGCAAGTAAAGGTTTAAATAACGTACATACAAGTCAATATATACCTCATAATTAGATGTACTGCAAAAGTGTTGGAAGTCCACACACTTATGTCATTGCCGACTAATAATATTAAATGTTAGGTATGTAGGTCTGCTTTAAACGAGAACACATTGTTTGTCATCAAGTACAGTGTTTTGCTTTTGTCGGGCCGGGGTGTGGGGGCGTCTGGGGTGGGCGATTACACCTTTTGAGTGCAAAGTATAGTGTTTTGCTATAACTGGCCAATCATTAGTGCTTCTGTAAAACTTGTGATATTTAAACAAATTATTTTGAGAATGCCTTCAGCTTTAAGATTTTGTTCTTTTAATGGAGATGCCATAACTAATTTTATTGGAATTAAGTTAATGGAGATACAACATGTTAATCAAATAGTAGATGATCTACTCTCAGTTTCAATTTGAATAGAATTATTATGTCAAACACAATTCAAGACTTATCCAACCTCAACTAGCTAGTTAGCTAGTCGTCGTCACTGTTGTTGTAATTTTATAACTCCCTGACTTGGCACAAAGGATTGCCACATGATTCCAATTCAAGAATGGACTAAACAGTTGTTTAATTCATTTTAGTTACCTGAGACTGCACGTTTCTTTTGTTTTTATTAAGTTTAGCATAACATCCTTTTAGTATGGGATAGCTAGTCAAATTGAATAACTCCTAATGCTTCACTCATCTAATCGTTTCAAACCTTTTGCACACATTTTAAATTTTATAATTTATTATTTAAATACTCAATAAAAAGAAATTGAAGTAGGTCTGTTTGATTCTTTTTCTACTCTTCCTTTTTTCTCAAACTTATAATATAAATATACCTACACACCCTTGGCACATCCTTGTCGCAGCTAGCCAAGGTAAGGACCAATAAAAAGTTGAGCTGTCACTAGTACTACCCTTTCATATTCAAGATTAGGTTAGGGAAAGTTTCAAGACCAAGTCTACAGCCTCTGTTCGTGTGGCATGAGGTTCACATTGACTAAATTACACACACCAGTGTCAAGTTTCAGTGAGTCTTCACTTTCTTTTGTGAATCAAACAATAAAACAAACGTACTTAATTTCACTTATTTCGCCCAGTTGTCAAGGTTGGATAATACTTCTTCCTGAAACTGTATGTATCATTTTAGGTACGACTTTTATTAAGTTAAGACTTTTTTATGTGCTTGTTAAATATATATTTTAAATGGACACTGCTGCTGCATTGCCTATCATGATTGCCACGTTTTGAATTCATATGCGTAAAAATTGACAAGTCTCTTTTTTTTTTAATCTTGAGAAAGTAAGAATCTTTTTGGCTTCATGTGTAATTAAACTTAAGCTAAATCTTATATTAGATTCAATTATGACAATAATATTGTAAGACCAATTAAATTCCTCAATTATCAACTAAATCTTATATTAGATTCAATTTGGATGTCGACATCCAAATCATCGGTTTTTTAAAATCAAAAACCATATAATAAAACAACATAAAATGTCAATTTTACAAAAAGACAAAAATCTATAACCTTTTGATTACAAAACAGTAATTTTTCCCGTTGCTCCACAGGCACTGCCCTCCTAATTCCTGAACTATAGAACTTCTAAATACAAGAGCTTTTAAAAATTTAGAATTACAGCTTATGAAATGTTAGTGTCTTTCTTAAATTTTATCTAAAAACTAAAATGATAACAAGAGAATAATCTATCGTGGTATAGTGATTGTGATTTTAAATTTCGTTCCGTATTGATTAGTATCGGGTGATACATACCATGGCTAAAGAACAGTATAAAATAAAAATACTTATATATCGAGTGTAAATAAAGGTCGGTATCAACCTGTTTCGTCTGGCACCGGTTATACTAGTTGGTATCAAAAATTTTGAAAAATATAAGAACTAAATTACAAAATTTTCAAAACTTTTTTAAATTTTAACTCCTGCCTCTTCCCCCCTTCTTTTTTTAAGCCTTTTTAATTTGTTATTTAGTTAAACTTTTATTGTGATTTTTTAAAATAAAATAAATATTTTATTACTAATAATAATTATACATTAAATTAAAATTAAAATTAATTATTTTATTTAAATTTATTTTAATCTTTTATATAATATTTATTAATAAAGTATTAATAAAAATATTTTATTTTAAAAAATAAATAATTTAAAATTATTATCTATAAACTAATATTTATTTTATATATTTTTAATTATTAAATCAAATTTTACTTTAAATGTTTTAAAAAAAATAATTTTAAAATTAATTATATTTATTAATAATTATTAAATTAATTTTATAAATTAAATTAAATTGCAATATTCTAAACATTTTATATTGTTCTTAATTTTATATTTGTATGATAATGATTATCTTTTTTCATATAAATTATGGTAATTATTTATATGTGAAATATGTGAAAATTATTATTATTTCATATTAATTGTGATTATTATTTATTATTTTAATTTTTGGAGACATGGTTAAAAATATACAGTACAACTGTACAATATGATAATGGACTATTTTGTAATTTTTAAAAAAGTTCAGGGACTATTTTATAAATTTAAAAAATTACCTGAAACAGTATTCGGTATTTACCGATACCGGTATAGTACCATACTAAAATCCAATCTGGTACCAAGTTCGGTACGATATTCGTAACATTGCTTAGTATGTAATATTTGTACCGCATATATTTTATATTATTTTAATTGAAGTTTAAGAAAAATAATTTTTATGCAAAATTAAAAATAATTTAAATTTAGATTTAGATTTTTTGTACAATCTCATGAATTATAGAATAGTTTTCTATCTTTTATCCTATATTTTTACATCTTGATATGTGTTTTATAAATTTTCAGGAATTTATTATTAATTATTTAAATCAAAAATATTATTCAATTTTGTATTATTAATTAAAATTTTATAAAATTTTATTTGGCTTGTTCACCATGGATTTTAAAATTCCAAGCTTGGAGAAGCTTCAAATTTCAATAAAGCAACTGGAAAGAGTCAGCTAGCATTCATTTAGGACCCCATCATACGTACTTCGTTACTTCTATTCAACTTTGTCTAGCCGCCAGAAACTTCAAGAGCACAACATGCGTACAGACACTGCTATGTAATAA
>JAOTAY010000191.1:43722590-43734696 GCA_025629805.1 Erythroxylum baracoense
ATAATACCACTTACAGAAAAGCTACCAAACGCCATTTAAGAAGATGTAAGTTTAAAAGACAAAAGTAGTAAGAAAAAGTCGGAATATAAATACCTGACATGCTGCAAAATTTTGCTTATACCTGATATGTTGCAAAGCTGTTTTACCATCCTTGAGATGTGCGTGTCATCTTGGAGCAGGGGTCCTTCTAATTTGCTCCGTAGTATTCTAAATTTTATTGAGTGTCCCTCAAAGGAACAACCAGTAATAGTTGTATCCTACTATCTAAAGGCAAATGTTCTACTCTAAGCTAAAAGACATAACGAGTTAGTTCATAGTCTCAATTAACTCCTCGGCAATAAAGACATATCAACTAATAGATACAAGATAAGACGGTATACAAAGAGTATATGAAAACTACATGACTCAATTGCCAAAAAGGCAGGTAGGTCACCATGGTTGTACAGAAGATTACAAGAGGACAACTATACTATTCCACTGCCCAGAGGATGGTGGTAAGCTAACACTCAATGCAGAATGACTCTGAACTTCTCAAGAAAAAGTAAATCTGAAAACAGCTTTAGACCATTAATCAATTTGGTTCAAGGCAAAGTGGAGTTAGTTGAGTCATATGCTTTCTTACCCTTCAAACACTTGCCCATATGAGGAACGTAACTATTAGGCAAAAAAGAGTTCAATACAAATCATAGGAACTGAGCGGGCTCGTACAAATAGCATAAGAAAGATCAAAGAAACATAAATAAGCATGTAGATTAATAGCGCCAGCACTGATGGTCAAAATTATTATAACATTCCTAAATATTTTAGTGGTCATGATGTGTTGTTAGACGCTAATCTTGATCTATGATTATAAATTATTTAATGGGAGAATTAAAGATAAATTAAAACTTATCTAATTCTAATTATGAATTAGAATTCTAATTTATAATCATTGTCAACATATTTAGGAACCTAATGAATTTCACATAAAGAATGAGTTGAAGAGAGCAAAGATATTTTATCAAGTTGGACTTGATTGTAAAATTTGAAAAACTTTATGATTAAATATGAGATATTTAATAAATAAGAATTATTATGAGATATTAGATTTTATTTGAGCATAATTGGTATTTAATTAGAATTATTTATAATTCTAATTAAAGTTTAATTAAAATTAAAATTTAATTTGAATTAAATTACTAAAATATTCAAAACTTATTATAAATAATTTTAAGCTCTAATGGAGCTAGTACTTTTTGCTTACAGAGTTCTCTCAATCTCTTTGTAGATATCGTTAGAGGTTGGACAGTTGTGAGGCTACGGTGATTAAGATGGATTAATTTCTTAAACGATTCGAAGGATACGACAAGAATATAATCAAGCTTCATAATAAGGTACGAATTAAGATTCATGCTTTACTATGAATTAATTGTTATTCATTTTATAGAATTAAAGTAATTTTGGTTTTAAGAAAATCAAAACTTGAAAAGATTTTATAATTATTTTTTTGCGATCGGTATCGAATTATGTTCTGATTTTCCAACAATCTTAGCTTTGTCAAGGAGTATGTAAAAGCCATAAGCGTATTTATTCACTATATGACATGTATAGGAAAAGAATTGAACTATCCACTAACAGAGAAGAAAATATTTTAAGCTAAATTAAAAGCATGTAAATGTTGGCAGAGAGCGCAAAATTATGATTTTGGAAAATTTGAGTTATGAATTTCAACGTGGACTTTTTAGAAATAACTTTTAGCTAATTCTACTTTTTCAAAACGTCTATATTAATTTAAGCATATGCTTTTACCGGTTTCTCTAACTTTCCGATTTATTTGGCATTATTTTCCATATTTTCAAAATTTGAAAAAGGATCAAGAAGAAAAATAGAGATGTAAATTTTAAAAAACAAAGCGTTATGACTTACCAGGCCATAAGCACACGTCCCGAGAGCATACGAAGTTCCTTAGAGAGTAAGCAAAGAATATCCTCTAGAGGACACGTGTACGGCTTCCGATTCCCTAATTGTCCGTCAAACTCAACTACCAATGCCATCAGTACCGTTGGAAAAGCAAACAAATATCTCTTATAGATCAACTCAAGCTATATTCCTCTACGGGTTGCCCTAAAATTTCTTCTCGACTCTCTTCTCCGATCATCTGCAAGGTGTGATTGATTTTCACTCTTCGAGTTTAGTTGCTATTGTTTTCATGGTTCCGAGCTTTTATTGATTTGTTTGGATGATAATTATGTAGGGTTCTGTTCGGGTTCTAATAATCTATTGGGAGAAGTTTTTTTTTAAAAAAAATTGGGGCTTCAAAATTTTAGTTTTTCTGCTTTTGAGGATCTTTTATTAAGCTGTGGACCTGTTTGAGTTGAAATTAATTTTATGGATTTAGCTTTAACTAAGGGATGGAGTGGGTTTGCATTTTATGTTGTTTTGGTTAGTTATCTAGAGTGAAGATTGTTAATTTATAAGTTCCCCAAAATTTTGCGTTACATGGATGCTGATAAAGGGGTATGTGTGGATTTCCCGATCCTTTTCTGTTGTTTATGATTGGGTTCAAGTGTTTAATAGATATAGCAGTAATCTTGGTATTGATGGCTTGATGTGATTTTTGTTGTAATTCACTTTATGGGCTTGGAGGATTTGGATTAGATTTATTCTTATTTTTTAAACCTTTTGCAGTAATCAAGATGGGAACAAGATCTAAACCGACTGTCGCCACTCTTTTACTTTGTCTCCTTCTCTTGCCGTCGGTTTTTTGCGCTTCTACTGATGGGTTGGTTAGAATTGGACTGAAAAAGATGAAGTTTGATCAGAACAACCGTGTTGCTGCTCAGCTTGAGTCTAAGGAAGGAGAATTGCTAAGAGGTTCTATGAAAAAGTATCGGTTGCGGGGAAATTTAGACAACGTGGAGGATACTGATATAATTTCACTTAAAAACTACATGGATGCTCAGTATTTTGGTGAGATTGGTATTGGAACTCCCCCACAGAAGTTCACTGTGATATTTGACACTGGTAGTTCTAATCTGTGGGTGCCTTCTGCCAAGTGTTATTTCTCGGTGAGTTTTCACTGGAAATTGTTGTGGGTTTACATATCATATTCAGTGTGATATGTCTAAAAAATGCATTTTTTTCTTGTACCTGCTTGCAGGTTGCTTGCTATTTCCATTCCAAGTACAAGTCAGGCCACTCAAGTACCTACAACAAAAATGGTTTGTACTATATCTTTGATTTAATTTGAAATTGTGAAAGTCTACTCTTTCAAACAAGATTGAACGAATAACCCTACACTCTCAGTTTTGTAACTTTGGCAAATAGAAGTATTCTTTGTTTTGACTGTTTTTATTAAATGAAGAATTTATGATAACCAATGAGCATATTTGTACTTGTTATATGGATTTACACGGATTTGGATATATGAAAGTATAATAGGGTATTGTATTCCATCTGAGTAAGGTCATGCGTGGGAGTGAAGGGGAAGCTAACGTAAATTATGCTGGAATCCTCGTTAACTACATATAAGACAGAGACACAGTCGTTCACGGAGGTTTTCCTAAAAGTCTTGTGTGACCTGTGAGGGTTGATGAACTCTTCTTATTTTCACACTCACTTCAAACACGGAAGTCTTGATCTATTAGTATTTTAATACCTTTAACTCATCCTTTCCTGCAATATCCAGTGTGATGTGCTTAGCTGCGTTCTAGACTGGATCTCAGGGTGGAAAAAATGCTCATGTTATACCCTTTTCTTTTTGGCTCTGTTGTAGCGAAGCACTCAAGTGTTATAACTATTTTATTCAATGCAGCACTACATATTTAGATGATAGTTGCACCATACACAATTTAATGGATGCTACTCTTTATAAGCTTCATAGACTTTTTGACTGTAGTCTTTTGTTCCTATATGATCTTTGTTCTATCTCACTAAATGTCATTTTGTATATTGATTTTGTGGTAGAAACCTTCCAAGAGATTACTGAAAGTATAATGTGATTTAACATCTGTACAGGAAAATCAGCAGATATCCATTATGGGACTGGAGCTATATCTGGCTTCTTCAGTCAAGACAATGTAAAAATTGGTGGTCTTGTCGTAAAAAATCAGGTAAATTCAAGGGGTTGAACCCTGGCACATCAAGTATGTTGTATGATACCTAGTTTTTAAGGTCAGAATTAACTGTAAGGGTGGTCAATTCAGGAGTTTATTGAAGCAACCAGGGAGCCTAGCATTACATTCTTAGTAGCCAAATTTGATGGTATTCTAGGAATGGGATTCCAAGAGATTTCAGTTGGACATGCTGTACCTGTCTGGTAATTCTTTGCATAGTGCAGTTATCCATATCTTTAAAATTGTTTCATTTTTTGGGTGCTTTTGCAGCATTTATAGGCCAATAATTTAGGATCTCTGAATTGTCTTGCTTGAGTATTGTTTCAGGTACAACATGGTCAAACAAGGTCTTGTTAAAGAACCAGTGTTCTCTTTTTGGTTTAATCGCAATGCTGATGATGAAGAAGGAGGAGAAATCGTGTTTGGTGGCGTGGATCCAAACCATTTCAAGGGTGAGCACACCTATGTTCCAGTGACAGAGAAAGGCTATTGGCAGGTTGATCTAGCAATGGTTTTTGTTTTTCATGTAATTTAATGACCAGATTGTGTCAATGCTGAATATGCATGTCTTTTATTGAATTGCAGTTTGACATGGGTGATGTGATGATCGATGGTAAAACTACTGGTAAGCAAAGTGCTTATATTTTGGTGTAGCATTTGTCTTCTGGGGATGTGGTTTACTCTTATGTATCCTGTTATCTGTTAGATTTTTACTAGTTTGTTTTTCCAGGATTTTGTGCAAATGGCTGTGCTGCAATTGCTGATTCTGGAACATCTTTATTGGCTGGTCCTACGGTGAGGATCAACTGATTATAGATTCAGATAGTTTTGCCATAGTTCTGGACTTGTTAGCTGCACCATGTTTGTTAGTGGTCTGTCCAATTTGATTATACTACGAAGATTTTTATTGGAATTAGAGATACTCCTTACTTTTCATAAAGCGAAATTGTTTAGATGTTCCTTCAGGTTATACATTCCCAGGAATTTATACCTCAGAACTCATTCTCTGTTTCCATAACTAAGAGGATGTCACTTGTAGAAGAATATAGTTAGTTGCATTCTCTTTTACAGTGTTTATTTGTGATGCCCACTCCCTTTTGTAACTTTGTGTGGTAACAATTACAAAATTAGGATCTTTTCAAGACTACGAGGGCATCACCATTTGTTTCATCTTTTGTTTAGTTAGTCTTACACATCCTAGAGGTTTAACTGCTCTTTATTGGCTTTTAGGCCTTTGGCTGTGTGTCAAGTGATATTTCCTTTTCTTTTTCCTTTTATTCTCTTTTTGGGGGTGGGGGAATTGGTTGTTGTTTGCAGGCTATTATTACTGAAGTAAACCATGCCATTGGAGCTTCTGGAGTTGTTAGTCAAGAATGTAAGACTGTAGTTTCTCAATATGGGGAAACTATACTCGAGATGCTCTTGGCTAAGGTAATTCAAATTTCTTGCTTAGGTGAATATTAATAAATTGTTATCTTATATGGCTTTCAATTAGTTTACTAAGATTTTCTTACAAGCATAATTATCACAATATGTTACAGGACCAACCAAAAAAGATTTGCTCACAAATTGGTTTATGTACTTTTGACGGAACTCGAGGTGTCAGGTTAGATAAAACACTTTTTAATGATTAAATATTCTGAAGGTTATCATTGTCTTCCATTAGTTGCACCTATTACTAATTTTTAATCCTTCAACTGTTTGATTATCATCAGCACTGGCATTGAGAGTGTTGTGGAGAATGTTCAGAAACCCTCTGATGCGATGTGCTCTAGTTGTGAGATGGCTGTGGTATGGATGCAAAACCAACTTAAGCAGAATCAAACCCAGGAGCGTATTATTAATTATGCCAATGAGGTAATCTCCCTTTTTTCCCCACCCTGGAGAGGAGTTAACTTTGCTTGGCATATGTAAAACAGGTATAGTGGATGTACTCACTCATTCTCTCATATTGTCATTGCAGCTTTGTGATCGCTTACCTAGTCCAATGGGGGAATCGGCAGTTGATTGTGGAAGCCTGTCTACCATGCCTAGGGTTTCATTTACTATTGGTGGAAAGGTTTTTGACCTCACCCCTGAACAGGTATGGTGTAAAATTTTGACGGTTTAGTTGTTCCGACTATCATATCTATGGTACGTTTCCATAACATCGTCAATCTAGTGCTACAGCGTGGGTTGTTTATTCTCTTTTTAAGTGATTAAAGTGCAAGATGGAAAAGTGGTGCCTGAATTGTTGGCTTTGATTAAGTGGCATCTTTTTACTAAATAGTGTACTTTTAGTATCTTTGACTCGAGTACGCTATGATATTTGTTTGCTCTCAAGTTAAATCCTCATTTATTCATTTGTTAATGGTCACGGCATTCCAGTATGTCCTAAAAGTGGGTGAAGGAGAAGCAGCTCAATGCATTAGCGGGTTCACTGCATTGGATGTGCCACCTCCACGGGGTCCTCTCTGGTATTTCTTGGATCTTTTTCACACATACTAGCACCTTGGTGATCTAAACAGACGCAATTTTTAATTGGGTTTTGGTGTTTCGATGTAAAATGCAGGATTTTGGGAGATGTTTTCATGGGTCAGTTCCACACTGTATTTGACTATGGGAATATGAGAGTTGGATTTGCAGAAGCTGCGTAAGTGAATTACCCAGAAAGTTACTTATATCTGATTATATGTTTAAAGCTTGGAGTTTGAGGACTTTTTAAGTGTTGAACTGTTCCTTGCCGTGAATGTAAATATATGCAAAAATGGGTAAACCCTTGGTTTCTGCCTTTCTTAACCAGCTGTGGATCTGCAGTATTTAGAATGAAGGGTTTTATGTAATCTCTGATGCTTCAGAAATAATTGGTCAAGGTTCACGATTATCCAAGCAATTGTCTTTGGCATTTTGTTTACGAGAAAATGATCAATTTTTTCTGGATAATTGAATTAAAGTATCACTTGGAATGAGTGGGAGCTGAGCTTAAATGTTAATGCCAAAGCTGTTACCTTGACATAATAATCCAACGTTTGGAAGGGGATGGCCTGGAGGAGGGCTCCGAAGTAAATTCCGAGATTATTAAATGAATTTGTATTATATCTAACAAAATGATTTTGTTTGAACGAGGTCAATTTGTATTTGATTTTATTTAACTTGAAATTAAAATTAATTTAAACTTAAGTTTAAAATTTTATTTTAATTTAATTTGAAATAATATTTTTGTGTTAACTGTTTTTTAATAATTATTCATGTAAATGATGAATGTTGTATAATTCAACTTTGTTATTGCTTATGAGCATTATTTTGTATATATTATTATAAAAATATTAATTTTTTTTACATAATTACTTTAAAATTTAAATAATATGAATTTATGACTTAATTTGAATTAAAAATTTTTATATAATGAATCCAATTTTATGAATAAAATAAATGTGTTGATTTCGGTTTAAAATAAAAATTTAAATTTTCAGTATTAAAAGAAAAGAGAGAGATCCTAAATGGTACTCTTTCAGTAAGATTATTTTTTACATGTAAATCTTGGGATTACTTGAAGCTCATTTCTTAAGATTACTAGTTTGGAACCTTCACCACATTCTTCGCTCATTACTAACTCAGCCCTTTTCACATTCAATTCCTATGGATTCTTATATATTGTGAACTTAGTCTTAATCAAAACCGTATTCCTCTTGTTAATCTTTTTCTTTGTTTGATAAACAACTAGTGTTGTGTGTCCTCATGTACTTCGGCTATTTCCTCCTCTTCCTGCTGCCACGTGGACATCTTCAAGTAAATCATCCGTCAGCATGAGAAGAACAACGTAACAAGCACAATCTCCTTCATCCATCTTTTAATGTCTCATGACAGAAGTACTCTATGCTAACTTGTTTTTTGTCTCAATCTCTCAAAGTCAAATTTATACATACATATAACAGTCCAGATCCTCTGTCTAATCTTACTATGTCCTATTCTATCTAAGCTAACTTGTTTTTTGTCTCAATCTCTCAAAGTCAAATTTATACATACATATAATAGTCCAGATCCTCTGTCCAATCTTACTATATCCTATTCTATCTAACACATAAATGACGTTAATTTTTTTGTTAATTTTAAAGACTGGCTTCCCTCTAACTCAGACAATTCTCTGTACTAAGCCATAAGCTAAGCCGCGAATTCCTTTCTCCTATAGAAAATGCACACTCGTGCACTTAAGGCACGCCCGTGCAGGGACTTAGACAAAATTTCTTTTTGTTTTATATTTTTTTTAATTTTTTAAATAAACTTAAAATTAAAATGAGAAAAATAAAAAACAAAATTTGTTATAAATTTTAAATTTTGTTATTATATTATTTTAAGTTTAATATTTGAGAAATTTTTTTAAGATAAATAAAAAAGGCTGGAAGTAAAAAACAAAAAAATTTAGTTGTAATTGTAATTATAATTATGTTATTATTAACAAATTTAAAAAATTGACAAAATTAAATTATTGTTTTAAAATTTATTTTTAATTTTTTAAATAAAATAAAAAATGATAAAAATGAAAAATAAAATTTGTGACAAATTTTAATTTTGGTTTTTCTATTATTTTAAATTTCTATATCAATACATTTTAATCATTAGCAGGATACAATTGTCTGAAATTTTAATTTTTGTTTATCCTAATTTTAACGATTAAACTGTATTGATATAGGCTGAATAAGGTAAAGTTGTCTTCATAAAAGTTGTAGCTTATCCTTTTAATTTTCTAATGGTATAAAGTTTGCAATTTTTGGACTTCAGAATTGAGAGATATGATTTTTACAAAATTGAGTGACAAATCAGAAATGCACGATGTGTGTATGCCCTTCCCTAATAGGAGTGCATGATCGTGCACTCCTAAAGCTTCCAAACTTTATTTTATTTTTCTTTTTAATTTTAATTTTTTATATAATTAATAATAACATAATTATAATTATAATTATAAATTAATTTATTTTTAATTAAAGTATAATTTAATTTAAAATTTAATTTAATTTTTATTAAATTAAAAAATGCACGCCCGTGCATTAAGTCCACGGGCATGAATGCGCCGTGCACTAATGCTTATTTTTTAATTTTAATCCATGGGATTTTCTCTTTCTCTGGTTTTATGGTCCGTAGAGCTTTCCATACTGCACTGTTTCACTTGCAACCTTCTCCATCTTCAATTTGCCACATTCTATCTCCTCGCTTCATCCGACCCTTGGCCTCTGTATATGCCAATTCATACCAAAGAGAACTGCTAGAAGTATTTCCAAATCGATAGAGTGTCATCTTTGAAGGTTTCATATGCCAATCTGAAAGCTGGAGGTTTTTCTCTAATTCATCTAGTACAGCTCTCCCACCAACATGAATACAGAAATGCTCAAATGCCAACTTAAAATCTGGTATGTATGGCTTCACTTTCATTTTGAGAAGTTTCTTTCCTACCACTGTGGCAAAGAAGAGCAATTGTTCTAACATTGGCAATACAAGAGGGCCTAATGTAATGATGTTAGTATTTAAAGCATCTCCAACAACTGCCATCAAATCCTTTGACAAAGAAACTCCAACCTTCCCGATACCATCCTTTTGTTGGGTAACACAAGAGAAGCATTTATCGTCAGCAACCTTATTAGTGCTTACAGTATGGACCAATCGATACTTTGAACGTCATTTTTCAGACCACTTATTAGACAATAGAATGGCAGCCATTCGAAACAAATAATTAGAAAGGAGTATGGACCTATCATTCCCAAAATACCAGTTCAAAGTAATGTTTTCCATGCTAATGACCAATGTATAAGAGTTAGGATACACTTGAAGGAGATCCTTAGCAAGATCGATAGATATAAAACTAGCGCTACAACACATTCCACCTAGATTATAACTGATTATATTTCCCCAACGCTTATAGTGATTGACGATCATGGCTGATAAAGATGGGGAGAGATTAAACAAGCTGCAATTCATAATCAAAATCCCAATATCTTTTGGTTTCAGTGAAGTTTTTTGAAATAGCTCATCCAAAGCACCAATTTAATGATCAATGCAAGCTCGTGCATGTTTTGATTCATGTGGGGCATGCGACCATGCGATGTTTCATAATTAATTTGATTCTAGAATTAGTTATTTCAGTTAAACAAAGTGATATCTTTTATTATGAAAGGAGAACATCTGTGATTGACAACTGTAAATTAGAAATTTTATTCCCCCCTTTTGCCTTTCTCTGTGAATTTATTCCCCTTTTTTTCCTTTCTCTGTGAAATAGTTGAAAATGAAAGATTGAAAGTTTACGACGGTTTATTCGACTGTTTACACCAAAACAAAAATAGAAGAGTTGGCTATATAAAGTTGGAAGTTCTAAGAAGTTATATTTTTTGTTAATAGAGGCCTTTCCTGGTCTAATCAGAATCAAATACATAAAATGATAGAAAAGAAATAGAAAAGGTGAAAACAATTGCATTGATGACAGTATTTTGTACTTTATTCTTATAAGCACCAAAATGAAGGTAAAACAACAACCAAAAACTGATTTATAGAGAGGTATTCTTCTTGTAGTTGCACGATGCACTTGTTGGCCATAAATTCCTCCCCGGACTTCCGCATGACTTGAAATTTGAACTACAACTTCCTCATACATTGTCCTTTGTCTCCAGATTTCATTAGCATCTGAATTCTCTAAGTTTACCCACTGGTGCCATTAAATCATGTGTACCATATCCACATCTGCAAATCTGATACTTGCACAATTCGTCAATAAGGTGCATCAATCCATCTTATAAAAATAAGCTCCAAAACTACCCTGAAAGACTAGATAATATAAAGAAACAAGTAAATACTTCAAACATCAAGAAAAGATGCTAAAGATCAAATAAACTAGAACTAAAACACATAAAAAAGCACCTAAAACTCCCTATAGAAAACACACTAGAAACATAACCTAAAAACATACTTATCAACATCCCTACACTTAAACCTTTGCTTGTCCTCAAGCAAAATGAAACACAACCAATCCACTCTATTAATTCATCATCACAAGGATTAAGAGCATGCAATCTTTCAAATTTCGGCCACTTGAATGTCCAATTACTACATACATCATAACTAATTTTCATCGGCATACACAAACAGACTCAAGTTATGACACTATCGATCACAGGGAAGCATTGACTCAAAATGGATCTTTCTCACGGAATTCACTCATTTCACTCAAGTGTTTAGGGTTAGTATTTTGCTCAAGACTCCCTATAAGAAAGTACACCACCATAGGCTTGCAAGTACACCAATTCTTCTCTATAATGATTATATGCACAAATATATCAAAAGGACTTTGCTGAGGGTTGTAATGGGGCTAGGGTTTAAGGTATGTAAAAATGAGTTTGAGGGCTCATCACAAGCACTTATAAAATACTAAGTATGCAAAGGGACACAAAATTATTTCTGAGACATGGAAATGGATATAACTAAGTACTCTGTACTTATTGTTGGTACTATATCTTATTCTTTTCCTTTTTCCCCTTTTTTATCTTTTGTCTCTTTTTTCACAAAAATAAAGAAATAGAAACTAACATTAGCAGCTACATGTAATGTGTTCTAAAAGTAGAAGTATAAAGAAAGCCACGTAAAGCATCTCATTTGGCTTTCTCATTTAGTAAAAAATCCCAAACTAATACAAACTTAGCACTCTATTAATCCTTATGATAGGGTACGGTAATGAGGTATGAGTTTTAAAATGAGGTATTTTATAGAAACAAAAAAAAGTCAAAGGCTCAAAGGGATTTGCAAGAGACAATGACATAGGTTGGTCATTTAAGTCAACGGCTAAAAGAACGAGGGCCTTAGTCACTTTTAATTAGCATGCATCTAGTAGATTTAAATTGGTTCAGGGCAAGTTCTAGGGATACTACCTATGGGAGTATCATACAATCAAGAAAATGATACAACTATGTAATAGAGTCATATAGGCTCAACTCCTCACTTAGGCTCAAATGAAAATCCATCATGTTTCTACACATCACCTAATCACTCAAATA
>JAOTAY010000191.1:43746877-43760111 GCA_025629805.1 Erythroxylum baracoense
CTGTACCATGTACGTTTTAAGTACTGAAAAATACACATACACAAAATTTCTCCAAAAAATATGTTTCTTTTTCTTCTTTTTATCATGGTATCAGAGAAGTGAAAGGTCTGATTGGGATCGATCGACAGCAATCATCACTTGCCATAGGAAAACATGGCTTGGGATGAACAGCAGACACCACAGTCGTCCAGAACCTCAGAGGCCGTTGATGGCTCTGAAAGATTAGCGCAACAGCTCGTAGCCCTGTTACAGAATCTCAGGCCTGTGAATCAAACAGAAACCAGTCAATCAGTAGTGATCAGTATCAAACTTGATGATTTCAATTACGCTTTGTGGGAGCGTATGATGAGGATGGCGATTGGCAGAAGGGGTCGCCTCAGCCACATCACAGGTGACCCCCCTCCACCAGCAGTGACAGATACAACATATAGAGGGTGGTTTCAGGCTGACTTGAACGTTTGCTCATGGATCATCGGAAACATGGAATCGAAATTAGTCCCGAATTTCATCCAGCACAAAACAGCTAAAAGCCTGTGGAAGGCACTGGAATCAACTTACCAGACAAGGGGTGATGCATTGCATGTTTTTGACTTAACAGTGCGTGCAAACAGCCTCAAACAGAATGGAGGACCAATTGAGGCATATTACGGTACATTGCAAAGAATCTGGGCAGACATAGATCAGAGACAGAGTCTACCATTACAGTGTGCAGAAGATATTGCCATAGTCAACAAAATAGAGAATGAAACACGCCTATTTCAATTCCTCGCCGGAATCGATGATGACCTGGACACGGACCGGCGGGAGATTCTCAGGCAAGAGCCATTACCCACTGTGGAGATGGCATACGCCACCATTCGCCGCGAAATTTCACGGCGAGGCGGCGTATTAGGGGCTGACAGAAAGGAGGTGACAGGGGACGGCATAGGAAGTGGCTTAGCCACAAAATCAAAGCAACCAGAAAGCAGCCCAACCGTTTTTAATGGTGGATTTGTCACGAAAGGCCGATCAGAGGCGGCCAAGGGGGGCCGCCGTCATCATCTCGGTCGAAGAGGGACCGAAGTACCTTACAATGCTCACACTGTGGAAAATGGCGTCACTCAAGGGAGGAGTGTTATCAGCTGATCGGGTTTCCGGATGGGTGGACAAGCCATCGCCAGCGAGAGAATCAAAAGGCCATGGCTGCGACGGCTTCAACTGGTGGGGAACCAAGCGACAAAGGCAGAGAAGCCATGGAAGGAGCAGCAAAAATCGCGTCGGCAGTGATAAAAAAGGAAGTGGACGAGTATAATAAAGGTATTAGGGTTGGGAACTTACATATTGACCCCATTATTTCTGGGAATTTACAGTTTGACCCCAGAACTTTTGGAAATTATCTTTTTGGTCCCTGTAGATCTTAAAAATGTGAAATTAACCCCGATTGTTCTGAGAATTGTGCAATTGAGCAGGAAAAAGGCTCTAAGGCATGTGTTGCTCGAGTCCCGGAAGGCGGGAAGAGTACACAATGGTTATTTGACTGTGGAGCAACAGACACTATGACATATGATCGGGATGATTTTGTCACGAGTTCAGTTCCCACCAAAGTGTCTATTCAGAGTGCCAATGGTGGTTTCTCTCCGGTACACGGAGCAGGAACAGTCGAATTATCCCCGTCTTTGAAATTGAAGAATTGTCTTTATGTCCCTAGTTTATCATGCAAGCTGCTTTCTATCAGTCATGTTACCAGAGAATTAAATTGCATGGTTCTTATGTTCTTCCATTTTTGTCTCTTGCAGGATATTCAGTCGGGGAAGGTGATTGGGCGTGGCACTGAACGTGGAGGGTTATACTACGTGGATGAGGTAGCTCAATACGGGACAGCCGCGCTGGCTCACGGGACAGTTGAGAGACAACAGTGGTTATGGCATCGGCGTTTAGGCCACCCATCAGTAGGATATCTTCACCTTCTATTTCCACAGTTATTTCCACAGAATAAGTCATTGTCATGTGAGACATGCATGTTAGCTAAGAGTCATAAACAGTCTTATCGTCCTTCAAATACTAGAGTCAATTCAGTTTTTTCGTTAGTTCATTCTGATGTGTGGGGACCTGCCCCCCAATCTGGGTCATGTATGTCAAACAGTGGTTTCAGATATTTTGTTCTTTTTATCGATGATTGCTCACGAATGACATGGGTTTATTTTTTAAAGCAGAAATTTGATGTTGCGTTTAAAATTGTAGAATTTTGTAATATGGTTCATACCCAGTTTAAGACCCAGGTTCAAATTCTTAGGTCAGATAATGGGAGGGAGTACATTAACTCCATCCTTAAACAGTTTTTTCTTGATAAGGGAATCATTCACCAGACATCCTGTCCGCATACACCCCAACAGAATGGGGTTGCAGAAAGAAAAAACCGCATTATCCTTGAAATGACTCGGGCACTCATGCTCGAGTCTCATGTCCCTACCTCTTTTTGGCCAGAGGCCGTTGCAACTGCTGTGTATCTCTTAAACCGTCTCCCAACCAAAATCCTTCAACTTCAAACCCCCCTTAAGGAACTGTCTAGTCATGTGATCCCGTCAGCCTTGATACTCCAACCTCGTGTTTTTGGCTGCTCTGTCTTTGTTCATATTCCAAAGCCAAAGCGAACTAAGTTTGATCCATGTTCTGTTAAGTGTGTATTTGTGGGGTATGGGATTCACCAGAAAGGCTACCGCTGTTATCATCCATCCACTCGTCGTCTCTAAACAACAATGGATTGTGACTTCCTTGAAACAGAATACTTCTACTCCTCCCAACCCAGTGGTCAGGGGGAGAGTCAGTCAGACCCACTGAGTTGGATTTCTAGTCCACATTGGCTCGATGCAGTCCCACAAGAGACAACACGTGGACCCACTGAGCCGCCTTCTCCCGGAGGACAGAACCCTTCATCAGCGCAGGCATCCCCGCTGAATATTCCTGAGGTAAGCACTCCAGTGTTAGATTCTTACAGTGATAATGTTTGCACAAGATTGTCTAATGATGTGGATGCAGAGAATGAAAGTCAGGGGGAGTCAGAATCCCGAACAGAAGTAGCACCGGAGAAGTATGTGTTACCACCTAGAAGTACAAGGGGTGTTCCTCCGAAGCGGTATGAGCCGGAGTATGAGCCAAAGCAGTCTAGGTACCCCGTGGCTAACCTAGCCAAAGGGGGTTTGTCACCAGTAGCCAAGGCTTTCTCCGCAGCAGCATATTCGGAGGTGCTTCCCAAGACAGTACAGGAGGCCTTGGAACAGAAGGAGTGGCGTGATGCTATGGTAGTTGAGATGGCAGCACTAGAGAAGAATGGGACTTGGGAGAAGTGTGAGTTGCCCATTGGCAAGAAACTTGTTGGCTGTAGGTGGGTGTTCACAATCAAACACAAGGCGGATGGATCAATCGAGCGATACAAGGCGAGACTGGTCGCCAAAGGCTATACTCAGACATATGGGGTGGATTACTCAGAAACTTTTTCCCCAGTAGCTAAGATTGATACTATTCGTGTATTGTTTTCAGTTGCAGCTAATCGAGACTGGCCTCTACATCAGTTCGATGTGAAGAATACATGAAACCACCACCAGGTTTTTTAGAAAGTTTCCGCTGCAGAGAAGTATGCCGGTTGAGGAAGGCGTTGTACGGATTGAAGCAGTTGCCAAGAGCTTGGTTTGGTAGATTCACAGTGGCAATGAAAAAGTATGGCTACATACAGAGTAACTCCGATCATACACTGTTCATCAAACAAAGGGGAGGTAAGGTGACATGTCTGATCATTTACGTAGACGATATGATTATTACTAGAGATGATACAGATGAGATTGTTCGACTTCGAGAAAATCTTTTCTGCGATTTTGAGATGAAGGAATTGGGAGGACTCAAGTACTTTCTTAGGATTGAGGTTCTCAGGTCGAAGAGGGGAATATTTATCTCTCAGCGCAAGTATGTCTTGGACTTGTTAGCTGAGACTGGATTGATAGATTGTCGACCAGTAGAGACACCTATTGTGGTGAACCATGGTTTGAAGATAGTGGAGGGAGCAGAGTTAGCAGATCGGGAGAGATATCAACATTTGGTAGGGAAGTTGATTTACCTATCCCATACGAGGCCCGATGTTGCATATGTAGTAGGAGTTCTGAGTCAGTTTATGCATCGCCCTCAGACTGATCACATGGATGCTGCATTGAGGGTTGTGCGATACCTGAAGGGGTCTCCAGGTAGGGGAGTTCTGTTCCAGAAGAATGGGCACTTAGAGGTGGAAGCATACACAGATGCTGACTGGGCAGGGAATCCAGTGGATAGGAGGTCAACATCAGGGTACTTCACCTTTGTTGGGGGAAACCTTGTCACTTGGAAGAGCAAGAAGCAGAAGGTAGTAGCTCTTTCTAGTGCTGAGGCTGAGTTTCGAGGGATAGCTCGGGGACTTACCGAGATTCTGTGGCTGAGAAAACTATTGGCTGAGATTGGGTTTGCAGTTCAAGGGGCATGCAGCT
Organism: Erythroxylum baracoense; assembly: GCA_025629805.1. Taxonomy (NCBI): domain Eukaryota; kingdom Viridiplantae; phylum Streptophyta; class Magnoliopsida; order Malpighiales; family Erythroxylaceae; genus Erythroxylum; species Erythroxylum baracoense. The sequence continues at coordinate 43,751,365 of JAOTAY010000191.1, forward strand.
TGATGTGTGACAATCGAGCGGCAATCAGTATTTCAGAAAATCCAGTACAGCATGATCGTACGAAGCATGTGGAGGTAGACCGGCACTTCATCAAGGAGAAGCTGGATGGTGGAGTCATATCACTTCCGTTCATTCGATCAGAGGATCAGTTGGTAGATATCCTCACGAAGGCAGTTGCCGGCAGAGCCTTCGAGGAAGTGTTGGGCAAGTTGAATGTGGGCGATCCCACACTTCAACTTGAGGGGGAGTGTTAGAATAAGGGATAGAATCAAATCCCTATGACTAAGGGATTTGATAATTACAAAGAAATAGTTTTCCTGTATAGATCTACCTCTGTACAATTAGTCTATTTAAGCACTGTACCATGTACGTTTTAAGTACTGAAAAATACACATACACAAAATTTCTCCAAAAAATATGTTTCTTTTTCTTCTGTTTATCACAATACGAGTGCTTCTGCTTGACCATGGATTCTGGGATTCAGTGGAGACCAGTAATCATGATTCAACAGTTGATTAAGCTTTTTCGGACTTTCCGACAGAGAGGGCGAAGAGATTAACTGAAGGGACCAACTCTTTAGTTTCAGATCATGATGTTCTTAATTGGAGAAGGGAAGAGGACTGGATTACCGTTAGAGGTAGTGATATTGAGGAATCCAACAATGTTATTGCCTTGGCAAATGAATCTTCAGTTGCAACGTTGTCGCCACCTAGTGATACTCTTTATGAGCGAGCAAGAACTTGAAAGCTCAAGCTGAATTGTTTCTGAGGATTAGTCATTGGAATTATACGTAGAAAATCGCGGAAGAGATATTGACGACATTAGTGAAAGTTTAGGATATTATTTTGCATTCAATTTTGAGATAAAAGGATTGCTACATTGTACGAGGCATTAAAAAAGATCATCAATTATAAGCAATTTTTTCTTTACATTTTATAAAAAAATCATTTTCGCAATTCAAAATTTTACTTTCAAAAAGAGTAAAAATTTATCAATTTAATACATATTTTATTATACCAAAACCCCTTTGCCTTCTTTCAAATTTAGGTGGATCAAACGTCTCCTTGATAGATCAACCTGCCTATTTTTGTGAATATATACAAGATCGTAGGTAAAACCTATGAAGTCAAATTCGATGTCTATTCTTTGAAAGCCTGAATTGGGACAAAGTCAACTCCTACTTGGAACATGCTTGGTGCTGGATCCAACTCAGGATGCTATTCACATGTTTCTGTTCGATTCTTCAAGAAAAGATCTCATCCTTTTCAGATACTTGAAGGATGTTTTCTCTGTAGACAACCAGGTCATTTTGCACGAACCTGTCCTCACTTGCTTCACCAAACTAGTTTTTATACCAAAGTTGTTGGAATTGGAATGTCACGTTAGAATTAGAATTGTAATATAAATCTTAAAATATTATATTTACTTTTATCTAATTTTATATGATAGATAAAAATAAGAAATTTTCAAAATGTTCCAAATAAGTTTGTGTATTTTAATTATATTAAAGTCTTAAAATATTTAATATGTCTATCATTGAAGAGAAATATCTTTTTTCTTTTAATTTCTAAAAGTGTAAAACCCTCACTAGGGTTCCAATGCCCAACAGCTTTGGTGGCTGGTTTGTTTTATACATTTGACATGTTTCGGTTTGGAAGCATTTCACTGTCTTAAATTATGTATCTGTTGAAATATTGAAATGCAAGCATTCATGTCAACTTATTAGTTAGGCTTAGCTAGCTGCAAATTGCAACTTCCTTTTCCTTTCATACTATATTCACTCAAATCATAAAACAGACAAACCTTCTTTGATATGCCATAGTGATAACAAAAACATAAACCAATAGTTAGTCTGATTTGAGTAAGCTTTAACCAAAAATAATCAACTTGATTAGTTCTCTTTTTAATTAATGACTAACTAATGGTTTTCTATGAATGCAGTGGCTGGTAGTCTTTGATGACTTTGAGGTTCAAAGCTATTTCACTCGAATGATTGCTATTCAAGTGATTGATATAAAAAAGTTTGACTTTTAAAGAAGCAAACACCTTTTCTATCAAAGGGACAGACATTGCTCAACCACCATGCAATATATTGGTTAGGAAAGTGAGGAAGAGACAACCCCAGCTCCATTGGTAGCGTATCCATATTCCAATAACCTTGGATGTAGATTGAGATGTGCGCTGCCTTATTGGGCCCTAATTTATGGTTTCCTTAAACAACCGAATTATTTGACTAGAATATGATTTACAAGGATTTTTGTTAAATAACTGTATCAAGTATTGAGACTAACATAAGAAGTTCAAGGTGGTCCTAGGATGTAGATTGTACTTCTGCTTCTACCCCGCTCTTACAATGTCATGTTGGAAGCTTGTGTCTGGTTCCATTAAGGGACTGGATTATTTGAGCAACAACATTGTGAAAGGATTTGTTGTTCAGGCCTCAACTTGTGAAAGGATGTCTCGTTTCAAGTCTCATTCTATGACAGTATTCTATTGATGAGGCCTCATCCTGATTCCTAATCTAGTGGTGCATAATACTTGATAAGTCATCATATAAGTTTATAGTAGAATACTGTTATGTTTGCCTCAATTTTGTAAGTTAGCTTTCATCCCACATCGTTTGTGGAAATAGGCCTTAAGTCTTTGGTCTCTTATATATATGGTCCTTATCCCATAGTGGCTATATATCATAAGCCTTTTTTCTTTAACTCCTATACAAGGAGTCTAGTGGTGGCTTTTAGATATAAGTTACCACTTAGTGGAAGCTCATAATACAAGTGTTTAACCACCTTATTTGTAAGAGAGCTTTTATACTCCTCTTATATAGTAAAGATTTTTTCTGGCTTGCTGCTTGAGGTTTTTTCCCTTGTTGGGGTTTTCCTCGTAATTTCCTGTCCTTTTTACTTTGTGCTTGCATTTAAATTCTCGTTTTCGTTAGGTGTTATTTGGATGTTGTTTTCTAGTTGCTTTCTTTGTTGATATAATTCCTTTAGGCTGTAGCTATCATAACAAATTGGTATTAGAGCAGTGATAGCTTTAGCATCGAAAAAGTTAGATATTCTATCACTCACGTATAATACAAAGTTTTCCATGTGGCAAATCAAGATGAATGCAATCCTTATTCATCTTGATTTGGATGAGGCACTACTTGGGATGGGAAAGATGTTTGGTTCAAACCTAGAGAAGGAGAGAAAGAATTTGAAGACACTAGCTAAAATTCAACTGCACTTGTCGATAGAGATTCTTCAAGAAGCAAGTAAGGAGACAATCGCTGCTGGTTTATGGTTGAAGCTTGAATCACTTCTCATGATAAAGAGTCCAGCAAATTGCTTATATGCTAAGTCCAGGCTGTACTCGTATAAATTACTAGAAGGTAAGTCTGTTAAACTACATCTTGAAGAATTCAGGGAGATTATCAATGATTTAGAAAATCTTGATGTTAAGACCGATGATGAGGATTTGGTTATACTTTTGTTACACCATTTGCCACCATCATATAATAGTTTCCGTGACACCATGCTTTATGGAAAGAATACTATTACCTTGGATGAAGTTTGTTCTAGTTTATTGGTTAGAGAAAGAATGGGCACTTTAAAGCATGAGGAACATGGAGAAGGTTTATATACAAGAGCCAGATTGATTGAAAGGAAAAATAAAAGAAGTTCACAAGCGAGGTCCAAGTTAAAATATCGGAATCTCCGCTGCAATTATTGTAAGAAGCAAAGTCATATTAAGGATAATTGTATCAAATTGAAGAAAAAGAATCAGAAAGGAGACAATGGAGATAAGAACAAGCAAAAATCGTCAGATGAGGCTAGTGTTGTCACCTATGAAGATGACTTTGCTTTAGTGGCTGATGCTATAAAGAAGAGTGCAGAAGTTCATGTGATAGCACAAGTTGATAATGACTGAAGTCACAAATGGACCATGGATTCAACTTGCTCATTCCATTTGACTTCTCACAAGGATTAATTTCACACATATTAACCACTCGATTAAGGAGTATAATGATGGGGAATGACAACACTTATAGGATAACTGGCATAGGAAGTATTGTAAAGATCAAGGAATTGTGCATCATTTGACCATTCCAGGTACCCCACAACAAAATGGTGTAGTTGAACATAACTCTATTGGAAAGGGCAAGGTGCATGCTTTTGAACTGTAGACCGGGGAAAAAGTTTTGGGCAGAGGCAGTCTTAACAGCTTGTTTTCTGTGAACAAATCTCCTCATGCATTTATCGGTTTAAAGACACCTGAAAAAGTTTGGTCAGGTAAACTAGCAAATTATGGTGACATTAAAGTATTTGGATGTCCAGCTTATGCACATGTAAGTAAAGCGAAGTTAGAATCTAGATGAATCAAGTATATCTTTCTTGGATACACTCTAGGAGTTAAAGGGTATAGATTTTGGAATCCACAAATTTCCAAAGTTTTCACATCCAAAAATGTTATGTTTGATGAGACATCTATGCTACGTCAAAAGGAGGAGTTAATTGTTCCTAATGTTGTTGACAATAACATTGAAAAGAATGAGATTGGAAGTAAGGTGAAGCTCCAAATACATTATGAGAGCTATGATTAGGATGTTAAAGATACTCAATTTGAGGTGGAGCGACAAGCCAATATGAATAATGTTCAGTCATCTTGTTCTATTGCTATTGATCATCCCCGTCATTTCAATCAAGGTGTACCACGAAAGAGGTTGATTGAGGAAACAAACTTTGTTGTGTTTGCTTTTGTAACTACTGAGGAGACAAAGAGTTGTTTTGAGCTTGTTAGTTATAAGGATGCAAATACCTGTCCAAATTCTAATAAATGGGTTGTGACTATGCAGGAAGAAATAGAACCACTTCAAAAGAATAACACTTGGATTCTAGCAAAATTACCGAAACTTAAAAGAGCAATCAAGTGTAAATGGGTGTTTAAGAAAAAGGACGGAATTCCTAGAATTGAAGAACCAAGTTATAAAGTTAGACTTGTTGCTAAAGGATTTAGCCAGGTACCGAGAATTGACTTTAATAACATTTATTCAACCGTTGTGAAACATAATTCCATTCGACTGTTTCTTGGTCTGGTTTCATCTAATGACCTTAATTGGAGCAATTTGATGTTAAAACAACATTCCTACATAGTGATTTGGAAGAAAAAATTTACAATATGCAACCCGAAGGTTTTCAGGTTGAGGGCAAGAAAGACTATGTTTGTAAACTCCAGAAGTCGTTGTATGGTCTCAAGCAATCGCCTTAACAATGGTATAAATGTGTTGATACATTTATTTTAAATCTTGGTTTTAGGAGAAGTAGTTATGACTCTTGTTTTTACATGAGATCAGTCGGCTTTGTGTCGTACGTGAGTGATGAAATATCTAACTTTGTCGAGGTTTCCCAGAAGATCAAAACGGATTAAGGTATATGAAAATAGAGAATATTTTTAAGCCCTGCAAAGAAAGTATCCAACTTGCATTTCCTGACAGCTTTTCTTATTTGAACGAAGTTATCATTACGACGCTTGGCTTGATACCTAAAATATGTCCTAATTATATCTTCCGCTGCCTGTTCTGGTAAAATTATCATAAAGGTATGAAACTTTCAAAGAAATTATAATCTTTCTAAATCTTCATAATTTTTCCTTTGAGATTTAGATTGAAAACCAATTATTTCAAAATTCCAAGTGAACTTATATTGAAAGAAGTCCTAAGTGAACCATTTCCTACATAATATAAAACAGGATACTTGACCACATCTTAAAAGAATGTAACCGGATTCGGCTATGTGTCAGGCAAATGTATGTCAACTAATAATTCCAGGGAATTCATCCCTCTACTTAGTTCTATCATGCACTATGATGATTCTGTAGTTTTTATATACAACTCCCCTTGATTGATTTCTGTTGACTGCTACATATGCATAAATAGTTAATTTAAGCAAGGAAAATGGGGTGACCGAGGCTGGATTTTCTCCAGCTATTTTCCGTTCTACAGCTCATTGTACGATTTTGCTGGGAACTTTCCTTCCTTTTACCTTAAGTTTGGAGGCAGATTCAGGCTGTTCAGATATTGCGATGCCTTCTACTTTATCCTCCATTCTCAAGTTTTTGAGGCCTTCATCATGACCCTGGTTCAACCTTTTAGCCTCTTCAACCTCCTTCCTTAGTAGGTAAAGTTCTTTGATGTAATAATGCAGCCTGTCAACCATGATTGAAAGAAATACAGAAAACCCTGCAAGGGAAATTGTCTACCATGAAAGTTTTCCTTTCTATATCAAAAATTGCAGATAGGTACAGAAATCACTCGCTTACGAATCTCTCACAATTTTAAGGTGAGAATATCCAGAGTTATATCTCTGTGTCACCACACCAAACTAACTACTAATAATTTTCTACTCTATACCTGCAAACAGACAGCAGGATAGGTACTGAGAGATTTCATTACTTGCCACTAAACATGCAAGGAACTTCTATATTTTCCAATTCGAAAGTCGGCAGATTTAACATTATACCCATAAGAGATGCTTCCAAGAGGCGCTGAGCCATAAGAACCTCATCGGTTGGATTAACACCCCCACCCTCCGTGGAACGCTTTTGAATCTCCATAACACTGTAAAGCATGGAGCTAAACACCACAAGCACGGTGGCTGCCACCGTCTTTGCCACCAATGGACCTCTTCCTTGTTTCAGCTGGTCTATGGCTACAATTAGCAGCTTCCTAATTGGGGTTCTAAACAAGAGAGAAAGAATCAAACCTATCTCAGTAAATACGACAGTGAACAAAAGATTAATCATTTCCTTGAACAGATGGGAATGATCTCAAAGGAATGAATATATACATGAGTGATGGAATTTGGAAATGATCATAGAAGAGAACTATGTCGTATGCCAGAACTGACTTGTCAACATGGCCTATGAAGACTTGCAGCTTAATTAAAGAATTATACTTTTCCATGGCTTGAGGGCCACAAGAGGATCTTAATTTCCCGTTCTTCTGTTAATGAACATTCGGTGAAGGCAGGTTCCACAAGTTTTGTACCCATCTGACTTGTACAAAAAGCAACTGAAAATCGTAGCAGATTCCACAAGTTTTGTTGCTACATGATTTATATACATATAAGACATCATGTTGTTGAATTTTATACATCTTAAGTTATTATTGACCATAAAAATAAACAAAATAATAATCATTAATTTATATGATTGTGTAATGAACAGATTAATTTATGTCACAATTGAAACTGCTCCATAAGGATTCCACCACTGCATTGCTCTATAAGGATGTTTATTGTACAGATGAAAGGCATTCGTGTGAATGATGTGCGCTTAATACTGCCCCTGTCCAGCTTTGGATTTTAATTTAGTGTTCAAGTACTTTCAAGACACCGAAAATCTTAAAGAAACGGGTCACCATTCCAGATCATCTGCTAAGTCCACGCCTGTAAAGATATTATTCTCAAAACAGTTACATGGGATGGGGAATGAACTGTCAACATGCCCCGGACAAAATGGGATAATATTTTCAAATTACAGACAACAAACATGAAAGTCTCACATAGTCACATTTAGATCAAACCATGGCAACCCGCAATTGGACTCATTGTTGCGGAGAACCAGTAAACAGAGCCCTACAAAATTTGCAAGTGTTTATTCATGGTATATTAAATTTGTGTAATAGAAACAGAAAGCAAACGCCCACATTGGTCTCATATGTCAAGAAGCAGCCTCCTAGGGTCCTCCACAACATCCTTGATACGGCGCAAGAAGAACACTGCCTCCCTTCCATCAATCAGCCTATGGTCGTATGTTAGAGCCACGTACATCATTGGCCTTGGGACAACGTTGCCTCCAACAACCATTGGACGAGACACTATTGAGTGCATCCCCAAGATAGCAGACTGTCAAAAGAATGTTGACTATAAGATTATACACTGCCAAAAAAAAAGTGAAAATTTGCCTAACCAGAGTACTACTGCAGACCTACCACACAAATTTGTTTTAAGAAAAAAATTTTTCATTGTTCGGTATAGAACCAACACGCTTTACCAAATTACCCCAATGCAACTTTTATCGATTCTATGCACAGAGAGCAATTAGATGATAACCAGAATTACAAAAAGTATCTCAACTGTAGATCACAAGAACACAAAGTAACATTACTAGTTCTCCCAGTAAAAGACAAAAACCTGAGGAGGGTTAATGATCGGTGTACTCAAAAGGCTCCCATAGACACCTCCATTGGATATTGTGAAAGATCCTCCAGCCATTTCATCAATTGAGATTGTTCCATCGATTGCCTTCTTTGCAAGATTGTTTATCTCCTTTTCTATATCAGCGAAATTCATCCCATCAGCATTACGGATAACTGGAACAACAAGACCCTGGAAGAAATAGCAAGTTCATAATAAGTTTCCATACTAGAAACAAAACAATCTAATACATTCATCATCTATGGCCATTTTAGACCAAGAAAATGTCTTCACAAACTGAGAAATGGAACACCCAACGGTATTGAGCAACTCAGCAACAATCCACATGTCCTCACCTTTCTCCACCTTTGGCCATGTTTGCAAGAGCAAGTTTAGGTATAGTTTATTGCTTGCCGCAAACCCTCACTTTGTGTGGCTATCCTTTATAAATATAAATAAATATATATTTCTGATATATAAGAAAAATATTATTTATATATATATATATATATATATATATATATATATATATATATATAAAAATAAATAGACAAACAATAAGATGAACAA
>JAOTAY010000191.1:43780095-43794149 GCA_025629805.1 Erythroxylum baracoense
GGAGTATTGTAGTGATCGCACGTAGCGCTCCCTTATCTTAGGATATGTATCGGAATGACCTACGGGCGTCCCGGTGCATACACTAGGGTAATGGGACAACCTGTATAGCTTAGATGGATAAGTGAATGTATTTGATGTTTTGTTACTCTTAAGTTTTTGTATAAAATTTTAATTTATAGTTATTTTCAAGATACTCGTTTGTGTACATTATAATTTTTTTATTATATTACCATTCAAGATAATGTTTACTTTATATTTGTAAATCAATGTGATATTATTTACAGAAATTAAATGTACAAAAAAATAATAAGATTATCAACAAAAAATTTAGATAGGAAGTTAGAAATGGTGGTTGAAATTATCATAGTTAAATTTCCCGACAGAAATACAATATTTCGCCGCTAATTAACAACAAAGTGGTCCATTCCATTAGTAAAAGTTTAGTGATAGATAATGTTTTCCATCAATAAATTTAGGGACGGAATGTTGTATATCCATTGGTAAATTTAGCAACGAACCTACAATTTACTGTCGGTAAATTTACCGATGGAATATTGTGATTCCATCGACAAATTAGCAACAGATTCTTCTAAATCTGATAGTAAATTTACTTAAATTTTCAACAAAAATATAAAATTTTATTGCTAAAATTTACTGACGGATGTAAAAATTTTCGTCACTAAATTTGCGACAGAGTCCTTATATTCGTTGTTAAAATTTACCTACAATAGTTTCTCCAATGACTCTTTCCGTTGGTAATTTCCGTCACTAAAACCTATTTTTCTTGTAGTTTTTGATTTAATCTTAATTCTCAAGTTAATGAAGAATTTTCATATATCATAAACTAGGACAAAATTACTTTAGGCAATAGACAAAAGCGTAGCTATAAGTAAAATTATCGTTGCCTTTTATTAAAGTAACAGAATTCATACCGTTAAATAAAGTGTCGTTGCTATAAGTTTAAGGCAACAAAAATTTTTGATTTGGAAAAAAAATAAAAATGTTGCTTTAAGTTTTGACTAAGAAAACACGTTACTTTCAAACTATAGCAGCAATGTTAAATAGATATTACAACATTTAAGTCGTTTTAGGAAACAATGTTAAATAGATATGGCAAGAAAGTGAAAATTTTAGGCAATTATTTATAACAATAAAAGCAACAATTTATTATTTCGTTACCAATAATATTTAACATAAAAGCAAACTCTTGTCATTATTTAGGCAACATCCATGTATACATTAAAATCAATATATAGATATTAATATATACGTCTTAATTACGTATATAATATCAAATGTAAATGACCAAAAACCTGCATTTATATATAATATATAGTCCATAAGGACTTGTAAAATTTAACATGTTTAAAATACAAAAGTAAATTACATGTGTTTTTATTGTTATGAAATACAAAAGCCAATTTTATAATCCTCAACAATTACAAGGACAATTTCATGTGCTTTAACAACTCTTCGTCATTTGTAGAATTCAAAATCGATGTCAGTCTGATTCTCGTTGGCTCTATAACCTTTCTTAAAGTCCTTTGGAAGTATAATGTACCTGTTCTTTCGTACTGTATGCCTTTCAACTTTTTGATAGATAGCTACAATCTATGAGCAGATATTTAGTTATGATGAGGATGAAAAAACAAAGCATCATTAGAAGGCAGAGTATGCATTTGATACTTGTATGAAAATATTAAAATATAAGAAGCAATTGAAATACATATAATAATATCATGTCATCGATCTATACTTGTTAAATGGATGGGAAATGTTTACCTCACATCCTGTTGAACTGATTCACAGATACCAATATTCTTTATCCAATCTACTTCATCAAGTTTGTCACTGATTACAGAATATAACTAATTAATCAGCAAGCTACTTGCAACACAAATTTTAGTTCATCCTAGTGCATAAAATAAAGGAAGAAATAGAATAATTAAAAGTAAGAATGAAGGAAAAATGAAAACTAAAGAAACTAAACAAGTCGGAATCAGAGCAGCAAAGAAAAAGTATTGAAGTACCTAAGGAAAATGGGAGACTAATGGGGATCAACTCACAACTAGTTTATGAAATCTTCATCAGGTTTCACCTTAAGAGGCTACCCTACCTTGACTTAAACACCTAATAAAAAGAATTACATCAAAATCAACTCCACAAGAATTGATCAAAAACTTTCAAAGAACGCCATAAGAGATCATGAAAAATCAATCATAATAGCCAAAATGAGATAAATAAGCATGATAAGGGTAAATTAAACTACAAAGTTAGAAACAAAGAAATGCAATAAAGAAATACCCCCAAAATATCATCATGACATCCATAACTAGTAATATCTAATAGCATGGACAAATGAATCATTATAATCCCAGTAATAAGCATGAAAGGATAATTGAACTACTCTAATAGACCATCATTCGATATAATGGAAACTTGAATCCAACATTAACGTTGAAACTCAAAAGAACCATTACCAATGCTTACAATGCAGAGGATTCAATAGATGAAAATCCTAAAAACCTAAAGTTCACTATAGATAATGAAAATTTAATCAAGGGAAAGCAATCAAATAAATGTCAAAACTCAATAACACAAACTATACAACAATGGAAACAACTTGAGTCCCTCATTTCTATCTTAACCTCTATTTGAAATAAACGAAAAAAAACAGGGAAGGCAAAAACTAATAAATCACTAATAGAATGAAGAAAAAGAGAGAACCCATATTTCAGAAAGAAGAAAAAATCTAAGATTCCCTCAAACTAAGAAACCATTACCAAAAAAATCAACACATCTATTATTACCCCCACGTACACCAACACTTGAAAATGAAAACCCACCAATAAAGCCCTAAAAAAGTAGCAAAAATGGAATCTTTCCCTCACCATTCTACCATCAATAGTGTGCTTATGTTAAAGAATCCTATTAAGTATAAAAGGATATGTAAACAAGACAAAGCCAAAGCCAAAGTCAAAGCCTTTGGGTCCACTAGTGGTTTTGTCTTTTATGACCACAGCTTGAAGAACATTGCCGGATTAGGAGAAGTATTCTTTGACCTTATCCTTAGATGTCTCCTATGAAATCCGACCAATAAAAAGCTTTCCTTGATAGGAACCCATAACAAAAAATATGTATGTAAATATGACAAAATAGGATTTGAAATCCCTCAAAATAAATATATAACATTAGTAAATATCCTTTAGTAAATAGGTAACTGGAACTATAGCAACAATTCTAATTGTTCCATATACAAGACTTTATTGCAACATTTTTTAAATTTTGTTGCCTTTTCTTATATATAGCAATAGATTATTATTGTTGCGTTTTAATATTAATAAAGGCAACACTTTAAAAATTGTTGTGTTATATTAATTTTTAGGAACAAATTTTTAAACAATTACAAGCATGTCGTTGCCAGATCTTTTTAATAATAATGTAAATAGTAAAACAATTTAGTTGATTAACAAGTAGGGGCCTAAAATATCTTGAATTGAAATAAAAATAAAATAATTTAAAAAGGAATTAACGTAAATTAAAATTACTGAAAAAATATTTTTTTCTAATAATACTACTTTTAAAACATAATTAATTTCTCAATTCTAATAAAGACACTCCTTCTTTAATATCTTTTAGTTAGTCATCTTAAGGATGTGCCCATCATTATATGTGCTTTTAATTTTCTTAATGCTCTTTCATGACAATAGGGCTTCTAATTCTTATTGCCATAGATAGTTTATTTCTATAGTTCTATACCGATACGATCATTGGATTATGCATATTCTTTCACAAATAGCTACAAAAATAACAACAAGAAGCCATGATGATCAAACATATTGTTTCTACGCGATCAAATTAAATAAAAACTCGTTAGTTCCCAATCAACTCCACGATAACATTAGATCATCTTCTGACTTTACTTCTGGTGAATGTTGTTGCCTACAACCAAATATAAAAAGAAACCAAATTTTTGAAACACAAAAGAATGTAGTAGTGCAAAGTAGGGATCGTTCCCACAAGGAATTTAGACGTTAGTAGTTACGCATTAAAAGGGGGTTTCAAATTGTTAATTAAATAGAATTTAATTGGAACACGAAATTGAAAAATAACTAATAGCAAAACAATGTGAATTTAACAATCAATAGGAATAAATCTTGGTTTCTGGTCTCCTTCATTATTGAACTTGCGTTAATCATCGACACTAAAAATAATCAATTTAATGGTTTAAGCATTCGTTGTGGTAAATTTCTTTACCTATTTTCTCTTATGTCTAGTTAACCAAAACATGTATTTGAATTAACACTTATTAATCAATAACCTGGATAAGAATAATTAATTAATAGTTTTATGAATCAAGAAAATTGAAGAACTAGACAACATACATACAATGTATATTTAGCCTTGACAACTATTTTTCCTATAATCATGTCCCTAACGTAATAGGAAAAAAACCTAGTCGCTACTTTTGATTAAAAGAATTGAACATTAACCTGTTTAATCTAGCAATTGATTGAATAAAATCACAAACTAGTTGCTCACCTAGCTGTAAAATCAAACAATCAAATAATAACCCAGAAAAATAATTAATACTTAACCAATAAATCGATTCAAATAAAAAAAGAAAGTCTCACAACATTCAGAGTTCAATAACTAGGATTCCGTAAACCAAGAAATAAGAGTTTAGTTACCCAGCATCATAATTTTTCCTAACTATTTGAGACTGTCCACGTTTGGGACGTTCTTGATTTTCTTCTTTGTTTCCTGTCCAGCCGTCGTCCTTGTTGCCTGATTTTTCTCCTTTTTTCCTGGGTATTTTTCTCTTCTATGGATGTGTTCTGTTCTCCTCCTTTCCTTACTTCAGCCGCCACCTTCCTTGGTTCTGTTTTTTTTCTCTTTTCGTTGCTTCAGTTGCCACCCTTCTCGGTTCTATTTTTTTTCCTCTTTTCGTTGCTTGAGCCACCATCTTTTTTCTTCAACTAGGTTACATTTCTTTGTTTTCAAACAGGGCCCTAATCCCACAGACTCTTTAGCCTTCAAAAGGAAGGCTAAAGCCCAAAACAAAATCTCTAAAAAATTTTGCTACTGACTGTCACATAGGTATCACTACCTAGTTCAACTCTTTTTGTCCCAAAATGTTTGCAGTTCTTTCTATATGGTTCCAAAATACACCTTTATATAAAATAAGAATAAATTCCATTATGTATAACTTCAAACCTGAAAAGCAAAGAAAATTAATATTCAAAAAGATAGAAAATAAAGATACTAACAAACTCCCTATACTTAACCTTTTGCTCACCCTCGAGCAAATTAAACATGACCATCAAATTCTATAAATTTGTTTTCAAAGAAACCAAATGCATTCAATCATTCAGCTTTAGCTAATCGAATGTCAAGCTACTATACACATCACGATTAGTTTTCATTAGTGCACAAAAACAAACTCAATTTATGATACTATCATTCAAAGATAAACATAAACTTATAATAGATTTTCCTCACGGGATTCGCTCATTTCACTCAAGTATTTATAAGTTGGTGTTTCCCTCAAAACTCCCAATAAGAAATCACACTACCATAGGCTTGCAAATACACCAATTATCTTCTAGAGTTATTACATGCTAAAATAGATCAAAAGGGCTTTATTTAAGATTGTAATGGGGCTAAGGTTAATTTGAGTCAAAAGGGATTTGAGGGGTTCTTCACAAGTAACCATAAAGTGCTAAGTATACAAAGGGACAACAATGAACAATAACTAACTATTCAACACTTATTATTGCTACTATACTTGATTTTCTTTTTCTTTTTTATAATTAGTAAGGAAACAATGAACAATAACAACAGCTAATTACAATTTGCTCTATGAGTAGAAGTATCGATAAACTCGTCTCAGAAAAAATATAGCCAAAAGTCCCAAAACTGGCTAACTTAGCACTTTATTAAACTTGTGAATAAGTTAAGGCTAATGGGGTTTAATATTTTAGAATGGGGTGTTTTCTTTAAGAAACAAAAGGGGTAAAGGCTCAAAGGGGTTTACAAGGGGAAATAAGATAGGTGGGTCATTTAAGTCAAGGGTTAAAAGAAAAAGGGACTTAATCATTTCTATTTAGTAGATTCAAATCGGTTTAGAGCAAGTTCTAAAGGTAATCACCTAAGGGAGTATCACACACTTAAAGAAATGAAATTACTTTTGAATGGAATCATATAGGCTCAATTCCTCTCATAGGCTTAATTGAAAATCCATTATGCTTCTATACATTACCTAATCATTCAAGCACCGAGTAAGCTTATGTAACCAACTACTTTAATCAATCAGCATGATTCACCTTCTATTTAATTGGCCTAATTCGACTTCAACCACACAATTCACTCTCATTCTAACTACTAAGATAGAATTTCGTGGTTTAACACACATCACTTGCAAATTAAAAGACAAAAAAGAAAAAAATCAAAATCAAAATTAGCAAAGAAACAGTAAATTCAAAATGCAGAGTCACACAAACATTCAATGTCCCCCTACACTTAATCTACATTGTCCTCAAATTACTAGCAAAAAGAAAAACATAAGAAAATAAAGGTTTAAGAAGCTTCTATGTTAATGAATCAAGGTATTGGTGGAAAAGGTGGTTGAAACTTTTGGTGTTTGAAGAAAGCAAGCTGGATGTGCTCTAATCTGTCCAATATGCACTCTATGCATTATAGGAGTGCTAAAATAATCGAATCACTTATAGAAGGATGTGTTGCGGTGGGTGCTGATGGTTGTGAAGTTGTGGCTGTGGAGGCATTCGTAGTCGTAGTTCTTCTTTTTCAACGATGTAGGCAAGAAGCAGGTTGTACAATCGCTCCAGGTATGACAAAATTGTATCCATTAGCTTCATCGACAACTACAGGTCCCATCTTGTACACACACTCATAATCCAATGGTTCCATCTCACAAGCAACTATGAGGTTAGTGTTATCAACATCTAAGACTCCAATATTAATAACAAGTTAAGTGATATATCAGCCTAAGATTAAAGCTTGATTTTGCTTTTCCAATATGGAATGCATTTGAGTGAGCATCCAAAAACCCAAATTAAGTGAGACATCATTTTCTATGCACCATAAAAAGAAAATTTCAGCTTTTGATAAAATGGCGATATTTTTTCTACGACCAAAAAATTGTAAACCAGAAAACGAAGCATGTATTTTAAAGCTGGTTTGCGAAGAAAAGAACTTTTATAATTGCAAGGGTTATACTTCTCATAATAAATAGAACATTCTGACCATAGTGCATATGGATCAAGCTCAGGAACATGATCACAACAACCATTTAAAAATGCATCATTTTTAGCCACGAATTTTTTCATACATTTCATTGTTGCACAAAATGAAGCTACAAAAAATGAATGCCACTACTTCATAAGCCTACACTCTATCATACCAGGTGCAAACAAGAAGAAATTTGGATCATCTAATTTGAAAAGAAAAATGGCATAAAATTCCCTAGTCAATTCCATATATGCAGGGTATCGAACATTAATGTAATGTATCCAACCTATTATCCACGTAATGTTTAATTTCAGAATGGATATTCAAAGTCTTTAAAGTTTCATCACGTATAAACTTACAAGGATTATATGCCTATCACAAACAATTTTGAAATGTTCCTTATCAATTTTTCTATAAAATGAGTTGAATGTATCAACTGTCAATTGTAGCCTACTTTGAAAAACAACAATTTTACCTTTTATGGTTTGGCTGCACATTGTAGGGAGAATCTTGCCACTGTCTGTGTCCACATTATATTCTTCTGCCACTGTTTCTACTTCTGCTTCTTCTTGGTCCTGCGTTTCTACTACTTTTGGTTGTGGCTGGACCTTATTTGTGTCAGAGGAATCCGATTTTTCAGGAGCTGCAGGTGACTTTGTAGTTGTGGATAATGGTGGAGAATCTGTAAAAGAAAGTGACGATGGATTATGATCAACATGGATGGGGTTGGTTGCAGAACAATGTTGCTACAACTGTTTGGTGAGCCGTAGTGAATTAAGACGATTTAAATGCCTGAGTGGCATTTTTGGTTAGAAGTTGGGATGTATAGGATGGGGTTTTTTGAGTTAATAACGTTTGGTGAGTAGTGGACAGGCTTGAGAGGACTCGGTGTATGCCTTGGAAGTGTTTTTGGGATAATTTGTTAAATAGTTGGTGGGCGGATGCTGAGAGTAAAGCTTTGGTTAGGTGCGTCTGGTAAGTGGAAGTAGGAGGTTAAGAGGTTGGATTGAGTATGGATGACTTAGTTGGGGTGGTTTATTTTTGTGGCTATGGAGGGGGCTTTCGTTTTTTTAAATAAAAAATGAAAAATAAAATAAGAAGTAAAATGTAAATAGTAGTAAAAAGTAAAAATAAAAATAAGAATTTTTTAACAAATTAAAAATAAATCAAATAGAAAAAATAACAAGCTAACTTTTTTTTGAGAAAATTAAGATAAATAAAATGAAATTAAAAAATTAAACAACTTAAATTAAAATAAATTTTGAGGTTTCTCTCGAGAGCGCTTCTTTAACGTCATATTAGATAGATGAAAATTTTATTAACTTACTTAGAGTAAACTGGCTCAGCCAGTTCAATTTCTTCCACATTTTTAACCTATAAATTCTCATAATACGGTTTCAATCAGTGTCCATTAACTTTAAACACTTTAAAAGTGTCTAAACTTTGAATTTCAACTGTACCATATGAGAAAACAATAGTAACAACTAATGGACCTATCCAACAAGATCATAATTTACTAGGAAAGAGCTTTAGTTTAAAGTGATAAAGAAGGACTTTTTGACCTATGGAAAATTCTTTTCTAGTTAAGATTTTGACATGAAAGGCCTTAGTCTTTTCTTTATAGATTTTGGCACTCTCATAAGCATCATTCCGCATCTCTTACAACTCTTACAATTGTAATTTTTGATTAATTCCAACCTCAGTTAAATCCAAATTGCATTGTTTGACAGCCTTATGTCCCAATTCTAAAGGCAAATGATAAGGTTTTCCGAATACTAACCTATATGGAAACATACCAATAAGTGTTTTATATGTTTTCCTGTATGCTCATATATTGCATCGTCTAAACGCAAACTCCAATCTTTATTATTAGGATTAACCATTTTCTCCAAAATTGATTTGATTTCCCTATTAGAAACTTCTACTTATCCACTTGTCTAAGGATGGTATGCTGTTAAAGTTCGATGTGTAACATTATATTTCTTCAGTAAAGCCTCAATAATTAGGTTACAAAAATGAGTTTCACGGTCACTACTTATTGCTCTAGTTACTCCAAACTTGAAAAAATATGAGACTTAACAAAATCAACAACAACTTTAGCATTATCAGTATGAGTAGCCTTAGCTTCAACCCATTTTGAAACATAATATACAACAACGAGAATATATGTCTTACCAAAAGATGAAGGAAAAGGGCCCATAAAATTAATTCCCCATATATCAAAAATTTCACATACCAGGATATTCATGAGCGACATTTGGTCTTTTTGTCTTAAACCACCTGTTCTTTGACATCGATCACATGACTTACAAATATATAAACATCATAAAATAGTTTAGGCAAAAACAAACCACATTCAAGCACCTTACAGGCTATCCTTCTAGGACCAAAGTGTCCACCACATGCAAAATAATGGCAAAAATTCAATATAGAAGGGATTTTATTATTAGATACACATCGCCTAATAATTTGATCAGAACAATATTTCCGTAGATGTGGCTCATCCCATGCATAATATTTAGCCTCTCTTTTGATCTTATCTTTTTTAGCTCGTAATAAAGTACTAGGTAAAGACTTGGTAACTAGAAAATTAACTATGTCAGCATACCAAGGTGTTACCTATTGTGTGGCCAATAAATGTTCATTTAGAAATTCATCTTTCAGGTTGTCTGAAGTTGTGTCTAGACGGATACGACTAAGGTGATATGTAACCAGATTTTTAGTTCCCTTTTTGTCCTGTATCTCTACATCAAATTCTTACAGTAGTAGAATCCAACGAATAAGACATGGCTTTGCTTCCTTTTTAGACAACAAATACTTCAACGTAACATGATCTGAATAAATTATGACATGTGTGCCCAATAGATATGAACAAAACTTCTCTAGCCCAAAAACAACTGCCAATAATTCTTTTTCTGTTGTTGAATAGTTTTTTTGGGCGTCGTTTAGCATAATAAATCACATACGGCGCTCCGTTCATCCTTTTCCCCAGAACAACTCCTAACGCATAGTTGCTTGCATCGTACATTATCTCAAATGGGAGACTCCAATCCGGCGGCTGGATTATTGGAGTAGAAATTAGCTTCTCTTTTAATTCATCAAATGTTGTCCTAGATGCTTCATCAAACTTGAACTCCACATCTTTTTGAAGTAACTTGCAAAAGAGTTGAGTGGTCTTCGAAAAGTCTTTGATAAAACGTTGATAGAAATCTGCATGTCTAAGAAAAGAACGAACTTCTCATACATTTACTGGGTAAGGAAGAGATTTAATGATTTCTATCTTAGCCTTATCAACCTCAATTCCCTTAGAAGACACTACATGGCCTAAGATTATCCCTTGATCAACCATAAAATGACATTTTTCATAATTCATAATCAAGTTATTTTCAATGCAACGCTTCAAATTTTTTCAAGGTTAATCAAACAAGTATCAAAAGACTCACCATAAACTATAAAGTCGTCCATAAAAACTTCAATATAGTCATCCACATAATCAGAGAAAATACTTACTGTACACTTTTGGAACGAGGCAGGTGCATTACATAGTCCAAAAGGCATTCTTCGATACGTAAAGGTGTCAAAAGGACATATGAAAGTCATTTTGTCTTGGTCCTCTGGTGCAACAAAATTTTGGTGATAATCTAAATAATCATCTAAATAACAACATTGAGTTTTTACTGTAAGTTTTTCAAGCATCTGGTCAATAAAAGGAAGTGGAAAATGATCTTTACGAGTAACAAAATTTAACTTCCTATAATCTATACAAACCCTCCACTTATTTTGCACACGGGTCGTGCCAATTCACCTGAAGTGTTCTCCACTACAGTTACTCCAGTTTTCTTAGGAACCACTTGTACTGGACTTACCCATTTACTGTCTGAAATTGGATAGATTATTCTAGCGTCGAGGAGCTTCAAAATCTCCTTCTTGACTACCTCCATCATTGGTGGGTTCAATCTTCATTGAGGCTGTCTTGTTTCCTTAGCTCCATCTTCCAATAGAATTCGGTGCATACAAATTGATAGGCTAATCCGTTTCAAATCGGCCACAGTCCACCCAAAAGCATCTTTGTAATTTTTCAACATACCCAATAATTGTGTTTCCTACAAAGATGTTAGTCTGCTCGAAATAATAACAAGAAGAGTTTCATGCTCACCTAAATACAAATATTTCAAGTTACTGGGAAGAGCCTTCAACTCCAATTTTGGTGGTTGTATAAGAGATGGCAATAACTGGGAATTATTTCTAGCTTCGAATTATTTCTAGTAAGCTCCAGAAAACATACCTGTTCCTCCAAGTATTTGCTTCACTCTAAAATCTAGATAGTAGTATCCAGCTCCTCAGCAGTGACAAGATAATTGGGTAGTGTTTTTCCTTCCTGAATATCCAAGCTATTTTCCAATGCAGTCCATAAATTTATTTGGTCCATCTAAACAGAATGTTTCCTGGACTAAAGTATCAAGAAAACTCACAGAAACTAAAGATTGATCATCATTAGGAAATTTCATGGCATCATAAATATTGAACTTAATCACATTACCTTCAAACTCCATAGTTAAGGACCCATAATAGACATCAATTTTTATTCTAGAAGTTTTCAAAAATGGTCTTCCCAATAAAATTAGGACTGAAGTGGATGAATCTTCATTACCCATCTGTAAAACATAAAAGTTAGCAGGAAAAATCATATTATCAACTTGAACTAGGACATCCTCAAGAACACCCTTTAGATAGGCATTAAATTGATCAGCAAGTTGGATTATGACACCAGTTTCTTTAAGAGGCCCCATATTCAAAGATTCATAAATAGATTGAGGTATAACATTAATCGACGCACTTAAATCCAACAATGCTTTCTCAATTTTCAGATTACCTATTTTGCAAGGGATTGTAAACATACCTGGATCTGGACACTTACGAGGTAACTTCTTTTGAAGTACAACAGAAATATGCTCACCCAATTGCACCTTTTCATTACCACTTAACTTTCTTTTTGAGGTACAAAATTTCTTAAGAAATTTAGCATAACGAGGAATTTGTTTAATAGCATTAAGCAAAGGAATATTGACCTGTACCTTGCAAAAAGTTTCCAGAATTTCTTTTTGTTTCTCCTTCTTCTTTTGCTTGGCAAAACAACTAGGAAATAGAGGTTGGACACTGAACTTAGGCGTGACACTGTAAGAATCACCCTCCTTTTTCTCTCGTGACTGCTTTGGAACTTCTTTCTCTACTTCTTCTTCAACCTCTCACTTAGAAACCTTTGGGTTAGGTTCCTTTAACTCTTTACCACTTCGAAGTGTGATAACACAAGCACTCTTCTTTGGATTCACCTCAGGCTGAGAAGGGAACTTTCCTGAATTTTGTGCCTCCAACCTATTCATGGCAATCACCATTTGGCTCATTTGAGTATCAAGATTCTGTATGCTGGCTTGCGTATCATGCTGAAATTTCATGGCATTCTGTTGAAAGTTCACAGTATTCGTGGCCAATGTCTTGACTATATCCTCTAAATAATTATTTTCACCAGACCTTTGTCCCATTTGTTGTTGCTGTCTAGGCACATAAGGCTGTTTATATGGCTGAAAATTAGAACTTACTTGTTGTCCCTGATTGTTTCCATAACGGAGGTTTGGATGATCTCGCCAGCCCGGATTATATGTGTTTGAAAATGGGTCATACTTCCTTTGAGGTTGTCCCAAATAACCACCCATTACCTTGGCTTCTTCAACATGATCTTCTTGTAGAGTAGGACACATATCTGTAGGATGACCAACCATAGAACAAATTCCACAAGTTTTAACTTCCTCTTTCCGTGATACAGCAAGTTGACGCACCAAAGAAGTCAAATCATCTAATCTTCTTTCCAACGATGAAACTCCCATCTCATTAACATGTCTTGAACCATAATCATTCCGAGCTCCAAATTGTTGAGAGTTAGAAGCCATAGTTGAGATCAAATCCCATGCAGCTGCTGGTGTTTTATCAACTAGCGCTCCTCCACTTGCAGCATCTATCATACTCCTCTCAGTCGGTGAAAGACCTTCATAAAAGTATTGAATCAACAATTGCTCACTGATTTGATGATGGGGGCAACTTGCACACAGCTTTTTAAATCTCTCCCAATATTCATATAATGATTCCCTGGTGTTTTGTCGAATGCCACAAATTTCTTTTCTGATGTTGGCGGCCCTGGCAGCTGGGAAAAATTTCTCCAAGAATAACTTCTTCATCTCTGCCCATGTTCTAATACTTCCAGCAGGTAAATAATATAACCAATCTTGGGCATCGTCCTTCAAAGAAAAGGGAAAAGCCCTCAGCTTTATCTGCTCTTCTGTGACATTAGTAGGCTTCATTCCCATACAAACAACATCAAACTCCTTCAAGTGCTTATAAGGATCTTCTCCCAATGTACCTCGAAAAGTGGGTAACAAGTGAATCAATCCCGACTTCAGCTCAAAAGTGTTGTTATCACCCAAATTCGGAAAATTAATGCAATGAGGCTGTCGATCCTCAGCTGGAGCAGCCAGTTGGCGTAAAGTGCGATTTTCATCCATGTTTCTTTCCCTCTGTCGTTCTTCTCTCAGTACTTGTCGTCTTTCTTTTGTCTGCTTTCTTAATGCCTTTGCTGTTTTCTCAATTTCAGGATTGTACTGCAAATTTTCAGACTGATTCGAACGCGTAACGTACATAAACCGTCAAAAATTCCCCGGCAACGGCGCCAAAATTTGGTGAATGCTGTCGCCTGCAACCAAATATAAAAAGAAACCAACTTCCTGCAACACAAATTAATGTAGTAGTGGAAA
>JAOTAY010000191.1:43798136-43825444 GCA_025629805.1 Erythroxylum baracoense
CATGTGAGCCATTTGTCCTTCATGCAAGCTACCACATGTCACCAACATGTCAAGCCATTTGTCACACAATGAATGATGCCACATGTCAATCTTTAATTGGTCCACATGTCACACTAGGATTGGTCCAACTTTCAATATTTTCCCAAAAATTTACCAAAAATTCCAAAATATTACTAATAGTCTCCGAATAAAATTTTCATAATTTATTCGCATTTCATAATTCCATTTTACCCAGAAAAATGTCATGAATGCATGTTGTATGCATCCAAAAGGCTTATAGACAATAAGCAAATATTCAAATATGCAAAGCATAAAATGTACTAAATTTTCTTAATATTCTAACCCCTAATATGGGGTGTTACACGAAATATATAGCAGCTGCTAGCTGTTATGCTCAAATCTTATAGATGAAGCATTAACTATAGGATTTTTCTCTAAAATTTTCTCATATTCCTATATTATGTGACAATACGAGTTTATAAATCTTTTTAAAATTCCTGTACATCATTCTAGAACTAAGCATATAAAAATCAAACATCATTTTTTTAGAGAGCATGTTTTAGAAAGAACTATTGATTTTTTGCATGTTAATACTGAGAATCAAGTAGCCGACATTCTCACTAAGTCACTCTCTGAAGATAGATTTTATGTATTAAGAAAAGAGCTTGGCATGTGCAAACTCTCTGATATTATTTCTCTATGAATATTCTCTGCTACTTATCTTTGCATTTCATTTAACTAGCTCCTTCTATTCTGATTCCTTAGAAACTCTCTCTTGGTTTGTTAGGCTCCTTAGAGTTTAGAAGGCCCCTTCATTTTAAAAGGCTCCTCTCAGTTTAATAGAGTAAGATTACCTATGTTTTTAAAAAATAGGGAGTCATTAATGACATCATTTAAGCCTTTTTTTTAAACGCGCGCGCAGTTTGACAACTCTATATATGTATCTGTCAAAAAATACACAACCGATTACACTTCCTCTTCTAGTTTATACGTCAACTCATCCTTTCATAAGATTAGCGCTCAAGAATTGCTTAGTATACCTTAAGCAAAATTCTCTCGTTTTCTCTGTTATTCTCTCAGCACCCTAACTCTCTACATTGCCTCTTGTTTTCTCTCTCAAACTTCACCAAGCTTACCTACAATGGTAAAAACAAAATCAAAAGGACAGAAGAAATTTTTGGCCTCAACATCTAGCCATGACAAAACTCCTCGTCATGAACAAACATTTACTTCTGATTCCTCGTCTTTGTCTCCCATAGTAGGTTCTCTTAACACCACTACCAAACCTGTTTCTATCTCCTCATATATCCAAACTTCAGAAATACCCAGTCAAGAGACCCCAAAAGATAGGACAAAGAAAATTGTTGCTATGTCATCTCTAGATTATCCTTATTCCTCTTTAGATGACAAAGAAGAAACAATCGAAAAACAATATGATTTTGACTCAAAAAGAAAAAAAAGAAAAAAGGAAAAGAAATGGGAGAAGAAAAGAAAGAAGAAAGTGAAGAAGAAGAGACTTTCAGTAGGGAGAGTTACTAAAAAATGTGAGATTCAACTTACCTATTCTGTCCCCACCCATTCCTTCTCCAAAAACTTCTGTAATTCCAAAACCTGATCCAAAATAGAAAGTGCCTGAAATGCAATAGGCAATAAATGACGATGGTTCAGATGAAGAAACTTCTCAGTTGGAAAGAAGACTACGGACTAGAGGAATTGTTACAGAACAAGCCCCAGAAAAAGAAACTTTTGAGGTAAAAGAAAAGAAAAAGATGAGTCAAGAAAAAGGAAAAAGGAAGAGAAAAGAAATGGCAAGAGCCTGTGTTTAAAGAAAACATTGAGGAAGCCATCATTAAGGATAAGCTATTTATAGAACAGGACCTGTTTGAAGAAATCCCTAGAGCAAAATGGTCCAAGAAACTTATAGTCCACAAGAAGGGAAAATTGTCACCACAAGAAGGGAAAATTGTCGTACAAGAAGATAAAAGTGATTGTTGGATGCACTGTGCCTCCTTACATGTTCGATGATATTGGTATTCCTTTCTCTACTTTTTTGTTGCTATTGGGTGGGAGAAATTTTTGAATTTGGATGATACAGTGTGTGATGAATTAGTCAGATGTTTTTACACACACATGCGAAAAGAAGAAATTGATGGAAGCTAGCCATCATATCTTGGGTGTAGGAATGTGAGATCTTGATAATAGAGGATATATTGGTAAACATTTTGAACATAGCTCCTATAGGTAGGACTGACCTTCCTTGCCATTAGTGGGACATTGCTTATCTTGATTTGGGAAAGGTTGTGGACTTCATATGTCTGCATACTGAGAATGCCTATAAAGGGAGACCTATGTATAGAAATCTGGACCTACTGCCTAGATGCCTTGCATCAATATCGACTACTTCAATTTTTCTAAGAAGTAGCTCAGTAGAAAGATGTAGTCTCCTGGATACATATGTAGTATACAATCTACTAAAGAGCAACAAAATGAATCTCCCAACAATGATTCTGAAGTTTATGGTAGAAAAGGGAAACCACAACAACACTATCGGAGGTCTTCCTTATGGAATGATGATAACCAAGATCTTTGTATATTTTAGCATTCATTTTGACAATCTGACCTGGTATGAGCCTTGTAAGTTTCATTCCTCTAACCCCTCCCAATTTGGGTACAAGTTAAAAGAAAATATTTGGGTGGAGAAGAAAATAAAAAGAGTAGTAGACTTCTTGGGTCCTACCTCAGAGTAGAGGTCTGAAAGGATACCCGAAATTGTAGGTCTTACTCCAAAACAACAGGCTCTTATCCCTCCTTAAGACATAAATAGTATGGATATTTTACAACTGTTGAGGGACATTTATGCAAATCAGGATCAAATACGTGAACAAATTGATAACCTCTAAAACCAAGTCCTAGATTTGCAAATTCTTCTTAGGAAAACTCCTCACTGGCTGTGTCATTTTTTTCATCATATTTCATTTTTTCTCACTTCCTCCCTATACTCCTTTATTATTATTTTTTATGATGACAAAGGAGGAGAGTTTAAATGGATATGTTTTTTGCATACATAATGATATAATTCTCAATGCATATTTCTCATGCAACGTTGATTATATCTATGATTGATTATGCTGTTGAACTTGTAAAAAAATTGTGATATATAATTAGTAGGTTCCTTTCTTAAGAGGTAGGCTCCTTCTAATTATGTCTGAACATATAAAGTCTCAAGTATCTCTCGAAATCATCTATTATCTCTTTGAATTTTTAAAAATATATCTATTATTGCTTGTCATAATAAAAAGGGGGAGATTGTTATCTCAAGGATTATGCTTAACGATTTTGATGATAATTGTATAATATTTTAAAATTCAAATTGGATTTATTTCCTCATATAATTATCAGTTTTATTATCAAAAGGAAATAAAATCATAAGAAATACGATTTCTTTCTTGGAGGAACTTTCATTATAAACTTACCTTACTGGAAATGATTTATTCGAAAGGATCTTACTAATTATGAAGGACGTATATTAGCTACCTAATTAATGGAAGATTTTTTTGGCAAAGATGACATCTAAGTTATTCAACTTTAAATCTATCCAGTTGACTAAGGACGCAAGATGAAGCAACGACTAGTTGAAGAAATCGACTATTTAAGGAAGAGCCAATGCAATTATGAACAACAACGAAATGATACAGAAGTTTGCAAAGCTATATTGTAAAAACTCATCAAAAGCATATATATTCTTGAAAGTGATATCTTTGTAAAAAATTCGCTTGTGCATTAGAAAGTGAAATTCTATTGAGAGAGATTACTGCAGCTCATATCAAGCAAACCTCATTTTTATTTAAGAGCTTGTAGAGGCTAGTAAAATACTACTATTTTGGAAGGTTGAAGAACCTTGAAAAATATTAACTTGTGAGCTTGGAGAGGCAAGCCAAATTCCTACTTGATTTTATAGTGAAACACTCAAGTTGAATACTTAGGGACCGGACGTAAGTTTGAGTTGTAAGACGAACCAGTATAAATCAACTGCGTCCTTCTTCTCTCTCTCTTTATCTTTTATATTTCTTCATTATATTGTGTGTGTGTTCATTTCAGCAAGAGAATGCTTTAATTTTATATTAGGTTCCTTCTGTTTTCGACTTGTTGACAGATCCTTTCATTTTAACAGGTGCCTTCTTTTTATTGTTTCAAAAGGACTCATACTTTAGCAGGCTCCTATCGTTTAATAAGTTACTATTGTTTGACAAGCTCCTATAGTTTTAATTTTTAACAGCCCCCTGTCTTTATACAAATTGAAAGTAACTTGAGAATTTTTTTTGTCACACACAATTCACCCCTTTTTACTTGTGCATTTGGCTTAGGGCCATAGCCAAGATATTTTATATAGCCATAATGTCGACTAAGTACAATATCACACATTTCTTCTACACTAAGCTCATTCCCCTCAGACATAGATTTTTATAATAACCCTTACATCTTATTCTATAATTAAGAAAAGAAATCAATATTCAATCTAAATATTATTACTTATTACTACATTAATAAATGAACTAAAATATTGAATAAATTTTATACTTACATAATTGTTTTCTGCTTCTTCTAACACCCATCCTTTACCTTCCTTATAGTAAGTGACTTTATATAGTGTGATTCTATCACACTCTTGTCCATGTAGTTCCTTCTCACTCTATTTTATGACAGAAAAATACAAGGAATAATAAATAATGTAGTGTTTATTGACATAACTTGCAAACAAAGATTTTATCCATTCATTTCGGATGACTTCAAAAGATTTTGGTCCTTGATTATAGTAAGTTTTCATTTTATGCTCTACTGACCTTTGCCTTCTCATAATTTTTCTAAATAAAGAAAAAATGTAGTAATTAAATCATCTAAGAAGATTAATGGATACAAATGTGGAAAAGAAAACAAACTTGAACTTTCGGTTTAGCCCATTAATCATATAAACTCTATTCTTATTTTCTTCAGACATTTGTTTGAGAATGTCTTTGTGCCTCTACATAAGAAGAAAAAGATTTATAATACTTATACAACTTGAAACGATAAAGGTAATTTTGTTCTCATAATAATCCCCAAATCACTTGACAATTTTTCATATTTGACTTTGCCTACAAGATGACCTTGCGGAGTATCAATCTTTATTGGTAACTCTACATTTTTTCCTAATACTAACATTGGAAGCTGACAAGAAATCAATAATGATAAGGAAATATTAGAATATATACATATATAATTGAGCATAAGTCTACTTGAAGGTGTTGAAGATTAATGTTGTTTGAGTCAAAATGAAGTTTTGTATAGCTAACTTCATTGGGATTTAAGGTAGAATATTTTTGTTTTCTAGGAATTGAATTAATGGAACCAACTAATTGATCTAGATGAAGTTGCAAATCCCTCCGTTGTACAATTTGCATAGCTGCTATCTTCTTCCCTTTGTTTCTACTAGGTGCCATTATATTGGATATCTATAAAAAAAACATAAATGTTAGTAATATTAGAATAAAACAAAACGAAGAACATTTTCATGATATATAAGCAACATACCTTCAATTAACAACATTAATCATATTAACAACATCCAATAATCAACATTACGCACATTAGCAACATAAATGTTACCAATATTATATTTGAGACAATATAAAGAGCGTTATTATGATACATACAATCATCATAATCAAAAAACACTCAATCATCAACAATAATCGCATTAATAACATTCAATCATTAACATTATGCATATTAACATCATAAATGTTACAAACATTATGTTTGAGACAATATAAAGAGCACTTTCATGATACACCCAGTCATTATAATCAAAATACATTCAATCATCAAAATAAATCGCATTAACAACATTCAATCATTAACATTACGCAGATTAACAATGTAAATGTTACCAACATTATGTTTGAGACAATATAAAGATCACTTTCATGATACATCCAATCATTATAATCAACATACATTCAATCGTTAACATTAATCACATTAACAACATAAATGTTACCATCATTATAATAAGACAATAGAAAGAGCACTTTTATGATACCTTCAATCATCATGACCAAGATCTTGAAAATTATGATCATTAATTACATTATGATTCGACCATTCATCACTATTATATTTGCTAAGTATCATCATTGTCATATAATTCATCCTCAATATAGTCTCCATCTCTTTCTACCACAAGATTGCCTTGTACTTCATTTGCTTCTATTATATTAGGATCAACATCACTCTTATGTAATAATGATATATCCTTATCTTCTATTTCAAGAGCTACATTATTCAGCTTTGATTCAATCTCTTTATATACTTCATCACCATCTTCATCCATTAGACCATTTTTCCTTTCATAAAAATAAAAAAGATTTCAATGTTGAAACTTTTAAACAGTTTTCCAATTGCTTCCCAATATAGAATATTTGCTTCACTTGACTAGCAAGTACAAATGGTTTATTTTCATACCATGTGTTACTAACATTGATGCTAATAATATTTCCATTCACTTTTATGTTAATCCCTTTGTCACTAAGTGATAAGTGTAAATTGCATCGTATTTTAGGGCATAGTTTGATATGTGTTTAACCGTTAATTTGATCATTTAGTATGTTTTTAGATTAAAATTGTGTTAGTTTGTTAATTATTTGTGTTTTAAGTGTTTTATGGGTTAGTACAAGCTTTTGTCCTTAAATATTATATTTTTTAGGTACCTTGATGTGTTTGCTAGTGTTTTAGGGTCAGTATCAAAGAATAGAGGAGTTTTGGAAGACATTTGGGCCAAAACAACAACCATGATCCTGAAAGAAGGCTCAGATGTGGGCCATAATCGTGGCCTACAACGGGCAGACGTGCAGTCACTTATTAAGTTCACGTTTCGAGGAACTTTTTGGACCTTTCGAAGTCCAAAAAGATCCTAAGGTTACCTGAAACATAAACGACTATTTAAAGAAAAATAAGAGGAGCACAAAGCAGCTTTTTGCATAAGCCACACTTAAACCCTAAAGAGAGAATATTGAGAGATAGAAAGAAGAAGAAGGAAGAGGAAGACGAAGTTGACTCGACGTGTTTCCCAGATCAGGGGGTTTCTTGACATTGCTACCTTCTATCATCTATTCTAAGTCATTATTTCCTTTTCGTTTCAATTTTATTTATGTATAGAATTGGGATGGATAGTATGATAATAGGATTTGTAATATTGATGATGTTCTAAACTCTCCTTCAAGATTTTATTTTGATTTAATAATAATTTAGTCGACTGTGTTTATTGGATGAATATCGTGATTTGATTACGTTCTTGCATAATTCGGTAATAAACTAAGAGGGCGAACTGAATGAAAAATGATTAAATTAGATCAATGAGAGTTAGGTGATTTAATAGAAACCATGTCAAATTATATTGGTAATTGTACGGCGAGAGATCCCGTGTGATGTTTTGATAGTTTATTATAGAGCTTCAGATCTAATTAAGGTTTTGGATAACTTGTGAATTAAGATATTGCAAATTCCATAATCTGATTAGGGTTTATAATTTAGGGTTTAATGGTTATAACTCGAGAGAGAGTAATCAATCATAGGATAATCTAGAACCGACACTCCATTGACACATAATCGACTAGGATAACATTAATGATAAGTAAAATCCCCTTTCTCATAAATTGGTAAATTCCTTAGGTTGATGTCTATTGTGATTGCATATTGCTCACTTGTTAATACTTTTGTGTTTAATTTCTGATTTGATTGGTTAAACTCAATTCTCATAAATAATTTCTTTTGCATCTTTTATTTTCAGTTTTATAGTTTTTCTGGCCTTAAATTTTAAGATTAGATTACTCTCCTTCCTTGTGAGATCGCCACCTTTAATACTACACTAAGAACC
Organism: Erythroxylum baracoense; assembly: GCA_025629805.1. NCBI lineage: Eukaryota > Viridiplantae > Streptophyta > Magnoliopsida > Malpighiales > Erythroxylaceae > Erythroxylum > Erythroxylum baracoense. The sequence goes on from JAOTAY010000191.1 coordinate 43,806,049, forward strand.
GTGCGCTTGCAAAATATTAAGGGTTTATAAGATTAAAACTTACCCCAATCAAGTTTTTGGTGCCATTATCGGGGAAGTGTAGAATTAATTTAATTGTCATAGTCTAAGGCGTTTCACTATCTTTTGTGATTATGGTACCCAATCAAAAGAAAGAAAAAAAGTGTAGGAAGTTTAGGCGAAAAGTCGAAAACACATTGATTTGGACATCACAACGTAGCAATGAAGAATTTAGAAAATTAGATATCAAGAAGAGATAAAAAGAATGATCATGGAGGATATATATTATAGGGAGCAAAGGACTCTTGCGGATTTCAATAAGCCCCAACTTAGTTAGGAAAATCATCATCCTTGTATGAACACATACACTTCCGGGTGGCAGAACCACCCAAATTTCTATTAGTCTAATAATGTAAGTTCTCACATGGGACATCAAGACCTATTAGGATTCAGCAAGATGAGTCCAGTTCATGGGATTCGAAATTGGACAAAATCATGGATCAGCTAACAGACATGGAAGAGACTCAAAAGACTCTGGAAGAGCAATTTGATCAAGTAACGAAAAATCATGTCTCTTCTATTCACAACTTGAAGATTCAAGTGAAACAGCTTTCCTGCGAATTTTGTAAGAGAAGTGTAGAAGGCTCTTTGAGGAATATAGAATTACATCAACCTGAGCAATATGGAATTACATCATACTTAGAAATGGGGAAGAGTAAGAAAAACTAGTGGGAAATCAAGCTGAACCCCATCTTATGGAAGACTAAGAGATGAAGACAGAGGATGAAGAAAAGAATGACAACCCTCCCTATTATTCCCTAGATCTTGGTATACCATGCTTGAACTTCAAAAAAACTTGGGTAAATGTCCATGAAGAGAACCTCATCATTTGGATTAGTGATGACTAAGTGACATTCAACATGAATGATGTACTAAAGAATCTAGAGGAAGGCGACTCATTCAGAAAAATTGATGTGCTCGAATATTTGAAGGAATGAGAGGACAAAGAATAGTTGACAACAGACATCAAGTTTGAAGAAGTTATGGAAGTCTCTGTTCAAGAAGCTAAAGAAAAAGAGGAGATGAGAGCGAATAAGGAAGAACCAAGAAGAGAATAGCTTACCCTCTTACTAGGCAAGCTGCTGGATTCCATGGAAGATTCAGGGAGTGTTCTTATTCCCCGTTTTGTTAATAATTCACTCAAAAAAGGACATTATTGAGCTTAATCGGTTTTCATAATTTTATCAATATTGTCCTTCTGATTATTTTGCAATTTGTAGCTTACTTATAGGCTACAAAACTGGTGTTAAACAAAAATGGTGGAAGCAAGTCGCTCATAATCAATCCCCACTGAGTTTCTAATGATTCAAGGTTAAGCTAATGACCATAAATTAGCATGTTCAGTAGTTAGATTTAAATTGTTGTGTTTAGTTAGATTTGTTTTGAATTTTAAATGAAAGTTTAATGATTTGAAATGATATGGGATTACTAATTCACTTACTCTTTTTAAGGAATTCCAAGATAAGACAAATGGATTTGGTCTCAACACCTCAACACCATCACCTCTATCACTGTAAAGTTTTGTTTCTAACCCTTTTCTTTTAAATTTAGTCTTTATTTTTGTTTTATTTTATTTTATGTTATTTCCTTCCATGTGTGTTTGTTTATCTCCTTCTCACATTGAGGACAATGTGTTATTCAAGTGTGGGGATGGTTGTGTGTTTTGCTTTGAGTGTGAATTTTACATATTGTTATGTTAGTGTGTTTAGGTTGCATGTTGTGAATTGTGCGAATGTATCAATAGCTTAGACGGAAAGAACTCGATTTAATTTTGAATATAACCTATTAGGTTATGAAGATTCATTAGTTTGCGAAATTAGTGATCTAGGTTCTTTGGCTAAAATATGTAAGTTAATTAGGATTTAGTGTTAGTTTATCACCCTATAAGTTGTCACATTCATTCATAATTTTAGGTCTTTCGTCTAAGTAGCTTTGCTAGTACTTTTTCATGAAAACGAGTAGCTAAGGCAATAAGATAGGCATTAAAAAAAAGTAAAAGTGTTTGTAAATTTTAAATAAATAACTATTCATCTGGCCTTTAGGTTATGAATAGAGCTAGTAGCCGATTGAGAATGTGATGTAGTTGAGTAACTGGATCGACATACATCACAAATGTGTGCCTTTGCGTCAAAAGGCTATAATGATGTTCCAACTAAGCAACTTACTAAAAACATAACTTAGTCAAGTAACCGGATCGACATTCATCATCATTGCTTGCCTTCGTGTAAAAAGATTAGGTCCAGGTCCACAAAAAGTAACAAAAAAGAATGTTTCTAATAAAAACCTATCAAACTTGTAAGTAGCTTAACCTTTCATGAAAATGTACTTAGGTTTAGTCACAAAGTTTGATTGACCAAATAATTGTTAATGTGTGTGTACAATTAAAAGGGGTAAATAAACTTGACATTTAAGTTTTGATTAATATATATATTTAGTCTAGAGTTTCTAGATGCGAATTTTGCATGTTAATAACTTGAATGATTGTGTTTAGAGTTAAATTTGTTTCATGAAGTTGAAGCCATTGCCTCATTATTGCATTGTATTTTTATGTTGTTTGTTGTTTTGTTTGCTTGAGAACAAGTAAACGTTTAAGTCTGGGGAAGTTGATAAGTGTAAATTACATCGTGTTTTAGGGCATAGTTTGATATTTGTTTAGCCATTTATCAGATCATTTAGTATATGTTTAGGTTAGAATTGTGTTTGTTAATTATTTTTGTTATGAGTGTTTTATGGGTTAGTACAAACTTTTAAGCTTAAATATTATGTTTTTGAGGTAGATTGATGTGTTTGTTAGTATTTGAGGGTCAGTATCGAAGAATGAAGGAGTTTCGGAAGACATTCGGGTCGAAACAACAACTGTGACAGAAGGCTTAGATGTGGGCCATGACTGTGGCTGACAGACGTGCAATCGCTTATGAACTTCACATTTTAAGGGTCTTTTTGGACCTTTCGGACCCCAGAAAGACCCTAGGGTTACCTAAAACATAAAAGACTATTTAAAGAAAATTAAAAGGAGCATAAAGAAGCTTTTTTCATCAACCACACTTGAAACCCTAAAGAGAGAATACAAAGAGAAAGATAAAGAAGAAGAACGAAGAGGAAAATGAAGTTCACTCGACGTCTTTCTTAAATTGGGAGGTTTCCCGGCATCACTGCCTTTTTTCGTCTATTCTAAGTCATTATTTCCTTTTCATTTCAATTTTATTTATGTATAGAATTGAGATGATTAGTATGATGATAGGATTTGAAATATTGATGATATTTTAAACTCTCCTTTGGGATTTTATTTTGATTTAGTGATTATTTAGTCGATTGTGTTTATTAAATGAATGTCGTGATTTGATTATGTTCTTGAGTAATCCGATAATAAATAGAGAGGGTGAACTATATGAGAAACCATTAAATCAGATTAATGAGAGTTAGGCGATTTAATAGAAACCGTGTCAAATCATGTTTATTAGAGTACTTTAGATCTAATTAGGGTTTGTAATAATTTGTGAATTAAGAGATTGCAGCTTCCATAATCTGATTAGGGTTTATATTTTAGCGTTTAATGGTTATAACTCAAAAGAGAGTAATCAGCCCTAGGATAATCTAGAACCGACACTCCATTGACACATAATTGGCTAGGTTAGCATTAATGATAAGTAAAATACACTTTCTTATAAATTGGTAAATTCCTTAAGTTGATTTCTATTGTGATTGCACATTACTCACTTGTTAATACTTTTTTGTTTAATTTCTGATTTGATTGGTTGAACCCAATTCTCATAATTAAATTCTATTGCATCTTTTATTTTTCAATTTTATAGTTTTTCTGGCCTTAGATTTTAGGATTAGATTACTCTCCTTCCTCGTGGGATCGACCTTTTAATACTACGCCACGAATCATGTGCATGCAAAATATTGAGGGTTTATAAGATTAAAAATTACCCCAATTAATAAACAATTTCTAAAGAGAGAGAACAACACTACAAGATTAAGAGATGCCTAAATGTATTCTTTGGCCTTGATTTCCCCTTTGAATGTAAAAGAAGAAGGTTAGTCCTTATAGATCTCAACGAGTTAAGTATTCTACCTACCTTCATAATTTGTTTAGTTACTTAAATTTCCCTTAATAGAAAAAATTAGGGTTCTGGAACATACACAATTAGTTACACAAGCGTATGGCTAACTATGTATGTAAAATTTTCCTCCAATTCGTGTTTTTACACGGTCTTGTGAGCTACACAGCCATTTACATGGACATATAGCTTATTTACATGGCCATATAAGTATATACATGGTCGTGTAGGTTGCAACAGGTGCTAAAACAATCCTACACATTTCCAGAGAGTTACATGGTCTTATGCATGATTGTGTAGGTTGCAAGAACGTCATTTCTTTCATTTTTTTGTCCTATCTTTACCCTAATTCATCTCCTTCTTATTCTACGAAGGAAAATAAGTTTGAACATCAAAAGGATGGCTCCAAGGATATGGTTTTAGCTCATTTTAGTTCTTGTGCTTCCAAATTGTACCTAAAATAAAATAATGACCAAAACAAGTATTTTAAGCACATCATAACATTAATCACTAAGCATTAGGGGTAAATATATAATGAAAACACTCATCAAGGCTCCAAGAGACATAATAAAAAATGATGCTCTCAATGAAAAAGAATTTAGCATTGTCAGCCTTAAAAGAAGAATCAAACAAAGAGGAAGAAACATTAACCAATGAAAGAAATGAAGAAGACATTGGCTTAATTACTAAAAAATTCAAGAAGTTTTTGAAGAAAAAATGCTCTAAAAGAAAAGACTTCAAGGAAGATAAAAGATATTTTAAACATAAATCCTCTAATATTAGTTTCTTTGAATGTTGAAAACCCGACTATATAAAGTCACAATATTCTCTACTAAAAGATAATGAAAAGTACGAAAGAAACTATAAGAATGAGAAGAAGGGCAACAAATGCACTTAAAGCATCAGCCTAGGATGATACAAATGAATCTAAAAATGAACATTTGGAAGAAGAGATAACTTATATGTAATTTACTATTATCGTTGATGATGAAGTAACATCTAACCCTAATTTGGGTGAAAATGATCATGATCTTAATTTGACATATAATGAACTAGTTGAGAGCCTTAAAATTATAAGCATAAAAAATAAAAAACTTCCTTCTAAACTTAAAGAAGTACAAAAATAGTTGGATGTATGCATGAATGAGAAAGAAAACATAAAAATAAATTGCATAGCATTAAAGCATCCAAAAATATAATTATTAAAGACAATCATGACTTAAATGCCTAAGGCATGGATTGAAAAATTAAAAAAGGAGGTAGATTCCCTCAAGGACTCATTGTCCAAGTTTACTAAAGGGAGTAAAAACTAGAACATATGTTAAGAGCTTAAAAGAATTCCAATGATAGGCATGTAATAGGATATAACTATGGAACTGAAGGCAATGTTAAAACCACATCTGTTAAGGAAAAATATACGCATAATAAAGAACCATTGCCTAATGTGATAAATGAGTAAGGAGAATCCATATCGGAGCATATGCATGTATATTCAACATCCACTAGGACTAATCCTAAAAGTAAGCATTATGCTTTCATATATGGCTCATAACTTAGGCATAGAGTTCAATGTTATCAAGGGAAGAATAGGCATAACTTCTATGATAACATGCAAACCACTCATATCCTTTTAGGACTCAAAGAAGTATACATCAAACTTTCATTCATAGCAGATATCATACCTATAATCATGGAAGCTCATTTCACTTCCTTGGAAAACCATTCGGCACCTTTAATGTCTAAATGACTTTTCATCATTATTCAAACACATATAGTAATGTATTTACGCATAATCATAACTAATATAATGTGGTGTGTCATTTTTGTGGTAAGTTTTGACATGTTGATAGATTTTGTCTTCTCAAACAAATAATGAAAAGAAAACCATTAAAAGCATGGATTGAAAAGAAGAAGGAGCCTAACAATCAAGAAACCAAGCTTATTTTGATACCTAAAAGACATCGATTATCTTATTTTATAAGTTTCTTAAAAAGGAAATGGTATGTAGTAGAGAAGATATTCATTGAATTAATTATTATTTTGAAGAGCTTACTTTTTTCATCTTAATAAATCTAACCTTCTTGTATCTAAGAATGTCTTCAAAATGTTTATGTAGAATATAGATAAATTTGTCCTTAAAGAGAGCAAGAATGGTTAAGTGCTCTTCAAAAGAAATAATAGTTGAACTAAGTAAGGATGATAAGATAGATGGTATGCCTCCAATAGACTGTAAACTCAAAAAGAATCTTGATTTAAGTCATTCATAAGTGATGCTCAACAAGAGGTAACTATTAATTCATACTTTAGAAACTTTTCATATAATGCTCCTATTCATCAATTTGAGAATAAATCCTTAATGTTGATTGTTTGGTTTAAATTTTGAATAAGTTTTTTTAATAATTGTCTTTATAATATGAACCTTAGTTCGTAAATTTAGAGATTATGTGTAAAAAGAGATTATTAAACTAAAATTTGTAATAATTTAAAATAATTCCTCTAAACTATTAAATAAAGATAGATTTTGCGTAATTAGAAGAGAATTAGTTGTTTTTTATGGAAATTTTATATGAAAAGTATTATCTTATACGTTTTAATTCATTCTTGATATTTAGTTAATTGAATATGTGTTTTAAAACCTTTTTATTTGAGTTTTAAAGCTATTTTCTAGCTTTTCAAAACACATTGGTTGACTAATATCCTAATATGGTCAACTATTGTACCCAAAAATCTTGTTTTTTGTCTTTCTAGTGAGTTTGTTAACTATCTAGTTGTTTGCTTAGTCGCCTATATAGACTCATTGGTTAACCAATGCCCTCATGTGGTTGACCAACATCCCTATATCTAATATTCTTTTCTTTTTAGTGAATTTGTAAGGAGTTTGGTCGCTCCTTTGGTCAATCACCTATGCATATTAGTCAACCAATATCTTTTAATGATTGACCAATATCCCTTCGTCTAATAAACGTTTCTTTCTAATAAGTTTGTAAATAAAATGGCTTAATATACTAGCTAACCATATCAGTCATTATTTAACCAATATGGCTCTATGGTTGACCAATTAGCAAGTCCAAGACAAAATTTCAGCCACTTTCTTGTCTATTCAAAACCACTTTAAGAAAATTCTGATTGACCAGTATACGCCTTATGGTCGACTAGTGTCTATGATCTAAAGGCTATCTCCTCCTCTTTTCTTCTATTTTCATATTTTATTATTATATTTTCAAAGATACTAAAACAATCCTCTCTTTCTTTGAAAAAATCCATCCCCTATTTCATAAAAACCTTGTTAGATTGCATCAAATTAAAATTTTTCATTCTTATTTCAATTTTAAGGATTTTCAAATTTTTTCTTTATTAATAGTTATCTTTTAAATTGATGCTTTCATAGTCAATTGTAAAAAGAGTCAAGGTTGTTTCTATTTCAATTATATTGATACATCTTTAATTTTATTAAGTTTTGGTATTTTGGATGTTTTTCATATTTTTATTTTTTAAAATTTTTGGTTTTTTAAATTATACATTTTAATTAAAATTTGGGTCTTTTTTGAAAAGGAAGTGAATAAATTTAATACATTAAGAAAAATTAACAGTTCAAATACATCTTATTATAAGAGTTCATTTATGGACAAAGTACTATACTGATCAAGCACTAAACTGGACAAAACAAATTATAAGTGCAAACCAATAATCTCATTGGCTCTAATAAGGGAAGGCTTTGAACATACTACTTTCTATAAGTCGAAGGTTAAGTCTCTGGCTAGTGCATGTAATATAATTTTACATATTAACTTCCACGCACTTTGTTCAATAGTGTTTGTATGATCACCAAATATCTTACCTTTCCTTTCCCTCTAGAGTAAGCACACCAAAGTCACAAAGCCCTGAATAACTTTAAATCAATGCATCAACTAAATTGGCTTTTGGAAATTCGATCAATTATTTATGTCCAATTTACAATAGAGATTATGTAAATTATAGTTACTAAGTAGATGAGACCATAATAGGGTTGAATATTCACACCTAAAATATAAGTGATCTAGGTTCTTTTGTGAGTTTGTATAGAGTGCACATTTGGAATCTACAATTGGAATCACATAAGTATCCTACACAAGTTTGGTCCAAACTTTAAGGGAAGTTTGTACATAAGTTTGCAATTATGCTTGTATTTATTACAATTCCAACCCCTAACTTTGTCAAAACTTGCCCTTGTTATTTTAATTGAATTTTTAAATACAATACTAAAATTAAGGAATTTTCAAAGTTAAACACGATTAAGGATGTTTCTTTCAAAAATTGAGCAATTACTTTGACTCTTTAAATATTCAATAACCTTATTTCTCAAATAAGCTTACCAATCTCAATCAAATTTGTTTTGATCTTTTAACTAAGTTAGCTAAATGCATGAAACTTTACATTATGCATTTATGGATAAGTGATTTATTTTTTATGAATCCAAAAAGGTGGGAAAATAATAGTGATATTAGATTTAACGGGAGGGGTAAAATTCAAGGGTACTATTTTGTTGTTTTTATATTTCTTTCACATTATGTGATATGGTAAAGTAAATTTATATTATCTACACAGATGAATATTTCTTTGATAATGTATATCTCTTTTGTTCTTAATATTTAATTTTTTCATGTATGAATTAAGAGGGAGCATATTATTATATTGACTATTTTTTTAGTTTTTAATTTTCATGCCGCTCTATAATATTACAAATATTTTGTCATCATCATAACGGGGAGATTGTTGAATGATGTGTGCTTAATTGTTTGTATATTCACTTCTTAACACTTAGTGATTATTGTTGTGAAATGCTTAAGATACTCATTTTAGCTCATATTTGGTATCAAGTACAAGTTTAAAACACAAAAACTAAAATGGGATAAAAGAACATTCCTTGAGCCAACATTTTGATATTCAAAATCAATTACACTTATGGAACAAGAAGGAGATGGATTAAGGTGAAAGTTGGAAAAGAAATCACAAGAAGAAGAACAATTTAGCAAGACCTGAGAGATACACGGTCGTGTATATACTTATACGGCTGTGCGTGCATTCGAAAGATAAATTTTGGCTTACACAGTTGGATACACAGTCATGTATCCAATAGTGTTTCTTCACAAGTTTCACATTTTTTTCATTTATATGGTTTGATACATGGTAGTGTATCAGGTCATGTATATGCCCAAAAACCTATTTTTCATATAAATAGAACATTTGGATGGCAAAAACAGGGAGAATCAATTTGGGACTTCGTAAAGGGTAGGAAACTTACTCTTTCAAGACCTATGGAGAGTTAGGCTTCTCTATTTCGGTTTATAGGTGAAATCAATGCCGAGAGCACATTTAATCATATTGTCTTTGTGTATCATTGTTCTTCCCCTCTTTAAGGATTGTTTACATTATTTTGTGCTTATTGAATTGGGTATTATGTAAGAATGATGTAAACACTCTATTGGATTGTTTTTATGTAAACTCGTTGCTAGAATTTTGAATATGATATGTAATAGTTGTGGTTAGATTGATTTGTGGCAACTAATGATAATGAATCATTACAGATAACATAACATAGGCTAAATAACTCGAACTTGTGTGGTTATTTCTTATATTGATCTATTTTCCTTACTTGTAATGTAGTTGTCTAATAAATCTAAAGGACTTGTTCTAGGTTGTTCAATAGTTAAGTTTAATTAGAAAGCTATGTCTAATTAAACGAAGTCTAAGGAAAAAATGAGGTTAACAAATCTTGTTGTTAACCTACGATCAGTAGTCCTAAGATGGGTGTGAAAAAGATAATGCAATGACATTTGTTTATTTGTGCTTAGGCTGAGATTAATCCAAAAATCGTATTCTAACATATTCATCACTTTTGAATGTTTTCTGTTATTTGCTTTCATAAGTTCAATTTTACTTTACCTTTTTAATTTCATCAAAACAAACCCCCTTTATATAAACATAATTTAGGAAAGTAATTTGATTTATTCTCTGTGGGATCAACCTAAAAAATCATTAGCTATAGTTTTAAATTTAGTTATTTTGTGTAATGTTACGATGCATTACTAAGTTTGGCACTGTTGTTGGGGATTAATATCGATTACTTTTCTGAATATATTTGTTTGTTTTATTTTTATTTTCTATTAATTTCTTTTCTTTTTTTGTTTAGTTATGGTGTATAACACGATCTTCTCACTCTGGTGAACTAAAAATTGAAAGAACTTTTTATAAATCAAGAAGAAAAGTTGTCTAAAGTTTCGAGGATCTGTTACCATCTGATATGAGATTTGGTTACCAGGAATTCAAATTTCCTTAAATTTGCTTTCTTATTCATCTAATGATTCTATTTGAAACTGATTCTAACATAGCAAAGCAAAATAATGATTGCACTCTGAAGCAGTTTGCTACTTCTGATCTTAACCATCAACCTTTGTGTATTGATTTTCCTGCTATTGATGTTGTTTTTAAACTTCAATCTGGTCTAATTCATCTTTTTCCTACTTTTGGTGGTATGCCAGGTGAAGATCTACATAAGCACCTGAAAGAGGTCCATATGGTCTATTCTAGCATGAAGCTAGCTGAGGTCCAAGAAGAGCATATTAAACTGAGGGAATTCCCTTTCTCATTGGGGCCATTGCTAAAGATTGACTCTACTACTTACCCTCTGGATCAATCACTACTTGGAATAAAGTGCAAAGACTTTTTATGAAGAAGTAAATCCCTACACTCAAGCTATAAATATTCAGAATAAAATATATGTAATTAGACAGCACCATGGGCAGACATTAAATGAGTTTTGGAAGCATTTTAAAAGGTTGTTTACAAGTTGCCCTCACCACCAAATTAGTGAACAACTTTTGGTCCAGTATTTCTATAAGATACTTTTACCACAAGAAAGAAGTATGATAGATGCAACAAATGGAGGTGCATTAGTAGATAAGACACCTATTGAAGCCAAAAATATGATTTCCAACATAGTTGCTAACTTTCAACAATTCAACATACGAGAGAACCCCAAACCATTACAAGTCAATGAAGCTAGTACTACCACAGTAGAGCAACAGATAGATGGGTTGACATCTTTAGTGAGATAGGTGGCTACAAATGGTACTCAATAAATAAAAGCGTGCGGAATTTGCATAATAGTAAGACATCCAATTGATATTTGTTTGACCTTGGAAGAAACATCCACGAAATTAATGAATGTTTTTGGAAGTTTTTCTGGTCAACCACAAAAGAAGTATGATCCTAACTACTCCTAAGCGCACAATTCAAGATGAAAGAATCCTCAATTCAACAATTATAGATAGTAAGTACATCAATAAAACTCCTGCTAATATCCATTTCAAAAACAAGCTCAACCATTGAACTCTGGACCTTTTTGGGAAGAAATGATGAAGATATTGGCTCAGAATACAATTCAGTTTCAAAAATAGTACCCTATAATTTCAACAAAAAATAAGAACTAGTATTCAGAATCTAGAAAATCAAATAAGTCACATAGCTACTGTTGTTCGCCGATTGGAAAATCAGAGTTAAGGAAAACTCTCTTGTAAAACAAATGTGAACCCAAAAGAGAGTGTAAGTGTTATCATCTTGAGAAGCGGAAAGGAAATAAAGGCCCCACATAAGACTCCTCCTATGGGTGATGAAAAATAATTTGAAATGGAACTCAAAGTGTCTCTAAAAGAAGCTGAAATGAAAACTAAGGTACACTCTCAATCTCCTGTTATTAAAAATTTTACTAATACTTTACCTCCTTTTCCTAGTAGGTTTGCTAAATCAAAGAAATATGTAACATACCTCTTCCATAAAGCATATGCCCGAATATCCAAAGGATATTCGAGAACATACTCTATGAGAATGGCATGTTAAAACAATCACTTTAACTAAGGCATCACACAAATCACAAGCATTAAAAAAGATCAACTTTCCCATTTCATTCACAAACATAAACTTACATTGTTACATTATAATCCATAATCTATATATATACATTACATAACATTTGAGAGTTTACTACCCCATGTAAAATGTTTAACATGACATGAGAATCTAAACAACACATCCTAACTAGACTCCCCAGATATCAACTGACCAGACCTCTGAGCCTTTCTTGTTCCCAAAATGACATACTAGAATTCTACTAGATTGCCTTAGAAGCTAGAACTCTTTTGTACCTAAAAATCAATGTTGCAATTTTGATGAGTTTGCGAACTTAGTGAGCGAACCATCATCGATGTGCTCACTCCAGTCAAAACACAAAGTCAAGTATATAACCAATTTCAAGAAGTTTAACATCATCCAGTATCAAATCCCATATCACTTTTTGTCATATTTCATCAAGTACAAGTATAACATATATATAAACATTTCATAATACTATTCTAGAACAATCCATTAATTCATCTCATTCATTCATATGATACATGTAAAGTTATATGTATGCAAATGCACATGTGACTCCATTTTTATTTTACTTTGTTGTGAACGAGCGCCTATTTACTGTCTCATATCTGTTGTAGATACCAAGCTCATTTCATTTACTGTCCCGTATCCAGTGTGAATACTGGGCTAATTTTAGCTGAGCCTATGGCTCTTTGTGCACAATTCCTGAGCTTAAAGCTCTTTTTCACGATGATCACTCTGGTCACAATTCCTTTATCTAATCATACATGTCATGTCATGGAATGCATCAATTCATATAATATGCTATCAAAACTTTTCGTTTATTGTGCTTACATCATTTATCACATTCTTCATATCTGAGTCTGACATTTAACATTCAATTGAGTACACATTCTATATTACACATACAATTTGAAAACACTTCCATATATTGTCCCAAGTATCAAACTCCTCAGACCAACAATATCTAGAATCATTGCGATCAGATATGTAACAATTCACTAACTGAAAGTTAACTAAAAATAATTCAATCATAGTGAGAAATATCTAGGTTAACTCACAGTATGCTCTAAATAAGCTATTGCCTTAATGATCCAGCAATGTCTGGATAATCATGCAATATACACATATTTTACACATTACTAAGTTAATCAATCATATAATTATTCACTCATGCACATGTATATGTGTCATGTTCAATGCATGCTCAATTGACTTTCTAAGTATGTATCCTTATTCATAAATCTTGAACATTCAAACATTATAGCTTGTACACATCTAGTTTGTAAATAGGTTTATATCTTAAGTAAGTTTGATTACTCTACATTCATCAATCATACATTCACTAACCTTTTCTAGTAATATATATTCACACAATTTCTCAATTCTTATTCATTCATACCTAGTTCACATTACTCATATCCTTTGGATCACATTTGCATTCACAAGAACATCTTCATTCCTTTAATATTCATAAATTCTAGATTTTAGATATATTGATTTCAAAACAATCCATTCCTTAAGTTAAAACATCAATTAACATCCTAAACTTATCAAAACCTTAACCAAATAATCAAACATCAATCTAGGTTCATTTTAGCACTTAATTAAGTTCAAATACACCTAAGTAAAGTAACTTATCATTAATTATACCTAAATTAGACCTTAATTATACTTCAATTCCTCATCAATTTCATCTCCAATTCCAACTTAAAATCATTCAATTGGCAGCTCATAAACTATTTATCTTTCATGCATATAGAAACAAAACAGAAACTTTCGTTCACTTAATTTCATCATAAATGTAGTCCCAGCTTTTTTCCAAATTCAAGACCACTTCACAAGCACCTTTCTTTACCTTCATTTAAACTTCAAATCTCAATCTAAATCATCCATATAACAACCTATAACCTACGGTTCTCATGTATCAAAAACAAAATAGAAAAATATCCAATTCATATATCATTTTTTCAGCACGCTTCATCATCAACACTAAAAACTATCCATCCCAATTCAATCATCATAAACTTTCTATTACAACATGCCACAAAGATCAGTACATTACTTACTTGTTTAGCTCAAGTTCCACCGCAGTTCATCAAGTCTACTTTGCCTTATATGTATGCAAGATCATCTCAAATACAAGGTGGAAATTGGATAGGTAGCAAAGATAAAAGACAATAGCATGTACAACAATGATCTGGTTCTATAACTATCTTTATGAAGGTAAAAGCATGGATTTTGGTGTGGCAATTGAACAAAACTTAGGCAAAATGCGGAGATGTAAAGAGAAGCAAGCTTTCAACTATGAAAGAAGAAGAAGATAAGAGCTTCAGCAGAAAGTTACAAATGAAGCAACTTGCCATGTGTGGTTCATATGGTGTGATTAGTGTTAGGACATTTGTCAAAAGTCTAGGCCAGTCACATGTCCTCTCTTCATGCTACCATTTGTCACCTAAATCTTAAGCCATTTGTCACTCAATTTAACTACCATGTGTAACTTATTTCATAGGCTTAGTTATCCTAAATTTCCATGTATCAATTTCACATTTTTCCTAAACTAAATGCACATTTTAATTCATCAATTTTCCAATTGTAACAATTAATTCCAAATTTACTAATTATAATCCACCAAACTAAAATGAAAGACATAAGCAATACACAATTCACATTGTGATCATTTTAAACCTTTCACACACTAGAATATGTCAATTGAGTAAGCATATAATCCTGGCAATGTTTACTAAATCATGATTCATGTATTTATGCGACTATTATGCATGTGAATGAAATGCACTTTATAAATTCTCAAATGATGATATGAAAGTTCAGTTTTGAAAGCTCAATTTTGTAAATTTTTAAAACTTTTTAAACAATTACATATTGACATTCCTTGTCTTTAAGCTTTATGACAAATGCCAAGGTACATCAATTTTTGAAAGATCTCCTTTCAAACAAGATGAAGTTCAATAAGCTTTCAATAGTTACTCTAAGTGAGGAGTGCTTCACCATCTTAGAAAATAAGCGTCCTAAGATTAAAGATCTAGGGAACTTCACCATTCCTTGTAACATTTGTAGCTTTTCAATTAAAAGGGCGTTAATGGACCTAGGAACCAACATTAATTTGATGCCTTGTAACATGTTTGAAGAATTAGAACTGACTAAAAAAATGTTACTAGGATGAGCATTCAATTAGCTAATAGGTTAATTAAGTATGGAAAGGACATTATAGAAGATTTATTAGTCAATATTGATAAGTTAATTTTTTTTGTTTTATATATAAAGGATGAAGTAAAGGTTTTGCTAATCTTAGGACAACCTTTCCTAGCTATTGCTAAGGCTATTATAAATAAATTTGATGAGAAATTAATCCTATATGTAAAGGATTAGAAATCATTTTTTTAAAAATCCATTAAACACACTCTTGATAAAGATGACACTTATCTCTAATTAGATGTGATTGACATTAAAATTTATTATAATATACAGGGTGTCATCATGCAAGATCTATTGGAAACTTGTATCAAGAAAAGAGAGGATCAGAAAAGGTAAAGCCCTATCTAATGAAGTTACATCATCCTTAGAGATTGATGAGACTATACAAGGGAAAAAACTTCAAGGAGATAGAAAGACCAAAGGAGACTACAATAAAGCACTTAATGGAGGATTGACAAGATTTAGGCCAAATAAGATCCTCAAAGTGCTTAGAATATATTTTTCTAGTTAAAACTAAACAATTATCAATCGTAATTGTAGTATATTTGAAAAATACTTAAAGAGAAGTCTTTTTTTGAAAACTTTCATTGATGAAGACAAAATGTTATAAGTGTACAAAAGAGACCTCAGGGGAATACCTGTATATATATATGCTTAAAATCCCACTGAAAGCCTTTTGCAATAATAAAAGATAAGATAGACTTTTAGAGATTAAACTCTCTAAGAAGAAGCTAGGTTTGGATTTCAAGATTTAGCTATGTCCCTTAATAAAATCAACTCTCTTATGCCACAAACTAAAAAAAGAAGTTGTTAAAGGTTATAAGGGAGCATAAGAAGGCAATTATGAATATTTCTGACATAAACGTGATCAGCCTTACACCTATAAGATCTTATCTTAAGATGATTTTAAGCTTGTAGTGCAACACCAAATTTGTCTTAATGTTAATGTAAAAGATGTCATAAATGCTAAGGTAATCAAACTACTTGATGTTAGATTTATTTACCCTATTTATGTTAGTTCTTGGGTAAGTCTTATACATGTACCAAGAAGATAACTATAAGAACTATCAATTTTTAGAGGATGAGTATTGATAATAGGAAGCTAAACAATGCTACATGCAGGAAACACTTCCTATTACCCTTCATCAACCAAATACCAGAACAACTATTAGGGACCATTTACTATTATTCCTTGGATGGACTATTGAGCTTTTGCTTGTACATTATATCTCTAGATGATCAAGAAAAGACAACATTCATATGTGATGTCTTTTGGTCTATCCAATGCACTTGTTACTTCTTAAAGGTGCATGATTGCAATATTTGATGAATAGTCGAGGACATCATAGAGGTATTTATAGATGATTTTTTGTTTTTGGAGATTTCTTTTACTTATGTTTATAGATCATAGATAGAGTGTTTAAATAGAGTAAGGAACCCAATTTAGTGTTAAATTAGGAGAAATGTCATTTTATTGTACAATTAGGGATAGTTTTAGGTCACAAAATCTTTGATAAGGGTATAGATAAGTTACCATTGATAGTGATTAAGGAAATTAGAACTTTCTTAGACCTATTGTGCTCTACAAGAGAGTCATCAATTATTTTTCTAAGATAGCTAGACCTCTTACCAAACTACTTGAGAAAGACATAAGGAATAGAGAAGTTATCCCTATCGGCATTGATTAAGGAAATTAGAACTTTTCTTAGACATGTTGGGTTATGTAGGGGATTCATCAAAGATTTTTATAAGATAACTAGACCTCTTACCAAATTGTTTGAGAAAAATTTTCCTTTTGATTTTAATTAGGATTTCTTAAATACCTAAATATCTTAAAAGATAAATGAATCCCCCAACCATGTTAGCATCAAATTGGACCTTTCCTTTTGAACTAATATGTAAAGTTAGTAATTTTGTAATTAGTGAAATGCTTTGATAGTGTAAGGATAAAACATTTTTAAAATATATACTATGTGGGAGAAACCTTGATAGCTGCACAAGAGAATCATACAACTATTAAAAAATAGATGTTTGTTATAGGTTGTTTCTATATTTGATAAATTTAGATATTACTTTATTATGCCTAATGTTATTATTTATAATAACCAGTCAGCACTTCACTATCTTCTAAAAATAAATAATGTTAAACCAAGACTAATTAGATAGATTTATTATTGTTGTAGTATGACCTTAAGATCAAAGATAAGAAAGGAATGAGAACTTGACAGAAAACCATTAATCTTGTCTTAAGAATTATAACGTGGAGAAGCTAGTTAAAGAATACATATGATGCATTTCCTAATGACTAGCTTTATATGCTTGATGTTACTAACTTTGATATATCCTTGTTTACTGACCTTACTAACTACATAGTCAGTTAGGGTTTGCTAAAAGTGATGACATAAACAAAATAGGCTTTTAGAAGTAGGCTTTTATTGGCCTGCTCTATTTAAGGATACACCAAAGTTTGTGGAGTATTATGATAAGTTTCAACAAACGTGTAATATTTCTCATAGGTATTAGATGCCTTAAACTAGCATTAATGTTTATAAAGCATTTGATATAATGGGGTATTAATTTCATAAGTTTGTTTCCTACATCCTTTGGTTATAAATATATCCTAGTTGTTTTTTATCATTTCTCAGATTAGGTTGAGGCCTAATTTTTTCTTATTAATCATGCTAGGGTAGTTACTAATTTTTTGAAAATTTATTTGCACGATTTGACAAACAAAAGCTATAATTGGTGATATAAGTACACACTTTTCTAAACATCAATTAGAAGAAGTGCTTAAATGATTTAATGTTACTTATAAGGTAGCTACTCCTTATCATCATCAGACTAGTAGCTAAGTTGAAGAAAATAATATGGAACTAAAAATTATAATGGAAAAGGTTATAGAGAACTTTAGGAAAGATTGATATATAAAGTTAGATGATGCTCTATAGGCCTATAGAACTGCTTGTAAATTGTTGATTGATGCCACATTATATAGATTAATTTATGGTAAATCTTATCACTTGCTAGTGGAACTTAAGCATAAAGCATGTTGGCTTATAAGGCTTGTTAACTATAATTATACCATGTAAGTTAAAAGTGTATACTCCAAATAAATGAACTTGACGAGTGGAGTAATATAGCCTAGGAAAATTTAAGGATATATAAGAAGGAAATGAAGTAGCATGATCAAAATCTAAAGGGTGCTCAAGATTTTAAATCAAGAGATCAAGCTTTGCTCTATATTCCCCAACTTTAATTATTTTCACATAAGCATAAATCTTAATGGTTATGACCGTTCATTATTAACCAAGTCTTTCCAAATGGGATCCTAGAAATAAGGCATCAAGATAAAGGCATATTCAAAGTTAATGAGCATTGAAAATAGTTGTACCTATAATGTGATTCCTATAAGTTTAAGCAAGATATGTATAATCCCTATAACTCTGATGTCAAGTAAAATGCTTGTGTAAGAAGTTTAACTACAAGAATTATAAAGAAGTGCTTGTTAGGAAGCATCCTAATGACTTAGATATTATAATTTTAATTTAGAAGTTTTTAAGATCTTTTGATGTTCTTTCATTACTAGATCATAATTATTCTTCTTAGGATGAGACTTGATGGAGTTGTATAGGCTATATAGGTAACATCGCCCCAAATTACAAATCTTGATTTAAACTGGTCTAAGATAGGTATTGATAGTAATGGATAATGACATTAATTCTTTTATTACAATCTTTAACTCTTTCACATTATCTTCTATGTTTTCATTTTTGCAAATTGTTTACATTGAGGATAATGTATAAACTAAGTATGGGGGAGGGAATTAATTGCTATGCTTATCAATTTTATTATAATTAGTATATAGGAAAATTTCTAGGAACTTTTTTAGGATATTGATCAAGATGTAGTTTGGTTGTTATTATGATTTTATTTGTTTAGGCAAAAATTTTATGATCTTTAGTAATTAAGTTAATTTTAATTTGCTATAATTTCAAAATTATATACTTAATTTACACTATTATACTCTTTATATAATTTTTACATATAATAGTGTAACACCCCAACTCCCGCTGAACCCGAACCCGATATCGACAGTGATACCCGAGTTCGTGCCCCGCGAGGGTGGCGTGTCACATCACTTAACACATCAC
>JAOTAY010000191.1:43831436-43855534 GCA_025629805.1 Erythroxylum baracoense
TTAAAATAGCTTTTGCGGTGGAAAAAAGTACTTTTCCACCTGCCAAAAGCTGAACCAAACGCACTCTAAATAGGCTTATTAGGGAGCCCGATGAGCCATCACCGGATGGTGGAAATAGAGCAAAGTAGTCAGTAGCATAGCAACCCATAGCAAAACAACCACAACCAATGCCACTAGAACCGAATGAGGCATTACCAGATGAGGAGGTTCTAAGAGGTCCCTAAGCTATGTTTCATAATCCAACTCATTTGAAGATAACTTTAATGGAGAAATGGATGGGCCAACTTATTAGAACTCAACAAATATTCCCACTTCAGCAAGTAGAGCTTTTATAGAAGGTAGGGTGATTGGAGACTTTAGGTATAAAATTAGGCGAGCTAAGGTCTTGGATGGATGGTAAAGCTGATGCTCATAATAGTAAGTCATCTAGGCATTGATTTCCAGCCCCCAAATTAGCCAAGATAACAGGATGTGGGAGATACTTAGTTTTGTATATTCTTCCTTTTTTCTTTATCTTTTGTATTTATTTATTATTTTCTTTTCTTTAATTATTTTTTATAACATTATAATTAATTATGTTTTTATTTCATAATTTTATTTATGTTATATGATAATTTTATTTATTTTGTTTCTTTTTATCCCTTTTTCTTATATTTTGCAAGGTTGTAATCTTAAATTGGATGGATCAAAATTTAGAAAAACTTTCATTTTATGAAAGTATCACTAACTCTTCTCATTTATTATATATACTTATGTTGTGTACATTAGGGATAATGTAAAACTTTAAGTGTGGGGAAAGAGTTAATGAATTTTTAACTTTTTCTTTAAGGTTATTATAATCTTGATTATAAAATTTATAAACTAATATTCTAACTTAATTAAAATCTGTCCATCAATATTGTATTTCATTATTGAATATTAATCGAATTGGTATACAAAAGGATAATAGTTAGAATAGAATTACTTTTCTAAGTTATATTTTGAGTATTCATTGACAAAATCAATTTTAATGACATTTCAAACTATTTACAGATATATACCCATTTTTTGTAAGCTTTTGAGCCTAAGAGTGAAAATTTTAAAAAATTTTAAGCTCTTTTATTCTTTCATATTTGTCATCATGTATAGTTCAACAATTCTAAAACTTGCTTTTATTACACATATTGAGACCATATTTGTTAAATTAGAATCATTGAAGTGATAAAGGCATTTAGATTCCATAATTCATGTTAACCTATTTCTTTGATTATTACCTTACCTTAAAAATATCATTTAGGAGTAACCAAGTTGAACCTTAGCCTTTTTCATTGATTAAAACCACATATTAACCTTTATTTTGTTTTTATTTGAAGTCTTTTTAATTTTTTTGAACCCTGAAGGTTATTTACATTACATGTTTGTTTGAAACTTGTAAAATGTTGAGAGATCCATGATTTATTTAATTGTAGGATTGATTGATATATTATTTTTCATTGGAAAAAACAAGCTTAAAAAGTTTTGAATAAGTATAAGGTACCAATAGAATTGTAATAAAAAGGCCCACGTATTTGTAAATAAGTTTCTTGAAATTTCTTATAGTAAATTTTCTTCAATTTAGCCCTTTCTTGTTATCCTAACTATACCATACGTAAACCCCATTATAACCTTTATAAAGACCTTTTGATTTCTGCTTCTAGTTTATACATAAGTGGTGGAGATGTGATAACATTGCAAGCATATGGTAACAGTTTTACTATGCATTGGTTAAGAGTTTTGATACTTTTCACCTTAGACATTTGAGTATATTAAGTGAAATATTAATGAGGGTGTGAAGGTTTAAGTTTTTTTTAATTTTAATGTGATTATTGATGTGATTACTAGTAATATTGCTTAGGAAGTTATAGGATAATTTGATTCTAATCATATGTTAATTTCATTCAAAATGACATAATAATTTATAGAATGAATGGGTAGGTTAAGATTAACGAAGGGTAGATGTTATAAGATTTCTAATTTTAATTATGATTTTGTTGAGGACAAGCAAAAGATTAAGTATGGGGATGTTTGATAGATGCATAATTAACCATATTTATACCCCATATTTGATGTATTTTTGCTTGATATTTTATACTTTTATTGTATACTTGGCATATAATTTGCTCCAAATGTGTTCATTGGATGAATGTCGTCATTTGATTGTGCTCTTAAATAATTCGATAATAAACTGAGAGGGTGAACTGAATGAAAAATGATTAAATTGGATTAATAAAAGTTAAACGATTTAATAGAAACCATGACAAATCATATTGGTAATTGTGTGGAGAGAGATCATGTGTGATCTCTCGACAGTCTCTTAGAGTGCTTCAGATCTAATTACGATTTTAGATAATTTATGAATTGAGAGATTGCAAATTTCATAATCTAATTAAGGTTTATAATTTAGGGTTTAATGGTTATAACTCGCGAGAGAGTAATCAGCCCTAGGATAGTCTAGAATCGACACTCCATTGACATATAATCGACTAGGTTATTATTAATGATAAGTAAAATCTCCTTTCTCATAAATTGATAAATTCCTTAGGATGATTTCTATTGTGATTGCATATTGCTCGCTTATTAATACTTTTATGTTTAATTTCTGATTTGATTGGTTGAACTCAATTCTCATAATTAATTACTGTTGCATCTTTTATTTTTAGTTTTATAGTTTTCTGGCCTTAGATTTTAGGATTAGAATACTCTCTTTCCTCATGAGATCGACACCTTTAATACTATACTATGAATCGTATGCTTGTGTAATATTAACAATTTATAAGATTGCCCTGATCAAGTTTTTGGCGCTGTTACCGGGAAAGTATAGAATTAATTTAATTCTTGTAGTCTAAGGCTTTCACTATATTTTGTGATTGTGGTACCCAATCACAAGAAGGGAAAAATGTAGGAAGTTTGGGCGAAAAATTTAAAACACATTGATTTGGACATCACAAGGTAGTGATGAAGAATCTAGAAAATTAGAAATCAAGAAGGGATAGTAATCATGGAAGATATATATTATAGGGAGCAAAGGACTCTTGCAGATTTCATTGAGCCCCAATTTAGTTAGGGAAATCATCATCCTTATACGAACACATACACTTTGGGGTGGCAAAAACCACCCTGATTTTTATTGGTCTAACAGTGTAAGTACTCATATGGGGCATCAAGACCTATCAAGATTTCTGCAAAATGAGTTTAGTTCATGGGATTCCAAATTAGAAAAAATCATGGATAAGCTAACAGACATGGAAGAGACCTAGGAGGGATTGGAAGAGTAATTTGATCAAGTAACAGAAAATCATGCCTTTTCTATTCGTAACCTGGAGATTCAAGTGAGACGACTTTCTCATGAATTTTGTAAGAGAAGTGTGGAAAACTCTCTGAGCAATATGGAATTACATCAATAAGAGTAATATGAGGCTATTATACTTAGAAATAGGGAAGAGCAAGAAAAACTAGTGGGAAATCAAGCTGGGCCCTATCTTATAGAAGACCAAGAGATGAAGAAAGAGGATGAAGAAAAGAATGATAACCCTCCCTATTATTCCCTAGATCTTGGTATACCATGCTTGAACATCGAAAAAACTTAGGTAGATGTCCATGAAGAGAACCTCAACATTCGGATTAGTGACGACCAATTGACATTCAATATGAATAATGTATTAAAGAATTAGGAGGAGGGCGACTCATTCAAAAAATTGAGGTGCACGAATCTTTGAAGGAACAAGAGGACGAAGAATAGTTGATAACGAACATTAGGTTTAAAGAAGCTATGGAAGTCTCTTTTCAAGAAGCTAAAGAAGAAGAGGAGATGAGGGGAATGAGGAAAAACCAAGAAGAGAACAACTCATACTCCTACTAGGCAAACTACTAGATTCTATGGAAAATTCAGGGAGTTTTTTTATTCCCTATTTTGTTAACAGTTCGCTCAAAAAAAGGACATTATTGAGTTTAATTGGTTTTCATAATTTTAATAAATATTGTGATTTTGATCATTTTGTAATTTGTAGTTTACTTACAAGCTACAAAACTGATGTTGAATGAAAAGGGTGGAAGCAAGCCACTCATAATTGATCCCGGTTGAATTTTTAATAATACAAGGTCAAGCTAATGACCATAAATTAGCACGGTCAGTAGTTAGATTTAAATTGTTGTGTTTAGTTAGATTTTTTTAATTTTAAATAAAATTTTATTGATTTGAATTGATCTGCAATTACTAATTCTCTTACTCTCTTTAAGCAATTCCAAGATAAGACAACAATCTCAAGCGTCAAACAGATTTGGTCTCAACACCTCACCATCATCACCTCCATCACCGTAAGGTTTTGTTTCTAACCCCTTTCTTTTAAATTTAGTCTTTATTTTTGTTTTATTTTATTTTATGATATTTCCTTCCATGTGTGTTTGTTTGCTCCTTCTCATATTGAGGACAATGAGTTGTTCAAGTGTGGGCAGAGTTGTGTGTTTTGCTTTAAGTGTGAATTTTGCATATTATTATGTTAGTGTGTTTAAGTCGCACGATGTGAGTTGTGTGAACATATCGATGGCTTAGAAGGAACGAAATCGATTTAATTTTGAACATAATCTATTAGTTTGTGAAGAGTCATTAGATTGTAAAATTAGTGATTGGTCTTTGGCTAAAATATGCAAGTTAAATAGGATTTAGTGATAGTTTATCACCCTATAAGTTGTCACATTCATTCATAATTTTAGGTCTTTTTATTAAGTAGCTTTGCTAGTATTTTTTCATGAAAACGAGTAACTAAAGCAATAAGGTGGACAATAAAAAAAGAAGAACAAGTGTTTATAAATTTTAAATAAATAACTATTTCACTAGCCTTCAGGTTATCAATAGAGCTAGTAGCCAGTTGAGAACGTGATGTAGCTGAGTAACCGGATTGACACACATCACAAATGTGTGCCTTAGCATCAAAAGGCTATAATGACACTCCAACCAAGCAATTCACTAAAAATATGACTTAGTCGAGTAATCGAATAGGCATTCATCACCAAAGTTTTCCTCCGTGTAAAAAGACTAGGTCCATGTCCATAAAAAGTAACAAAAAAGAACGTTTTCTAATAAAAACCTACTGAATTTGTAAGTAGCTTAACTTTTTATGAAAACGTACTTCGGTTTAGTTATGAAGTTTGATTGACCAAATAATTATTAATGTGTGTGTACAATTGAAAGGGGCAAATAAACTTGACATTTAAGTTTTGATTAATATTTATATTTAGTCCAGAGTTCCCAGACATGAATTTTTCATCTTAATAATTTAGAACAACTTAAATGATTATGTTTAGAGTTAAATTTTTTTACGAAGTTGAAGCCATTGCCTTATTATTGCATTGTGTGTTTTGCGTTTTTGTGTTGTTTGTTGTTTTGTTTGCTTGAGGACAAGCAAACATTTAAGTGTGGAGATATTGATAAGTGTAAATTCTAACATGTTTTAGGGCATAGTTTGATATACGTTTAGCTATTAATTTGATCATTTAGTATATGTTTAGGCTATAATTGTGTTAGTTTGTTAATTATTGGTGTTTTAAGTGTGTTATGGGTTAGTGCAAACTTTTGAGTTTAAATATTATGCTTTTGAGGTACCTTGATATATTTGCTAGTGTTTCAAGGTTAACATCGAAGAACAGAGGAGTCTCAAAAGACATTCAGGCTAAAACAATGGCACATAAATGTGGCCTGCATAAGGCAGACGTGCAATTGCTTACGAAATTCACGTTTTGAGGGACTTTTTGAACCTTTCATACCCTGAAAAGACCCTAGGGTTTCCCAAAACATAAAAAACTATTTAAAGAACATTAAGAGTAGCACAAAGGAGTTTTTTGCATTAGCCACACTTGAAAACCTAAAGAGAGAATATTGAGAGAGAGAGAAAAGAAGAAGGAAGAGGAAGAAGAGGAAGAAGAGGAAGACAAAGCTAACTAGACATAATTCCCAGATTAGGAGGTTCCCTGACGTCGCTGCCTTCCAAAGCCTATTCTAAGTAATTTTTTCCTTTTCATTTCGATTTTATTTATGTATAGAATTGAGATGGATAACATGGTGATAGATATTGAATATTGATGATGTTCTAAACTCTCCTTCAGGATTTTATTTTGATGTAATGATAATTTAGTTGGTTATATTTATTGTATGAATGTCATTATTTGATTGCATTCTTGCATAATTCAGTAATAAACTGAGAAGGTTAACTGAATGAAAAATGATTAAATCAGATTATTGAATGTTAGGTGATTTAATAGAAACCATGACAAATCATATTGATAATTGTGTGGAGACAGATCATATGTGATGTTCCTATGTTTTATTAGAGTACTTCAGATCTAATTAGGGTTGTGGTTAATTTGTGAATTGAGAGATTGCAAATTTCATAATCTAATTAGGGTTTATAATTTAGAGTTTAATGGTTATAACTCGAAATAGAGTAATCAGCCCTAGGATAGTCTATAACCGACACTCAATTGACACAAAATCAGCTAGGTTAGCGTTAATAATAAGTAAAATCCTCTTTCTTATAAATTGGTAAATTCCTTAGGTTAATTTCTATTGTGATTGCATGTCGCTCACTTGTTAATAATTTTGTGTTTAATTTCTGATTTGATTGATTGAACTCAATTATTGTAATTAATTTTTATTGCATCTTTCATTTTCATTTTTATTGTTTTTTGGCCTTCCTTTAATACTATGCTACGAACTGTGCGCTTATGAAATATTGAGGGTTTATAAGATTAAAATTTACCCTGATCACAATCCTATAAACTTTAACATTAGTAATTTAGTTGATCATCTTAGGATTAGTTGTTATTAGACTCAAAAGAGTTATTAGCATACCATAGGAAGTTCCACGTTCCAATAGTTTATAAAACAAGTGCATGATAAAAGACCAACTATTTAATGGTTTTTAGGGGAATTCAAAACCTAGACACTAATTCTCTATATAAGTACTTTCCTAGGTGATTTCTTATTTCTTTGTTCAATATTGCTAACTCTTTCATTTTATTTGCTTAAGTTTTATTTTCTTTAGTTAAAAATAAAAACCAAACTTGTAGACTAGATAATAGAACGATGGTAACTATTAGTATTCATCACCTTTGTGGGATCGACCCATACTTGGCGATAATATGTGGATTTAAGATTAATTCATAATTGACACACATAGAACAAGTCAATCAACAAACTCTGGTTGTTATACAAAAAAGAAGTGGTCTCTCCATTCCCTACTTTAACCTAGATAATAGTCTTTAGAGTATCCCTTAGTTAAGGATGGATTATAGAGTCTAAGATGTTCATACACCAGGTTACTTCTTCTAGAAAATTTCCTCCTTCAGATTGTATCTAGGGATCCATTTAAACCAGATTTATTCCTTTTCATTGAGAATTTTACATATCTTCTTAATCATTAAGACCTTATTGATAATTTGGAATGATTTTATCCTTAAAATTCCTCCTTCATTTCATTTATATGTCTATTTTCGTTTCACTTTGGCTCTATGGTAATTCTGAGCTTTCCTTAATCATAAGAAGCTCTTCAATATTCTCTTAATTTCTTTGGTAATTCTTTTTTTAAAGGAATAGTATGGCATCTAGTACGCTTGCAGATTGTTTAGTATGGATGCTACAAATTGAAGCCTTCCTACATACAATAGCCACTTGTTCTTCTAGTTGTTGTTCCTTATGAAAAATGTCTTTATTAGTTGTTTATAATCCCTATATGAAAATCTTTTGGTAGTTGTTGGTAATAACAAATGCTTCAATAGAAGGTCCCTAACTTCCAACCTAAAATAAGGAAAAATCTTTCAGCTTATGTTTTAGAGCTAGTAGACATTTTAAGGTGATTTGCATTGGTGTTAATACTGAGCCTTGAGAGATTTTTGTAGGTTTTGGGAGAGTGAAAATTGAATCCAATCAAAAGTTACAAATCATTTTCCTAGGATAGGATAGCAATACTTAGTTCCTTTCATTTGTGATGAAAGATAAATCTACCATTCCTCTATACATTTGCCAATAACATAAATCTACTATTCCTTTAACCAATAACATATTATTGAAACTTCTAAACAAATTGTTAAAAGATATAAGAATAAAGGGTATCCTTATTTGATACCCCCTTACTCCTTTGAGAATTTAGTGGGAATGTTATTGTATAGTACACTAAATAAAATAGTTTCAATGCGGGGGAAACCTTGAAAACTTCTAAGGTGTGTTGAATAAAATCAAACTTGATTGTATAAAATTTAGGACCATTCCTCTTATGGTAATTCTTAAAAAATTCTTTTGTAAGAAGTATATTATCCCCTATATTCCTACTTTTGATATGTGCTCTTTAACAATGGTTGACAATTAAGCTTAAAGCTTCCTTGAATCTATTAGCCAAAAGTTCAAATATTATTTTATAGATCAAATTATAGTAGGAAGTGGGCCTATATTCATAAATGGATTTTCAAAACCTGTGTGATGTTTGTTTTATTTAGCTCCTTTAACATGACCCCATTTGAGAAGAACTATATAACAAATTTAATAATAAGATCTTTCACCTGGTTCTAGGATTTTAGAAATAAAATCCATTTAAGCTAGTTAGCTTTGGAGATTTGTTGGGATTCATGGAGAATACAATATTCTCTACATCTTTAAGGTTAAAAGACTTAATAAGCTCCTCTTATAACTTCTAAAAAGGGTCATATAATATAATGAAAAAAATCTCTTGTCTTCATATCACTTCCTCATTTAGATCTTTAGGGGAATAATCCTATTAGAGTTCTTTCTATATGACTACATTATTAAAAAACTTGGTGTTTATGTCACCTTTTTCTAACCACTGGATTCTTGATTTTTGTTTTAATAATGAGTAATGATTACTTAGATCCTGAGTGCAGGAACTTAAAGAATGGTTCCATTAGTTCCGTAAAAGCTAATTTATTGGATTAGCATTAACATGTGTTTGTATCTGATCATAAGCTTCTCCAATGATAAGTGCTTGATTGATTATCTATTTATTATCTAACTCCTAGTTATCAATTTTTATATTGCATATAAGATACTTATTTTGGTTCATGTTTTGGTTTAAATAAAAGTTGAAGGAAAGAGAAAAATGAGCTAAATTCACATCCTTGGTATAGTTCTGCTGACTTTTGGTCTTATTTGCTTTTGTTGAGCTTAAAAGAAAAAAGATGAACTAGGGTGAAAATGGTACAAAGAATGGAAGAATTAAAATCACTATAACATACACGCCTATGTAAAAGTGTACATGCTCAATTATCTGACTTAGAAGGCCAAGTATAGGATTGTGTAAGTTGTTTAAAATGTTTACAAACCTGAAAACATTGTTCTAACCATCTCTGTGACCTACATGCATGCTTAGGGACTTATATAGCCATGTAAGTATCTTGGTTGTGTATCTAACTATGGATGTTCAACTCCATAATTTTTGGAAAATTAATATATACTGTCACTTACATGCCTTTTTAACTGATTATGTATAATCATACAACCCTAATTTTATATTACAAAAGTCAATTAAGAGGAAAAATATGGTATATATAGATTAGAGACACAAAAGGATACAAATTTCTTTCCATTTGAGAGCTAAGAGTAACTATTCTTCTTCTTTTTAGTTTAAAGGTGATATTAAGGCTAGCTATTATGTTTATGCATTGATCAATCTCAATGATGTTGCTCTTAATCCTATATTTTAATTGAATATGTTATTCTATATTTAAAGTTTGGGATTTATGTATGAACAATTTAGATATGTCTATAAGATTATTCATGTATGGATTCATTGCTCCAATTATGATTACAATTCATAATTATTGTTATTTTGATTCATATGTGGTAACCTAATGGTCATGCATCATTAAGGATATCGTAGTATAAGTTAAATGATTCAATCTTCTATGATTATTGCTTAGATTATCCTATTTTCCCAATCCATAATCCATCTGTCACACTGAATCTAAAGAGCTTATTTTAGGTTATTTGACAACTAGACCAAATTAAAGAGCTTGTTTAAATTAGTTAAAATCTAAGGGAAATTTGGGATTAACAAAGCTTGTTATTAATTTAAGGTTAATAGTTTTAAAGAGAGGTATAAGGATAACCTTACTATTGACTATGTATATTTATGTGAAGGTTAAGATTGAACTGAGAACTGAATTAAAAACCTAATAATTTTTTATTTGGTTTGTCTTCCATAGTTTAATTTTATTTCATTGCATCAATTGAATTTAACCAAAACCCCTTCACCAATCCTTTACACTAATTTATTCATTTAAAAAGCTAATCACACACTATTTATGAATATGATCCTTTCTTACCAACATTAAAAGTTCAGTTGTGTAGAGTTAGGTTTTATTTATTGGTGTGATCAACTTGCATCAAGAAGTTTTGGAACTGTTGCTTAGGAGGGAAGTTGATATATATACCTAGTTTTTATTTTTAGATCTTTTTATGTTTGTTAGTGTTTATACATAATAATGACTAGGTCTCATCATTGAGAACCTGAGCAATTGAATATAAGGATCGAAATGACATTGTGAAGATTGCATTAGGAGAATAGAATAACTTAACGAATAGAATAAGAAACTGATTTAGAAGAAGCTATGGTCAATCTAAGAACCCTAAATAAGTTAATTTCCCTAGAGTAAACCAAAAACCATCTATGCATTAATTTTTCAAATTTTGTTGAACATATTATTTTTTATCTTAAGTCTAGTTTGATACATCTTATACCTAATTTTTATGTTCTTATAAGTGAGGATACTTATAAGCATGTTAAGGAGATCGATGTGGTTTGTCTTAGTATGAAACCTATAGGGTGACATAAGAGCAAATCATGTTAAAATCTTTTTCATTTTCACTAAAAGAGCTTACAAAAAATTGGCTTTTTTATTTGCTTGCAAGGAGTGTTACCACATGGACTGAAATAAAAAAGCTATTTTCTGAGAAGTATTTTCCAACATCAAAGACAACAAGCATAAGGAAAGAAATTTTTACGATAAAACAACTTCATAAAGAATCACTTTACGAGTATTGGGAGCATTTCAAGAAATTGTGTGCCTACCCCCATCACAATATCACGAAGTAACTTTTTACGCAATATTGTAACACCCCACTACCATAGAGTATATGTCTGAACATCTAAAGAATATTCAAGAACATACCCTATGATAATGGCATGTTAGAGCAATCATAATCACTTAATATGGCGTCATAAATAAATCACAAATATACTAAAGATCAATTCCTCATTTCATTCATAAAATATAAGTTACAATGTCACTTTTCACTCCATAATCTATATATACACTGTATCAAAAGCATATGAGAGTCTACTGCTCTTTATAACATATTTTACATAAAATGAGAAACTAAACAAAAAAATTCTATCTAACTCCTTAGTCTCAGCTGACCAGACCTTTAAGCCATTTCTTAAGTGCAAAACATAAGTACAAGCCTTCTTCTAGAATGTCTTAGAAGCTAAGTCTCCTCTCTTGTACCTGAAAATCAAAATTCCAGTTTTGATGATTTTTATGAACTCAGTGAGCGAACCATCATTGATCTGCTCACTCATATCATTCTTAAAACAATTCACCATTCAATTCATAAACAAATCATATGATCAACTATTACATATCACTTTACATTTCATCATATTTCAATAAATACACTTTATTTACACATTTCACATTTCAATTTCAGAATAAATAATTCACTTCAGTCTTTCATATAATACATATCAAGTTGTATATGCAATGCACATATGACTCACTTTCAATTGTTACTTTGTTATGACCGAGTGCCTTTATAAACTGTCCTGTATCTGATGTAGATACTGGGCTCATTGATAAATGTCCTGTATCTATTGTGGATACCGAGTTCATTTTATATACTGAGCCTAAGGCTCTTTATGCTCATTTCTGAGCTTTAAGCCATTTTCACTGGCCACTTCAGTCACAACTCCATTATCTGATCATGCATATCAATGTGTGATGCATCAAATCATAAAATATTCCATCAATAGCATTTATTCATGATGCACAATTAGTTTCACATGTTCATCGGACCTAAGTCTGGCATTCAACATTTTTGTTGAGTACACGTATTTCTTTCAGATTTACATACGATTAGAACACTCCTAATACATTCCTAATTATCAAACTCCTCAAACCATTAATGTCTGAAATTATCAATAATATCAATTATAATTCAATAGCTGACATTTAAACAAAAATAAATCAATCCTAGTAAGAATTATCTAGGTTGACTTACAGTATGTTCTAGAAAGTTATTTCCTTGACAAACAGACAATGTCTGAATGCTGGCATTCAACTTGAGCATCTAAACCATGCAATACACACATTAGCACATTATTAAATTGCTCAATCATATTAAGTATTCAATCATACACATATGTATATGTATTATGTTTAATGCATGCTTAATAACTTTGCCAGGTATGTGTCCTTATTCATAAGTATTGACCATTTAAAGCATTCATTCATTAACCCTTTTCTAACAATATACATTTACAAAATTTCCCAATTCTCATTCATTCATACCTAATACATTATTCATATCCTTTGGATCACATTTACATTTATTAGAACATCCTTATTCCTTTAACACTTCTTCATTCCAAACCTAGATACATGATTATCAAGCAATCTTTTCCTTAAGTTATAACATCATTTAACAACTTTAACTTATCAAACATTTAACCAACTTATTCAAGCAACAATCTAAATTTATTCCAAGCCTTAACCAAGTCCATATATACCATAGTAAAGTACCTTATCCTTAATTAGTTCAACAATTACACAAAACTGAAGTTAACTTTCCAGAACTAGGGCCATGATCATAAGGGACATGCCACACTCATGACAGAAGCTTATGTAACAGGCCACGACCATTGGGACTATGCCATGTTCATGACATAACCTAATTAATCAGGCCACAGTCATGCACTACATTGTTTCCCCTAATTTTGCACGAATGTATCAAACTTAGAAACATACCAAACACTTGAATTTTCTAAATTACAAGCTCTTTAAACCTACTTCATTACATGATCATCTAGCTTCATCTTGATTACACTAAGGTTTATTAAACTTTGCTCGTTTATGTCATCAAGAATTACTTCATATATATACACATACATCTCCAATTCAATAACACTATATTAACATCTTTCTTTAGCATTAATTCAACTTCTTTATAGTTCAAATTCTAGTCCAATTCATCCATATAATAACCTATAGTCCATGATTTTCATACACCAAAAACAAGCATAAAAACTTCCAAGTTCATTTAGCATATTCTAGCACACTTTATCATCATCATCATATACCTTTCGTTTGAATTCAAGCATCATTCTTATACTATTAAACAGGTCATAAAGATCAGATTGCTACTTACTTATTAAGCTTCCAATTTTAGCTTAAAGCTTTAGATTAAACTAGCCCTCCATTCATGCTTGATTCATCACAACTCAAAATGAGAATAGGTTGATTTTCAGCAACAAGATGAAGATAACAATAAGCTGGTTTCTTGGTTATTTTGTGAAGGATTAAATTGTGGATTTTATGTAACAATTTAGCTAGGATAAAGAACAGAATACAGAGAAAAGATAGGAGCAATTTTGGTTATAGAGAAGTGAGAAAGACAGCAGAAACTTTGCTACAGAAACTTGCTTCATATGATACTAGGTGTCTTCATATAACCCTTCCATATGACATTAAGCATGCCAAACATTTGTGCCATAATTAAGCTGCCATATGCCACTTATTAATTAGTCCACATGTCACTTAATAATTGATCCATTTGTCAATTAATTAGTTGTCCATTTGTCGCTTCTTTAACTATGCCAAATATCACTTAATTATAGGCTTAGTCACCCTTATTTTTCATATATCAATTTATCTTACCACTTAGCATTTTTCTTAGTCCACATGTACATATTAATTCATTACTCTTCCAATTAATAACAATTAATTCCAAATTACTAGTTGTAATCCAATCAAACTAGAATTCAAGATATAACAATTTACAATTCACATCATGTTCATTTAAAATCTTTCATACCCTGGAATATTTCAATTGAGTACATATGCTTTTTTTGT
The DNA here is from genome assembly GCA_025629805.1 of Erythroxylum baracoense. NCBI lineage: Eukaryota > Viridiplantae > Streptophyta > Magnoliopsida > Malpighiales > Erythroxylaceae > Erythroxylum > Erythroxylum baracoense. The sequence goes on from JAOTAY010000191.1 coordinate 43,845,585, forward strand.
AATATGTACAAATTATAATTCATATGTGTATGCTAATGATATGCATGTGAATTAAATGCTCTTAATGCTATTGCTCATTTTTCAATGGTCTAGGGTTCTAATCCTAAATACGTTTCAAAAATTGGATATTGCAAATATTCTTTTTGATTTTCCTCTAGGGAGTGTTACAATATGGATTGAAATGGAAAGGCTATTTTTGGAGAAATATTTTCCAATATCAAAGAAAACAAGCATAAGGAAAGAAATTTGTAGGATAAAACAACATTATAGAGAATTGCTTTACGAGTATTAGGAGCGCTTCAAAAAGTTGTGTACAAGTTGCCCCATCATAATATCATAAAGTAACTTTTTATCCAATAATTATATGAAGGATTATTGCTTATAGATATGAGTTTGGTAAATGCGGAAAATGGTATAGCAGTAAGTGAAAAGACTCTCGAGGAGGCAAGTACTGTAATTAAGCATGTGACAACATCCACTTAATAATTTGGCATTCACAAAGATGATTAAAAAGTAAAAAAGGTAATTAATTCATCCATAGAAAATTGTTTAAATGAACTAACATCTTTTGTTAGACAGATTGTTATAGGTCATGCATAGGTAAAACTTGTGGGGATATGTTCCAATGTGAACCATTCATCATATGGGTGCCTAACTCTGTAAGAGGGAAAAATAAAGTATATTAATGTTATAGGAGGAAAATTTTCCCATCAGTATAATCCATATTCCCAAACTTATAACCCATATTGGAGTTATCACCCTAAACTTAAGTTATGGAGGAAATAGGCAATAGAAATACTTCTTAAATAGGTCACATAATGTATAGTAATTTCACTCAAATCCACAAGCTTCCTTTTTTTAATTCAGGTATGTCATTAGAGGATATAGGTAATTCCCTTACTACTAATACTTAACAATTCCAACAAGACGTCAAATACTTTCAACAAAAGAAAAGATCTTAATTTTAAGAGGCAAGGCCTGGCATTAAAAATATGGAGAATTAAGTGAGTTAAATGGAAGTTGTTATCAGTCATTTAGAATCTCAAATTAGGGTAAATTTGCCATCTCAATATAAGGTAAATGTAAATAATGTCAGTGCGGTGACCTTAAAGAGTGGTAGGAAGCTTAAAGATCCTAAGATGACCCTACATAGGATGTCCGCCAACAAGGAGGAAATTAAGAAGAAGCTTAGAGAAGAAGGAGATCCCTCATCTAGTTCAAAGGTAAATTCTAAATCTCCTATTATGGTTAAGACTAACTCTCCACCTTTTCCTAGTAGGTTAGCAAAGTCGAACAAAGAGGAAAATGATAAATTAGAGATTTTTTTTAGGTCGAGGTATATATACCTTTGACACATGCAATCAAGTAGAGGCCAAGATATGTGAAATTCCTTAATGAATTGTGTATTAATAAGAGAAATTTAAGAGGTAATGAGAAGGTCATGATGGGTGAGAATGTTTCTGTGGTCTTGAAAAAGAAACTACCTCCTAAGTGTAGGGATCCAAGTATGTTTGCTATTCTCTATAAGATTGGTAACACTATAATTAGGAGAAACATGTTAGATTAATGATAACCTATCATTTTTATGCCTCACTCTATCTATTCTTCTTTAAACTTGGGCCTTTTTAAAAAAGTTAATGTTATTATACAATTGTCTAATTGCACTAACGTTTACCCAGATGGAATGATTAAAGATGTTTTGGTGAAGGTGAATGAAATAGTATTTCTTGTAGATTTATATATGGTAGATATTGGAGACGAAATTTCCCGTAACCCCATTCCTATCTTTTTTGGGAGACCATTCCTTAACATTTCACAAGCAAAGATAGATGTTCGTAAGGGTACCCTTACAATGTAATTTGATGGGGGAAGTGATTCATTTTATTATTTTTTATGCCATAAGACATCCTCAAAATGATCATTTTATTTTAAAAAAATGAAAATTAAATTAAACCATAAAAGTTTAAAAACTCAAATTGTCGTACAAAGGATTCTTAACAAGAGAATGTACAAACAAATAAGTCGATCAAGTTACAAAGAATTGTAACATTTACGAAAACAAATACTAGACATCAATTACATCATCGACTATCAGTGTAAGATGGTTTTAGTGCAAGTTTGTCATAAAAGGTTGAATTGTATATGAATTCCAATGGAATTAAATAAAGCAGTCTTGAATTGTCCATAGCTTATTTCTTTTGTGGGAAATGCATCTATTTCTTTCATCCCACATATATAGCACCATTAGGATAAGGCTATGTAGTAACACCATTTGTGATCTTTCTTAACATGTTGCAAGTTCACACTCCATGTTATAATCTACTTTCACTCCACTGGTGGTTTACTAATTGCACATATTTGAAGTATTACTTTCCAAGTTCCACATGTGTAGTTGCATTGGAAATACAGGTGTAAAGAGCTCTCTGATTGACTTTTACAAAGGATGCACTAGTTTGCCAAGTAGTTAAACCCATTTAATCCATCAATAATGGGTAGCTTCTCCTTTACAGCTCTCCATAAAGTTGTAGCAGGTCTAGGAAGGTTATATTTGCATCATAATATTTTGTACTAAAAGACATTCCTGAGATTTAGTTAAAAAAGCTTCCTACATGATGTATTATCGAATATTCCATTAACAGCATGACACCAACAATTCTTTTCCTTGACATTATCTTTTAATTCCACATTGTTGAATTGCATCTGTAAATTATTGTTATTTATTATCAAGGGGATCACATTTTTAACCATCATTGCATTCGATTGGTTTTGAATGTTTGGAATGATGTATCTTAATATATTTAGTGACAATGTGTATTTTATAACTTTTACACAAGAATTTAAGTTGAACCATTTGGGGCTTTAAAGTTAAACTCCAATGTTTATAAAACATTTAAACTAGACCCTATGAAGATGAAAAATCTGAAGGAGGGTCGTGGTTTCTTTTTCCAATGTGAATTTTTTAAAATTTTACATATTAGTGGGACCCACAAAAATTCACTGTTTTAAAAGCCACCAGGTTCCTTTATCTCCTTTTTAACTTTCTTACATAAGACCATAACCTGAAACCTTCAATCCCAATCTCTTGCTCTCTAATGTAGCGGAAGCCTTCTATAGACCTGTTGAATTGCTCACGATTGCCAAGAATATAGGACTCTTTCAATTTCGTTGATTTGCAAAGAATATTGAAAAGAAAAGATAATTATGAGGAAGGAAATTCTTATTTCATTAATAAAAAAAATGTCTTGACTTTCAGCTACAATGCCTTTATATAGGTAGAGATCCCAAAGATACAAGGAAAATCCTGATTATGCTCAAAACTCTAAATATTCCTAAAACCCAAAATTTACCAAGAATGAAGCCCAAAACTATGCGTTAAAAATTAATTCCCTATAAAATTAATTGCGAAATAAAAATTACCAAAAATAACAAAATTGTCAAATTGAATGCTTGAATTGGCCCATAATTACGAAACTGCCACTATGTGCGATTTTTATCCTATTTCTCTAAGTATGGTAATGCTTTTCGATCCACATCATTCTCCTCAGGAACAAGACAATTTGTCCTTGAATTGGCTAATTGGTCATCCTCAGAAGAGTCACCATGAAAGGGCATTAGATGTTTGACATTGAATACATCCGAAGTTCGAATGTGACTAGGCAACTTAAGACGTATGTGTTGGGGTTGATTTTCTCCACAATCTCCAAAGGCTCAAGTTTCTTAACTGACAACTTATTGTAGTCACTTGCAGAAAATCAATCACGAGAAAGGACAACCTAAATGTAGTCACTAACATCAAATTCGACATGTCTTCGTTTCTGATTAACAGTTTGTTGTACTTGAAAGTAGCTTGTTAAAGGTTCTCAATGACTTTCTTATAAACCTCCTATAGTGAAACCTCAAAATCCTATGCTCTACCATAAATTTGAGTCTACTATGGCATAGGGAGTAAGTCAAGGGCACTCCGAGGCACGACAAAATACACCACTTAGAATGTGTTAAACTGGTACTCCTATTGATAGCATGGTCATAAGTGAACTCTGTTTGACATAAATACTAATCCCAACTATTTATATGATCACCCATTAAACATTGCAGCAAATTGCCCAAGGATCTGTTGACAACTTCAATCTGCCCATCTGTTTAAGGGTGATAGGCATTACTAAAGTTGAGCTGTGTATTAGCCATTTTCCATAAGCTACGCAAAAATAACTTAGGAACCTAGTGTCTTTGTCTGAGACAATAGATTATAGTAACCTATGTAGACGGTAAATATCCTAAAAAAACAGTTGTGCAATACTAATAGCGATATTTATCCTTTTACAAGGGATGAAGTGAACCATCTTAGAAAACTGGTCAACCATGACGAAGATGGAATCATTACCCTCGATGCGTATGAGGTAATCCCAGCATAAAATCCATGTTAATATCAACCTATGGCTGTGTATGAATGGGTAATAGTCTGTATAAACCTGCATTGGCTGTCACCCCTTTCGAGACTTGGCTCATTTGACAACACCAGACATACTTCTCTACCTCTTTTCGAGTTGTGGGGTAGAAGTAGGAGGTTTGGACCTACAATAGATTGTGATCACGCCCAACATGTCGCTCATTGTGCAGCTCCTAAATAATCTTCAACCACAGGTTACAATCTAGGGTACATTGTTGATTCCCTTTGAATAAAAGCCCATTCTGTAATACAAAATTCGTCTTTTTTCTTGTCTACACAACACTCAAAATGCCAAAAATATATGGGTTAGTATTAAGCAAATCACAAAAAGTATCAAAACCTGATACCTCCACAATCATTTTAGTCAACAATGCCCTTCGACGACTCAAAGCATCTGCCACGTGATTCGTCAACCCACCTTATGTTTCACCACAAAAGCGAACTGCTGCAGATATATGACCTAAGAGGTATGTCTGGCTGACAATTATTCTGCCTATGAAGGTGCTTCAAGGCTTTGTGATCACTATAGAGGATCAACTCTCTGTGGAACAAATAATGCCTTCAATGTTTGACAACTTGAATGACAATGTAGAAGTCCAGATCGTAAATACTATAATTAAGCTTAGATTTGGATAAATTCTCGCTATAGTACACCACTGGTCTACTGTTACGGCTCAAACCTGCTCCAATGCCCACCTTCTAGGCATCACCATGCAATTCAAATGGCTGAAAAAAGTCAGGCAATCCTAATATTGGTTTTGTATTAAGATGTTGCTTTATCAATTGGAATGCTCCCTCAACCTCTTCAGTCCATGCAAGTTTGCCTCCCTTCATATAGCCGGTGATTATGGCCATGATATTGCTAAAGTGGGGAATGAAACGCCTATAAAAAGACATCAAACCATGAAAATTGCAGACCTCTGTGATGGTTTATAGTTGTGGCCGCTACTTCACTGCTTCAATTTTGGACTTGTCAACCTGTAGTCCATCTTTGGAAACCATATATCCTAGGAATAGGACTCTATTTGTCATGAATACACTCTTCTTTACTGCTGCATAAAATTTCTCCCTACAAAGGACAAAGAAAACCTCCTCCAAATGCTATATATACACCTCTTCATTAAGACTATAAATCAATATATCATCAAAGTATACATCAACAAATTTGCAAATGAAATCTATAAAAATTTAGTTCATCATGCGCTTAAAAGTATTGGGTGCATTAGTCAAACCAAATGGAATTACTAACCATTCATACAACCCTTCTTGCATCTTGAAAGCTGTCTTCCATTCATCACCAAGCTTGATCCGAATCTGATGGCAATGGCTCTTCAAGTCTAACTTAGAAAATACAACAGTACCACTAATCTGATCAAGTAAATCATTAAGGAGAGGAATAGGAAATCAATACCTCACCATGATCCTATTGATGGCCCTACTATCTACACACATATGCCATGAACTGTCTTTCTTTGGCGTCAATAAGGTCGGCACTACGTAAGGGCTTAGACTTTCAAGCACATGCACTTTTACCAGCAGCTCCTCCAGCTGACTATGTAACCCCTCGTGCTCTTTCGGCTTATTCTATAATGGGGGGAGGTTTGGTAACAGCTCCTGATTTAAGATCGATCTGGTGTTGAATATCACGAAACGATGGCAAATCTTCAGGTAACTCACTTGGGAGCATGTCACTAAAGTCATGAAGGAGTTCGACCATCGTCTGTGGTGCAATCACATCTAGTTTAACCTCCTTCTTGATCAGTACATACAACAATTCTGACTCCTGCAATACTTCATCAGATCTAGCCAAGGATAATAGGTTAGTACTATCGCCAGTCGGTTTACTCTTTTCCACCCCTTTACTAGGCAATAGTATGATCTTCGTTTCCTCAAATAAAAAACTATACATGTTAGCCCTACCATTATATACCAGCCACCTATCATATTATCAGGGTCTCCCCAACAATAAGTGACAAGCATCCATGGCAATTATATCACACTATACAAAATCTCTATATTTAGGACCCACAAAAAATGACACTAAAGCACGTGGAGACACTGCAATCTCATTAGCCTTCTTTGATTAAGCCATCTTTTGTGATGTAGGGTGTTTTTTAGTTTTTAAATTCAACTTTTAGATAGCCTTTATAGATATTATATTCTTATAACTACCAGCATCAATGACAAAGTAGCCGATTTTACCATAGATGGTGCACGTTCATTGGAATATATTGTTCCACAGCCACTCATCGCCAACAACAGTTTTAGGGGCTAAGTATGCCTGTCTGACTACTAAAGTAGTACCCGTATCCCCTTCAACTTGCACCTCCTTTGTATACTCCTCGTGTCAAAGTCTAGTTCTAGTCTAATGTCTATATTTTCATCATCTCCCTCTTCGGAATCCACAAATAGTGGCTTTTCACTGTTTTTTCAACATTCAGATTATCTATGACCAGGTTCGCCACACCTAAAGCAACAACTAACACCTCCAGTTACTCTATTGGTTGGATTCACACTGGTAGTACCTCTATTCTGCCTATTTTTCTGATTCGTTGGCCTATTCGCTCTATTGTTTGATGCGTGATTCACATTGATTGAGTGGTTAAAAACTGTAAAAGAAATTTTACCTGATTGTTGAACTTGTCTCTCAACTATCATGACTCGTTAGTGATTCGCTAACACAGACACAGGGTCAAACATGTTTACCACATCCTCAATCTGTTCTCGCAACCTGCCAATGTACTTTGAAACAAACTGGTCCTCCATCTCTTGTACCTCATTGCGAACGAGTAACTGATAGAATTCAATAGTGTACTTATCCACTATCTAGCTACCCTTCTCTAGATTTTGCAACCTTTGATACAATAATCTCTGATAATTGAAATTCTTCAAACACTTTTTTTTTCTCATCTTCTCCCAGGTGCTAATCTTACTTTTGTCCTGTCTTGAACATGTCATCTTTAACTGCTTCCACTATATAATAGCTCTGACTCTAAACCTAGAAGCCGCAAGAGACACCCTTTTATTCTCTGAGACCTCCTTAAGCTCCAAGATCTCAGTCATTGTCAACCAGTTCATAAGGTCTTCTAGAATGAGATTCCTATGGAACTCAGGCATTTCAGTTAGCATCCCCGATTCCTAATGTTGATCATCTTTTTTTCCACTATTCCAGCGACACTTATGAGGGACTTCTTCGTACTTCCTTTCACTACCACTTGATTCAATTCTATTGTTTTCTTACTCTTGGTAGTGATCCTCCAATAAGTCCAGTAAACCTTTTGTTGATCTGGCCCATCATCTATTCCATAAGTTGATTAAACTGCTCAACTAGACATTGCTTCATCTACAGGTTGTTGTCAAATTGCTCTTCCTCTCTCCATGAGCTAAGGAACGAACTGGCTCTGATACTAACTGATGTAGCAGAAGCCTTCTATAGACCTATTAAATCACACACAATTGCCAAGAATATATGAATGTTTCAATTTTGTTGATATGCAAAGAGTACCGAAAAGAAAAGAGAATTATGAGGAAGGGAATTCTTATTTCATTAATAAAAAAAACTATCTTAACTTTCAGCTACACTTCCTTTATATAAGCAGAGATCATAAAGATACAAGGAAAACCGTAACTATGCCTAAAATTTTGAAATACTCCTAAAACTCAAAATTTACAAAGAATGAAGCCCAAAACAGTGCGTCCAAAATTAATTCCCTATAAAACTAATTGCGAAATCAAAAATTACCAAAAAAAAACAAAATATCAAATTGAATGCTTGAATTGGCCCATAATTATGAAACTGCCACTATGTATAATTTTTTATCCCATTACTCCAAGTATTGTAATGCTTTTCGATTAAGATCACTCTCTCCATCTATATATATATACACATACGTATATAAATATATATGTATTTTTATTATGTACCCATTTTATACTAGGACTGTAATTAAATGCACCTAATTTGCTTTGAGTTCACCGAGGAGATAGTTCTTTAAGTACAACTTGCTTAACCTCAACCATTTTACCATTCAATTCATGAACAGTTTTGAGCAACACTCAATCTACTGCTTGCTCTAAATCATAAGTAATAAAACCAAAAACCTCTTTGCCTTTGTGTGTAGTGGTCATATATGACCACAACATCTGTAATTATGACAAATTGATTAAAGGTCTTCTTAAAATCACTCTCTGTTACTGTGGATGCTAAAACTCTTACAAAAATCTTCTTCATGTGTGCATAACTATGTGATCCATAGACGTTATTGTTTTTATTCAAAACATTTTGATCATCCCTAGGAATTGGCTTCTTTATCTGAATCCAAAAGATAAAGTGTAATAATGAAGACAGACACCATTACAAATTTTTACAAAACCAGGCTCACAAATTATGGAGCTGTTACGGTCCAACATTTATTAAAAAATCAGAAACACACAACTATAAGTTTGTAATGCTTAAGAAGTGAATTTCATAATTTGGAAATGAATATTCACATGCTTTAAACCTTTTCATCACAAACATCGTCAGTTCGATGGGGAAGTTACTTGTTTTAATATTTTTAATGTCAAAAATCACTCCCATGATGAACACTCTGTTTTTACAATTAATGTGATTGATCTTTCAATATAGGAGAATTTTAAGCAGAAGCATATAATTGAACGAGAAGCGGTTTCAACAATAGAGAAGACCAAAGATTTTAATTTCTCACTAACAAGCTTTACCATTGGTCAAAAAATGCATCTTTATTAGAAAAACATAAATTGTTTCCACTTAAATGTCATCCTTATTGGGTCAATCCTTTTATGATAACTAATGTTCTTCAATATGGTTCAATTAAGATCAAAACTTTAAAAACAGGGAAGACATTGCATGTAAGTGGTCATCAATTCAAGCCTTACCTTGAAGAATATCAAATGGAAAGCACCAATGTTGTGATTCCTGGAGATCAAAATTTCTTCACTTGATGAGGGCAACATGGAATCAAGCCAACGACAATAAACAAAGGCACTACTTGGGAGGCAACTCAAGGTAAGTTGATTTTTGTTTATTTACATTTTCACATTTACTATTTTTGTTAAATGCTCCATTTCGTACGTTTGAGGTTACATTGGGGACAACGTAAGTTTTAAGTGTGGAGGTGGGGATCTTAGTTTTTCTGCATGTTTTTTAGCTTAACTATTGCTTATATGGCTTCTCAGGTGTTTTCAAAATCAAACAAACAAAATCAAAAAAATTCTCGTTTTCTATTGCTTTGAAGACTATATAGTCATAATTACAAACAAAATAAAAATTTTCTCGTTTTTTTATTTATTTTAAGATCATATAGTCATAATTAGAGTATGAATTGACTAGAAAAGTTCATAACAACTTTAGCATATACTTTTGCTCTTATGATTGGTCAATGTGCATTATCTTTAGAAGAGTAGTAACTAGTGGTAGACAAAAGCTAGTGAGATTTTGAGCCTTATTAGACTGACACATCCATATCAGTCTCATTGTCTTTTG
>JAOTAY010000191.1:43911816-43921989 GCA_025629805.1 Erythroxylum baracoense
GGATGGAGAGAAGAGGACGAGAGCCACGACTGAAGAGTGAAGACGAGAGCCGGAGGGGGAGGGAGACGCTGAGAGTCGGAGGCGGAGCACCGAAGGCTGAGGTCGGACTGTCGCCTGTCGGAGACGAAGGGTGGGAGGCGGAGGCGGAGGCGGTCTCGCGTTGTCTGGGACTGGGAGCTGGGAGGTTTTAATCTTCAAAGAGAAAACGAAGAGGGAGGCAGAGATGAAGGGTGGGAGGCGGAGGCGAGGCGGTGGCATCACGCCATCTGGGAGATTGTGGGAGGTTGGGAGGGAGGGAGACTGGTGGATCTGGGAGGTTGGGAGCGGGAGGGACCGAGGGAGACTGGGAGTGGCCGAGTCAGAGTGGGAGCCTGGGAGGTTTTAACTTCAAAGAGAAAATGAGTGTAAAACGATATCGTTTTGTCACTGGTAAAAGACATATCAGCTGCATTATATGACGTCGTTCGCGATTCGGCCCACCCATCCTCTTCAAGGGCCGTGGGCCGCCCACGGCCTGTCCCTCCATGGCCCGTGGCCCACAGGTCAAAAAATGACCCGTGAATTGGACGGGCCGGGCCATGGCCAATTCACGGTCCATTTTTTTGACCCGTGGCCCGGCCCATGGGCCTGTTTGACCGGGCCAAACCTGTTGACTTTGGGTTGGGTTAGGCCAGGCTACTTTTGCCATTCCTAATTGTTGTAAAATTGTGGCAACCACAGTCAAATTTACTGTTATTATTGGCATGTTCCATCTAATAAAAGGAATGTATGATCATTCATAAAAATACTCTTAGTAGTTTGATTTATTTATGAATTTTTATGGTTTTAATATTTAAAATTTTTATATTTTATTAAATGGACAAATACATTTTTATTAGTTTTTGTAGGGAACTCTTTTTATGTTTCATTTTCTCAAAAATTTAAATTAAAAATTTAATAGAAGTCTTTGTATGTCCATTTAACAAAGTATCATAACTTTTTCATGGAATATTAAAGCATCAATTTTTTTATATTGAAGAGCCAATCACAAAAGAGCATAGATGCTAGCTAAAGGCCCTTATTTGGAAGTTTGGTTAGCCATGGAATGCTTTAAAAAGGCAGCTCCAAGCATCTAAAGAATAAACAATTACGTCCTCTAGTACATGGCATTGCTATTTAGGGGCCTCTCATTGCTTAAAAATGGAGAATCCTAGTGGCAAGAGCTCCTCCCTCGTTTTACATTTTCACTTTTCAAATCATTGCAGGTCATCCATTTGATTCCATCATCAGCTTGTTCAGAACTCAGCACTCCACAAAGCATTCTCACCTTCACCACAGCGCCGATGAACCTCTTTTATCCTCTCAATAGACTTGCAAATCCCACTACAGCTCCAGTCAAAGGAGGCAACACAGATATTGCCTGCCTGTGCCTTCCATTCACAATCTGTGTTATAGTTAGGATCATGAGATTCGTATTAACAATTTGGTTGCCTTTCAATCTTTTGCATATCAGGAGTAACCTTTCTTAATCATAAAACATTGTAGAAACAATGATAACAATGAAGAGGAAACATTGATGAAAGAACACAAGTGAGTTGGTTACACTTGTATCAATCATTTTAATTTTTATATTTGGACCATAAAACCTAATGGCATTACCATTCTTCCTGTCCTACTTATTGCGAGTGTCCTTGACACACCTATTGTGCAAGTTTCCTATCCTTACCCTTCCAAAAATAGTGACTTACTTAACTGCGGTTTTCCAGGTCAAAGCTCTAAACTGGAAATTGTGATCAACTTTGCTATACCAACAAATGATCCACAACCAACATCGATAGCGAGTAAATAGGTGAAGCCTTGGCAAGCCAAACCACACACCTATGCATCAACTTACACAAAAAAATGAGATGTGGGTACAAGAGATTACCAGGTGGGGTACCACAACACAGTCTTCGGTCATCAATATGCTCAACATCCAGCCCAATGAACCACGAACCTAATGAGACATCCTCATTTGCATACTTGTGAAGCACATGCCTGGACGATTACAAGTTAAGGGAGACACTTTGGCATAAAGAGTTGAGCTTTTTTTGGTCCCCTTAAGATACTGAAACTTACTGATTAATTGCGATGTAATTAGCTAAATCATTTGATATAGCATATAGCTGCCCTGTAGCATGACGAAAATACTTGCTTCCTTCCTCCCCAAATTTCCAATACTCAGGCTCGTGGTATTTGACTCCCCTATTAGAGAAACAAGAGAAGCCAAGGAAAAAAAATTGTAATTCTTACTAATGAGCAAAAGGTGAAACCAAAAATTTCCTCTATTAAAAGAACAGGAAGCAAAAATGAGTTGAAGGATGTTTTGCCTACTTCTGAGCAAGAACTGGGCCGGATTTCATACATCCAATATACACCCTTGGTTTTGACCGATGTCTTGCCAAAGTTGCCCCAAGTGTTGCTGCAAATACAAGCAGGATGGCCTCCGTTTAGAAATAAGATATCACCATCTAACATTGAAAAGAATACAGCAGGAATGACTTCGAATATACAATGTTCATGTTATTTGTCTGATATAATCGTATCGGTTCCCTTTGCATGCATTGATTGTAATTAAGATACAAACCAACTTTTAAATTGTTCACAAATCATAAAATTGAGATTAAAAAAAGGTAATAAATGGAAATAATGTCAGAGGACGAAAAAGTTATTTTGTGAACAATAATTTGCAAGTCTAACAAAATCACTTGAACTATAATTTCCTCTTTATGTATATTATTTTATTAAAATCTTTGAAATCCATTTTTTATGCATCACCTCTTCTCTCACCAATTGTTATCTTCTCCTATACGGAATTTGGCCAAGCACACATGCAAAAACTCACGCACACCCAAAAGCAATGTTCTTATGAGAAAAAACCATTTTATCTAAAGAGTTTGACTACGTGCATACTGACCTATATTAACATGCACATCATCATCAACTTTGACATAGAAGTCTGCATCCCATAATGCAACAGCAGTGGCAAAGTACGCCTTTGTTTTTGCAGACAATTCAAGGTAACCCTCAACATGATCCTGCTCATGCAGATTGCTATAAGTTTTTCTTTATGCACACTTTGACGACCTTGCTGTGTCGTCCAAGTTTGGTAGCAGACTATTAAGATATATGACTCGGATAGAAATATAGAGAAATCTTACCAGCCTCAGAAAGTCACCATGCTTCTGGTCTTCTGCTTCAACAGCTCTATCGAGGATACCACCAGCTGTAGCACTAGTGATTGAACAACCAGATACAAAGAAACATAAATCAGATTCCATCTTTCGTACGTGACCTGATTTTCAAGTTTGAGAAGTATGTGTATGAACTATTACAGAAATGAGATAGCAGGATATCTAGTGAGTAGTCTAATAGTAAAGTAGAATCTGAATCTCATAATTCAATATTAAAGTGCATTTTCAAGGGATGGCAACAGTGGCAGCACTAGGTGATCTCATATGCAGTAGGTTTTTAATTCCCGTTCAACAAGAATAAGGACCATATCCTGGTCCACAGCTTAGCATTTTATTTTTAGTATTTGATCATTTGATGAAAAAGATTACTGGGCTAACCCATTTATATATTCATTCCCAGGAAACAGAATCAGTAGGGCAGTATATCAGCGCTTTAACAGAACATCAATATTCTGAACTCAGAAAAGTGCCCACCTATGACCTATTACAAAACGAATGATGATGCCCTTCTCTTCCTCAAGCTTCTTTCTCTTGTTTCCTAGTTGTTGTGAAGGGAAAAAAGAAAAGGGGGATTAGCATATCAATATTAATCTCAAAAGGAGTTGTGCATCAACTCCAAATTGATAGAGGATAATAGTCACCAACCTTGAGGCATCCAGGTAGCACGTACTGAATCTCTCCGCTTTCGGCTGCTAAAAGCAGTGTTTATGCCCACAACCATTAAATACTTTCTTTTCCTATTTGATTCGGTAATTTTCAAGTTGTCAGATACTGGAGAGCCATTAAGGATCGATTCCTGTGCAGCCCTTGCCGCAGCTAACTCCATCTCCAAATTTGAAATTGTTTTATCTAGAGTTCTGTTGCACAAGTAAAAGATCAATATCCAACGTTAAGAGAGATTGACATATTCAGAAAAGAAAAGAAGCTTACTGTATGGCATGATGAGTTTTCGAAACTTCTCCCATGATGTCCCTCTTTTCGTGCTTTCCGTCCTTCTGATGGAACCAAAAGTTCACAAACAGACTTGGTATCAGCATATAGCAAAATTTCCTTTTGCAAGCAAACAGAAAGTGCTCACATCATTCAAATGTGAACTCACAGTTTCTGGAGCACAACTCTCTGGAAGTAGCTTCAGGTTTTCTTCACCTGTTATTGTCCTTGATACATCTTTATCTTCGGGCACCACCCACATTCTACGATCATCAGATTCACAAGCATCTCATAATAAAAGCTCTTTGATCGGGTAAAGGATCACAATGGGAGCTTTTGTAGAAACTTAGAGGTACAACCAACCTAGACCGACCAAACAAACAAATAATCCCAAAATAGAAACCAAAGGCCTAAATCACTAATAAAAAGACAAACAAGCAATTTCAATTTGGGTTACAGAGTACATTATAGAATGAAGACGCTACAAAATTGACAATTCAAATCGAAATCAAGAACTACAAGATAGAAAAATTACCTGTCAGAGAATAGCATCCCAGCACAGAAGCAACCTATACAAAGAAGAAGGGTCCATTTCTTTGACACCACAGTCTTTGCAGCAGGTTCTCCTCGAGCTCTATTCTTCCAACTCATTGTGGTCAAGATTTTTCAATCAATCTGCAATCTAAATTGAACGGAAAACCATTTCAAATCCTGAGTTTCAGTTGACCCCGACCTTGATCCCAAAAGATCTCCTTTACCCCAAATTTCAATCTCCAGAGACCTTAAAACGCAAAGTTCTAGACTAAGATGGAAGAGAATGAAAATAGAGAAGCACAAGAACTAAATTCACGCACGAAGAAACCTGTGCAGAGATACATAGTTGTGCATAAAGACCGATGTTTTCAGATTAAACTAAACAAAGACTGACATTTCTCTCTAAGAACAGTTTGCTCTCGCTAAAGGGGCGCACTGCGACTTGGGTTTTGAAGACTTCAAGTTCTGAAAGTGTAGTTTCAGAGGTTGTGGAGTTCCCTAGAAACATATTTAGAACTCCGACTTCAACAACCTTCGAAGTTCGAGCAATCTTTTTATCTCATAATGGCAAAATGCCCATGTGAGAAACAACTTCAAATACTTTAGCCAACCACCTTAACCAACCTTCTCTTTCTTAATGTCTTGTCCTAATTGTACGTTTACAGCCTTGTCTAACCGACACATCAACTACCCTGTCTTAGGGACATTGTCCTTCAAATTCTAGGATCCAACAGGAACAAAACAAGTTCACTTATGCTTAAAGATCATGAGTCCACTTGATTCAAGTGAAAATATCGTACCCATGTTAAAAAGATACCATTTTGGAATTCGTTTGGCCGCCGTAGACCTTGAAGTTTAAATGTTTAAAACACATCAATCGTTTTGAGAATCAAAATTACAGATATCAGAGAAATATCCACAAAAAATGATACGCTTCGAGTTGCCATGAACGTAGATATGAGACCAGAATTGCAGTATCTTATCATCTCGACCGAACTTGCCCATAGAATTAGCGAGTAAACAGCAAACTTGGAGCTGTATAAAGCTTAGTTATTTCCTTTTAGCGAGTGTCCACCTAATGAAGCACAAGAACCAATAATGCGCTATTCATGAATTACGCTAATCTTATCAAAGGATGGAGAAGGACTGATCAAGTCGGCGGTTTATTAGATGACATGTTTTCTTCTTTGTAGCTACTGACTAAGAAAGTTGACTTGTCCAGGATTTGACGTACCAACAGTTTGATTAAACTCGCAAACAATAATGAGTTTCCTTATATAGTTCCCACTTAATGTTGATGTGCCACTTCTAATGTTTCTTATTATTAGTATTACTTTTAGTGGGATAAGTCGCGTTCACGACTTCTCGATTGTTTATTACATAAATTTTAGAATGTATTCACGACTTCCGATTGTTTGTGATCATTTTTATAAGTTTGGTCTTTTTAGCATGTTTGTTGCTCATTGTCTGGAGTTATTAAGGAATCTTGATGATTAGTCTAAATCTCTATTACCATCTTATTGCCGTATGTTTAAGTAACTTATAAGAGAGTTAGGTTTACATTATTTGTAATCTAACTTAAACTACTGGGAAAGGCAAGAGAAGAATATAGGTTTTTCTCTGTTTTTTAGGTATTGCATAAAGGTGATTCTACAAGGTTTAAGAACAATATTAACGCCTTCTAATATATGTATTTCTAATATCATTTTATTATTCATGTATGATTTATTAAGATGCATAAAATACCATTAAAAATCCTAAAATTTGCTTCTATTAAATATATAAATTTCTACATATGGTATCAAAGCATATTTCAATATGTTATATAGCCCTTATATTTGAGTAGGTTAAATTTTCAAATTAGAACCTAAAGTAAAAGTTTAAGGATTTGGAGAAAATCTTAAAATTTAATTTGCAAAAAACCTTAGAATTTTTTGTTGATTCTTTTGATTAAGTCAAGAGGTTGGTTAATAATTGTACTAAAAAGGGTTGTTAATCAATTTTGTGACTTGTTATTGATTAAATTATGTTGTTTAATAGAATAAGTCATTAGATTGGTTAATACTGGCACCAAATTGGATTGTTGGTCAATTTTGAAACTTTTTTGATATTAAATCTTATGTTTTTCATGTTTATGGTGAGTTTTATGAATGTTTGTTGCTTCTTCTATAGGTTTTTACGTATTCAATTTTTTATGATACTCGAACAATTGGTTAGACAACATTGTTTTAATGTCCAGTTAACCAAACCTCAAGTGAGATAGGGTAACAAGCTACTATCTATTTTAGGAACAGTTTCAATCAATCATTAGATCAACCAAATTTATTTTTTTGTTGACTATACGCTAATCAAACATAGGTTATTCTAAATTTACTTTTTTCGTATGTTTTTTAAATTTAGGATAATTTAATCCTTTTTAAGCACCTTCCAATTATTTTATGTCTTAACTTAGTATTGTTACCTACTCAAAGAGAATAATTATGATGAGTTTAGTGAGATAGTATAATGATCAACTAGCGTTATAATTTTAATTTATGAATTGTTGTCTATCTAAAGGGAATAATGCTTTATAATATTGTATCTTGCTTAATCTACTAAACCTTCTATTTGCATTATTTATTCTACCTAAAGAGGATTTTGATTTTTGTTTTGTCTTTGATAAGACGTTATTTATTTGTTAATTTAGTGAGTTAAGTAGTCGTAAACAACTAAATATGTTCAATTGAAACTTTAGCTAATAATAACTTTAAGGATAAGAAGAGTTATGTAGAGTTAGGCTTTGGTTTGGTGGATTTGGATATGGCTTAAGATAAGGATGAGCATGTGTATAACACATAAGAGCACAAAAGAGAAAAAGATCCACTTCCAAAATTGAGAAAGATCAAATAAGGTGAGTAATAAAAAGCCTATTTCACCATCCTTTAAAGATAGGGTAATGGATAAAAACAATGCCAAAAGGTTCGTGGTGGTTTTAATGGAAAGGTTCATGGATTGTAAGAAAGCAGAAGTTGGAAAACTTATCTATAGGATGACTATTAAAGTATGATGAAGCATTAAAAGTTAGAGCTTATGTCCTGAGGATATAGCCAATAGGCTAAGTGGGCTTTAGGTCCTGATAATAGACTATTTCTTAATCCATTAGGTGATGAATTCTTTACCTTCTGACTTTATTTCCATAAAGCTAATTTACAAGCTTAATAGGAGGCTTAGATGGTGAATGAATTAATCTCAATATGTATCCAAAAAGAGGAAAAGATAAAGCCTAAGAAGAAGGTGATACATTGAATTTAGGGTAGGAATCTTTTAAACTAAAAGGAAATTATGACCCAAAAAAGAAGTGGAAGAAAACTAGTATTTCATTTAGCTAAGTGAAGTGTCCTATATCCTAAAATAGTCAATAAGGGTAAGAAGGATGGATACAAAGCTAATGGTCATCTAGTGTGGTTAAGAAGAAGTACTAAGTATTGTCATTACAATAAGATGGGCACTTAAAGAAAGACTGCTATAAGTATAAGGCTTCTTTGAAAAAGAAGGATAACAAATTAGGTAACCTTAAGGTTTTGGTTTACTTTGATTCATCTTTAATATATAAAGCATCAAATGGGTAGTGGTTAGGTAATGGTTCTTTTATTCATATTTCTAATACATTACAAGCAATAAAGAAAAAAAAAAGGCCAAGCAAAGGGGAGGTGAACATGTTTATAGTTAATGGAACCAGAGTATAAGTAGAGTATATAGGAGAAACGGAACTACAGTTTAGGTAAGGTGGTACTATAATGTTAAATAAAGTGACATATATGACTTTTATGAGATATAATTCAATGTTAATTTTTAAACTTGATGATGATAGATACTTACTTGTCAATAATAAAAAGAATTTTATTTTCCCTTAATTCTAATGTTATTGTTGAATGTTTATTAAATAATTGTTTTTGTTGTTTAGAGTTGGAGGATCCTAACGAATTGGTTATAAAGATTCAAAAATAGGGAATTAAAAGGGTTTCATTATCCTTTAATTCTGTTATAATAATGAATGTTTATTAAATAATAATCTTTGTTGTTTGGATTTGGAGGATCTTTGTGAATTGGTCATGAATATTAAAAAAATAGGGATTTAAAAGGAGTTTAACCGAGGGGAAGTCGTTCACTTTATAGCATAAAAGATGTTTATATTTAGAGAAAGAGTAATAAGATTGATCAATAATAAATTCCTTCCTAATTTAGTTAATGATGATTTTGTTTATTATATTAGAGGTAATCTCACCAAGAGTATGAAGAAAGGTGTCATTAGTAGTAGATTATGGAGATTATTCACACAGATATTAATGGACCTTTAAACTCATAATTGATGGAAAAAAATTTATAATTTTTTGTGTGACTACTGTTAGTTTGATTACTTGTATCTTATTAGTAATAAGTACAAGGCCCTAGAGAAGTTTAAAATATTCAAAGAAGGGGTTAAGAAGCAACTTAATAAACCCACTAACATTGTTAGGTACCATATTAGAGAGTACTAATGCAGACGTATTGTTAATAAATATTATATAAGAGATTAAATAACTTTATTTAATTAAAAATAATTTATCTTTAAGTTTTATCTAATATGTAATTATTATCAGTGATAAAAATATAACTACATTAATATTAATAACTAAACAGATTTTGTTTTTATTTAAAAAAATATAAATAAAAAACTGAAAACTACAACAGATATATAAAACACAATGTAGAATACACCTAAGCAAAATGAAGTAGCAAAGAAGCATAATCGAACACTAAAGGATATGGTGAGGAGCATAATGATGAGATCAAAGCTTTTTAAGTATCTATGGGCAAGGTATTAAAGACAATATTATATATTTTGAGCCATTCCAAGTAAGTCAATTATTAAAATTCTATTTGAATTGTGTACAAGTAGGAAACCTAATTTCAATCATTTAAGGGTTTGAGGTTGTTTGGATGAGATAAATATGTACAATCCACTAGAGGAAAAGTTAGATCCTAAGATAACCTCTAAGTTTGTTATAGGTTATCTTAAAGTTTGATAGGTTTCATATTTTATTATCCTAATTATAACACTAAATTTGTAGAAGCATTAAATATAAAGTTTTTAGATAATTATGTAGCTAATGTATCATTAAGAGTTAAAGCAGTTGAGGAGCCTAAGCATATAGCAGCCCATGTTCTTATAATTTATAAGAGAGTTGTTAAGGCATTTCTAGAGGTATGTGGAGATGATTTGGAAAGACTTTTAGCTTTTAATGAGATGACAACGATGATGTTGAGTAAAATATGATAGACACTCAAACTAATCATATTACAGTGGCAGAGCCAGGAATGTCCTAGAGCTGGGGCTAATTGGTAAGAACGAATACAAAAAATAGAACAATCTTAACTGCATTATACCTATAAGCTTCGATGATAGCCTGAATATGTTGAACTGCGCTAAATCTACAATGAAAAGCATAATAATACTGAGCTTTGCTGTATGAGAACA
>JAOTAY010000191.1:43947273-43968009 GCA_025629805.1 Erythroxylum baracoense
CCGACTTTTGCTAAGTGTTTAGTGAAGTGTTAAGTGATGTGACACGCCACCCTCGCGGGGCACGAATTCGGGTATCATTGTCGATATCGGGTTCGGGTTTTGCGGGAGAGGGGTGTTACATGGAGGATGTGAAGATCCTCCCTCATCATAGACATCGTATTCTAGAAACTTAGCCATATGCGATTCCACTATTCTAACCCCTCCTTCTCTACAGTAAAATCTGTAGCCCTTATAGTGGTCAGGATAACCTACTAAATAGCAACGAGTAGAACGAGGTTACAATTTGCTCTCACAAGGACTATATATTCTTACCTTAGCAGGGCAGCCCCATACATAAAAATGTGTGCAAGGCTTGGCTTCCTTCCAACCCAGAGTTCAAAAGGCATCTTTGGTACTATCTTACTTGGGATTCTGTTCAAGATATACAATGTTGTCTTAATGGCTTCACCCAAAAGTTATTTGGGTAGGTTAGTTCTACTCTACATTGGCCTCTTCATGTCCTTTATGGTGTGATTGCGCCTTTCGACCATATTATTTTGCGCAGGACTACCTGGCATAGTGAACTGAGTCACTATTCTAACTGATTCCAAATACCTGGCAAACGGACCTTTTTCTGTCCTGTAACCCCATGTCTACCATAGTATTCCCCTCCCCTGTCAGATCTGACTATCTTTATTGATTTTTCCAGTTGATTCTCAACCTTAGTCTTAAAGATTTTGAACTTATCAAGAACTTCAGACTTTTCTTTAAGCAAGAATACATAGCCATAACGGGAATAGTCATCTATAATGTCAGAAAATATCTAGCATTGCATAACGTGACTGTATAGGGACCACTAACATCTATATGTATGAGGTCCAATAAACTAGAAGCACGAGTTAACCCCTTTTTCCTTATCTTGGTCAACTTACCCCTACAATAATCAACATATGTCTCCAGATCACTAAAGTCCAGAGTTGGGAGAATATTATCCTTTATCAATCCCTCAACCCTCTCCCTGGAAATGTGGCCAAGGCGTTTATGCCATAACATATATGATATTTCCTTTATGAAGGCACTCTTTTGAGTAACAGGTTCAGCAACATAAGAAGAGGCATACATTTCGTTAAGACTAAGACACATACTATATAATCCGAAAGATAAGAAGGCAGTTTTGATATGTCTTATATTGATAGAAATATTTACAACCGAAGTATCAAATACAAAATGATAAGCTTCTTTATCCAAAATTGATACAGAGATCAAGTTCTGTCTACAAGACAGTATATAAAATATGTCTCGTAAAATTAATACAAACCCCGTATTGAGGTTTAATCCTACATCTCCTACATATAAAACATCCACCTCTTCATTGTTGCCGATCATCAACTTCTCCTCCCCTTTAGTCAGCCTTCTCCTGGATATGAACCCCTACATTGTGGAAGCAACATGATTAGAAGCTCCACTATCTAACTACTAAGAACTTGATGTGATTATAGCAACATTAGATTCATGAATCATATAGGTTGAGGAGTTACCTGACAGTTCCTGTTTAACCTTCCATAGCTTATACTTTGGGCAATTGACCTTTCTATGCCCCTTCTTCTTACAGAAGAAGCACTTCATACTCTTTAGGTCATATATACAGAAGAAGCACCTCATACTCTTAGGTCATGTGGTCCCTTTATAATGATGGACTGTCCTATCTAAATCTGAGGAGAGGGTTTGAGTTTCTTACCCTTACCCATAGGCTATTGGGGTTTAGCTTTCCCCTTACCTTTGGCAGCTACAAACAGGGTTGTATGAGGAGATTTCTTAATTTTTTCCCCAGCCGTAGCATACTAGGAAATCAAGGCATTGATGTCCCAATTCTCATCTTGAGAGATGTAGGAGTTAGCCAACATCTCAAACTCTCAAGGGAGAGTATTTATTGCCTAATACACTATGAGCGTGTCTGAAATAGGTACATCTAGTGCCTTCAGCTTACTCTGAAGGAGAACCGTCCTAATAATATACTCTCTGACGCCTCCTTCTCCTGTATACCTCATGGAGAACATCTCTTTAATCAAAGTGCTCTGCTCCGCATGAGAAGACACCTTGTATATCTGGGAAATGCTATCTATAAACTCCTTTGTTGTGATCGTATCCGGTAATCTTAGTAGATGATCTGGGATCGACCTCTTGATGGTCAAATATCATATCCTATTTGACTGCTCCTAGGTTTCCATTGCTACTTTGTCAGCTTCCGAGCTGACATCTGTAAGTGGAGGAGGCCTCTATATGTGCATCGCCATGTTAACGTCAGCCATCTCCAGGGCAATCTCAACGTCCTTCATCCACTTCTTGAAATTGAAACCATTTAAGGTCTCAATGGTGACAACATTTTTGTTCACAGAAAAGGTGATTGAAAAATAGAAAAGACAATGTAAAGATCAGTATAAATGCAGGACAACAGTGATACTCAAAGCATTAAAGCAGTATCTATACCGAGAATCCGATCACACATATTATAAAACATCTTTACACTAAATACATAATATATGCAATTAGACCCTCGCATAAAAACGAACAGAGTACAATCATCAACTCTCATGACACTACCACCTTTGGGTGAATAAATCATTTAAGCAACGACTTTCCTCCCTCTGATGTCTTTATAAACATCTCAAAATCCTATGTAAGGCCAACACCTTTGGGCAAAATAACCAAACATAAGACCAGAGACATCCCCCAACATGTGAGCAGAACAATCCAAAATGCTGACTTGAAAGGCCACTTTGGTGACTACATTCTTATCAGTATCCCAGAAAGTCCACAAACACAAAGGATACATCTTTATGTCATCCTTACATTCTATATAGGCATAATGTATGTGAAAATTAGCTATAAATGTAAAAAATCAAATGCATAATCAAATAATCACATACTAAAACTGAAAACATCGTCTTTAAACTTTATTTGAGATTTTTATATAAAAAATTCTCAATGAGAGTAATTATCGTACTTTCCAGAATACCAAACCTACCACATGATACATAAAACTTCAAATGTCTCCCTTATGTGCAGTTCGGAGTATGAAAATACATGCAAAATTAGCTTTAAAAAGTTTTAAAAACTTTTCCGAAATCTAATTACCAATGTAATAAATCTAAAAAATTAGAAAATCACTTAAAAAATTCCTCCAGCCCAGAAACTAACCTAAAAAGACTTGGGATAACTTTATGGGAATTTCTGAAAATTTTCATTTTTTGGTGCTTACATCAGCATTACTGTAGCGCTGACATCAGCAGACATCAGTCTACGTGTGGGCTAATGCACACGTGTGCCACAACGCGCGCCAGAGGCATCTAGAGCGTGAGACACACGCGCCCCCACACGCATATGCACGATCACTGTATAGAGCATGCAATGCTCACGCTGCCACGTGTCTCAATCCTGGCGGTACATGTGCAGGCATGGATATAGCGAGTGCGTCGTACGCGTCAGCCGTCCTGTGCTTGTGAGAGTGCGGGCTGCGTGAGGCATGTGCGTTGCACACATCACATGGGTCCTCCAATGCGTGGTGCCACTTGGCGGCATGCGATTAGTGCATGTAACGCACGCGCTAACCATATCACCACTACCACGGTCGCACGCACTAGAGGGTACATCGCCTTCCGACCCCAAAACCTACGTTCGCTCCTTTTAACCCATTTTCGACTTGTTTTTCATAGTTAGCCTTATGTATATCACTTTTACGTAATCATATATGTAAAAAACCCAAAAAATGAATCAAAACTGAAGCAACCATAATGGATGGAAACCGAAAAACCTTCGTTTCTGGCAACCCGATCACACAACCGCTCTGATACTACGTGTAACATGTAGCATAGACTTTGTTACGTGTCCTGGATCATTCATGAAAAGGTTAAAAATGAAGAAAATGCGGAATACCTTATTCCAGTTCCATTCGAGCCTTCGAAGCAGTTTTCGAGGCCAAAACGATCTCCAATCACTCGGTACCCTCACGACAAATGTTCCCAAACAAGTGGTTGATGCCTTTCTACAATCTTCTCAATACGTAAGCGCTCTTAATGGGTCGGAGGATCCGTATGCTTACGATTGATATGAGAAAATGTAGGAGACCTACACAGCTTCCATATCGAGCTTCCCCATCACAAGTTCGATATAGGTCCGGTCCACACTAAAAGGGATTCATTTTCTATCCGGACTTCAATCCATTAATTTAGATAATTTATTGGGTCACTTTATTACCCTTGTCTGTATCAAATTATATAACTTAATCGATAATTAATTAAAAAGATAAAATTATAATTAATAGTTGTCCATTTAATAGGAAAAGGAAAAAAATGTCCATTTAGTGCTCTCTGTTTATTGATCATAGACATGGATCACTTCCCTGCATTTCGATCTATCATAGTTTCCCCATCTTCATCACATTACAGTCAGGGGCGGACCTATAGTATAGAGCATGGGGTTGCATATGCAACCCCACTAAAAAAAATGTAAAAACTCATATTTTAACCCCAAGAATCGAACCCATAACTAGCCCCAAGTATATAGTAATATACTACCACTGCACTACAGAATTTTTTATACTTTTTATTCTGTTGTTTTAATACTTCTACTTACCTTAAGTAACGGATGTTAAAAAAAATTGAGAACCCAAATTACCCAACTCCTTGCCCTGTTGCGCTTTACTTATGGATGTGAATCTAGAACTTAGTTTAAGTATGCCTTGTAATACATTCTCAGTTAAACTACGCAATCCCATCCTTCAAATCCTGGGTCTGCCACTGATTACAGTCATCCCTGGATGCCGCTCTTCTTGTGTCAGAGTCGGTGATCCTTCATCTACCATTGAATCTCTTCATTGCTACCTATTTCACCTCAGAACTATCACCGAATACTCCATTGTCGTTGATAATCAGCTAAAATCTTGGCAATCACCGACAATAGTGAGAATCTGCCCAAGAATGAAAGAAGAGAGATAACAAAAGAGAGAGGAGGACAAGCATGAGAGAGTTTCAGGGAGACCGTAATAGGAAGAAGATAGAAATAAAGATGAAAAATAAGGAGCTAGCTGAAAATAACAGAGATTTGGAAGGAAACAAAAAATGATCTTGTTGACAAAACAAGGAAGAAGTAAATAGAAAAATTAGGAGACCAAGCATGACAAAGAAAGAAAAAAAGAACAATACGCCATGCAATTCTACGTAACCATTGGAGAAAGATAAGAGCCAGTGATTGGCGCTACAACACAGAAGATGCTTTATCATGTTATAGATGGATTGCACCTCCTCATTGGTGGATCATTCAAGTTGGTATGTGACATAAATCTATTCTTCTTAGTGAAAACCCAAGCTATTTGATGAAATGCGGATGAAGCGTCCTATTTTAGATGTTGAAATTTCATGACAAATAATCTGATGTTTTGAATATTTGGTTGGAGTACTGATTCTGTTGGGATTTTAAAGTTAAAATTAAAAAGAATTAAAATTGATCTGCTATAAAAATAATTAAGTACTCTAGTAAAAGATTTGTTTAAAGAAATTAAAGTTCAATAAGTAAAATGACACCTCATTAGTTTTGGATTGAGAATGTATTAGGCCTGTAATAAAGAGTCTAATAAAATTATTATCAATAGCAACTAGGTTTGCTACTGTCTGCTTTAGTAAGTTTGGAGAAATCAGGAATTCTCTGATATGTTATTTGTTCCATGCAATTACAAAGGTGTAGAAAGGCTTTGTTAGTATCGTTTCAGGTGACTTTCATTAAAGATTATCGAAAGTTTCAAATGCTTGTTAAAAGGTCAAGGAACTTGAACTTGCTCGAAGACTTAAGTAGCTTTTTTTTTGTACATATATTGATAATAAAACATGTATATTTCTATATTATCTCTATTTATACAAGTCTATAGTTGATTTTGGGTTGATCAATAAAGTTCGTACTATGCCTAACATGTGGTATTAGAGTAGTTTCAAGACTGTATAAATTTGAATGATTTTTTTAATTTCTCCAATTTTTTACTTGAATAAATTGCATATATATATTGGTTGCTTTTTGTACGGGTATTTTAAGAAAACAAGAGAAAATGTACATTTTTTTGGTGATTCTTCAGTGAGAAGTCCCTATAATTTGGTGATAACTTTCCAAAAACAATCATCAAAAGCCACCTATTTGAAGGGTAAATTTTAGTGCGCAAGACTCTTTGTTTTGCGAGGGTCAAGAGAAAGTCATCAATTGTATGCAATCTTCCCTTTATGTTTTACAAAGAGGCTATTTCCGTTACTCGAACTCATGACCTTTTAGTCACAAATGAGTAAAATTACTAGTTGTTCAAAGGCTCGCCCTCAAAAGTTGCCTATTTGAGCCTATGAAAAAGTGAACAACAAGTGGTTAGGATGCTTCAGTATAAGTCCCATGCATTAGAAAACTGGTGCATGCAAACACGGAACATGTGGCACACGTTAGGCATGTGTCATGCACGTATTATAAAGTTGGGATGCACATGTACGCATCTAGCATGTGCTTTATATGCACTATATGTGCTATAGGTACATTAGGCATGCTACATGCATTTAGTTCATGCATGTGGCTATCATGTGCAATGCACACTTGCACAACTTCACCCAATACTTACATTAGTATGCTAACATTTGTGCACCACAAAATAAAAAATAATAAAAGTTTAAAATTTGCAAAAAAATGTTCCTTTAAGTTATTTTAAATCATTGTTGTGGTCATATGGATGCATATGATATATAAACCCATATATGGTATAATTACAAAAGTTAATGAAGTGTACTCTTACCACTTTTATATAAAGATCTTGACCTTATATGTTATGTATTATGCCCACTAGCATTTGATAATATATTAGATAAGATGCCCATGAGTTATTATTTATGACTTATGCTAATAATATACATTATATGTTTTACAGTCACCCCTTTTGTAAATAACAATAGTGTCACAATGGAAACCTTGACTATTTTTAATTTTAAGAAATATAAGTAAGATGTGGAGTTCTCTATTAGATGGTTGACATCAATATAGCCATAATTAGGGATAAGTCATCCATTCCACATTTATTAGTACACAATCTAATGAAGCAACTTATGCACCTTAAAAGTAGTCAAATAGGAAATGTTATGTAGCCATAAAGAGGTCCATTCTAAATCTTCTACTTAATGGAATTTTTGGTACCTATACAGTCAAGGATTTCATCAATTATGTGTCTTAGAAGTATAAAATATCATCTAATGCCAAGATTAATCCTATTTTGAAAGAATTACATATATGAGATACACAATGGTGAGATGAGTGAGGGAATTTATTATTCAAATAGTCGACCTCTAAAGTAAGATAAAAACCTTGAATGTTGTTATTTTTGTGACAGTATTATGTAATAAGCTCTTAACACTCTTTCTTTATATTTGACATTCTTGTTACTATTTACAATTCTCAAGATGAAGATTGGGACATAATTTCCTTGATCCCAAGTTGTGTTCTAGAAGAGGAAAAGTTAAAGGACTCTAGTCAGGTAGCTTTGATTGTTACCAAATGAAAAGAAAAAGCCAAACATGGAAAGTTCAAAGGCAAAGCTTCTAAAAAACCTTTATATAGAAAATAAGGTCATGCTAGTACTATGAGAGACCTTACAAACGTCGTGAGGAGTATGTATTATTTATTATATATAAAGAAGGGATATTAAAAAACATGATTGGATGAAATACAAAACCTAGAAAGACAAACAAGAACTATTAGGTAACTCATTGTCTTATGTTATTCGTGAAAAATATTATTATAGCCATATATAGTTCTTCGTGGCTTGATAGTGGAGCTTCTAATCATGTTACCTATATAATGGAAGGATTCATATTAAGGAGATAACCAACTAAAGATGAGTCTAAACTGATGGTTGGTAATAATAAAGAAGTGGATATTGTCTCTATTAGAGTTGTTTGTTTGAGTTCGTATACTAATTTCATACTTGTTTTATATGACATATTTTATATAATATATTTTAGACAAAATTTAATTTCTAAATCAGTTTTGGACAAATAAGGCTACAATTTTGTAATGAAAGACTAATGCACAATTATCTTTTGATACAAAATATATTAGTATAACTTTCTTATGGATTATGTAAAATGTGTATGAACCTTAATAAGATTTATGCTTATTCAGATATTATTAAATAAGATAGTAATAAATGGCCTCTGCTATACGAAATATTTACATGGATAGAAAAGGAACTATTTAAATAGCATCTACTAACATCACCAAAAACCTTATCAAAATACTTTTACGAGAAGGTTTTATTGAAAATGTGAGAAAACATCATTATATATATAGACAGTTTCTCGACTTTTTGGACGCTATTTTAAACCAATTCTTTTTTTATTTAGACGTTAAAGTACGTTTTGAATTAGTAAGGAAAGTGTAATAGAGGATAAAGAAATGGATTGGAGGAAGGGCGGGGGCGAATGCGGAATAAAAGATTCGGGTTCAACTCCCAAGTTCGCGTATGAAAAAGGGTAAGAAAAAAGCAAAAACTATTTTTTTAAGGTTAGGATATTTTGATATGATGGTGAAGCTGCTGCTGAAGGCCTTCTTGCCCTATCATCCTAAGTATGAACCTCACTCATCTGCCGATGATCTAATGATGTTCAAAGCAGGCAATCTGAAAGCCTAAGCTTTGAAGTTTTAAGAATAATCATGTTCTGCTCTGACTTAGATGGGCTTGACTTAAACACCTTCCTTTTCTACTCCGAAAGCAATTAGCAGCTGGGTAACCTGGAAAAGTCCTTGCCTTGCCACTACGAAGGAGGGTGGATCACGAGATTAAATTCATTCCTGGCCCCATTCCTATATATATGTGTGTGAGAGAGAGTATGTGTGTGTGTGTGTGTGTGTGTGTGTGTGTGTGTGTGTGTGTGTGTGTGTGTGTGTTGTGATATAAAAGATTAGGTAACATCTCTACTTTAAAGATAGAGTTGGAAGACTAATTAAGGATAGCATTTTTTCAATTTTGGATTATAATGATAAAGAGACGTGTTGATTTTTGCATGAGTAAGTTTACTAGAAATTATTCATATTGATATATGTGGTCCTTGTTTATTTATTATTTGTAATTCTAGATATCTTTTGGCTTCCATAAATGATACTTTCCATTTTGTTTATGTATTATTAATTAACAAAAAGTATGAAGTTCTTGGTAAATTCAAGATCATTAAAACTAAGATTAAGAACCAATTAGAAAAATCAAATAAGATTGTTATATTTGATCATAGATGTGAGTATTATGGCAAATATGGAGTTTTAAAATAGGAAAATGGTTCGTTTGCTAAATACTTAGAATCATTTAAAATTATGACTCAATTTGCAATGCCAGTTAGTCATAAATAGAATGGTATGGTCAAAAGGTGGAATCACACCTTAAAAAATATATTGAGGAGCATGTAGACTAGCCTTCCAAATTATCTTCAGGGAGAAACCATCAAGACTACTTTATACATTCTTAATAGAGTTTTTAGCAAATTAATAAAAAAGACACATTTTGAATTTTAAAAATGGTGGAAATTGAGCCTTATTAATCTTCGTGTATAGAGTAGCCTTATTGAGGTACCTTTGTCTAATCCTAATAAAGACAAACCACATTCTCATTCCAATCATTTTTATTTTGTAAGTTATGCTGACCATTTTAAAGGCTATAGATTTTATTGCAGATAGGGATAATCTATAATTTTATTATCACAAATAGTCAAGTTTTTGAAACGTTATGTCTATGATGAAACTAGTCCTTCTCACATATCAGATGATACTAGACTCAATACAATTTTTATTTTGTATCCTTCACCCATTCAGTTAGGGTTAGAGGAACCTAGACCTAGTGTCATTCCAGTACAAGATAAAGAAGCATTACAGGTATAAAATATGTTTCTTGTGACATATAATCAAGCTCAACTAGTTCAGTTAAGAAGATCCACCATGGTCAGGAGACCTGCGATATCATCTGACTGTATAATCTATCTAGGTGAAAATGCCTATGATATAGGTCATGTTATAGATAGAGTTACTTTTTAGATGTTATTTCTAGTCCTCATGTAGAGTTATGGTGGAATGTAATAAGGGATAAGATGTAGCCTATAAAATACAATTATGTATAGAAGCTTAAAATTTACCGTATAACTATAAATATATTGGCCATAAGTGGATTATAAAATCAAGGACTCCTAAGGAAAATTTGAGTGGTCTAAAGCTAGAATAGTTTTTATGGGTTCACGTAGAGAGAAGGAATAGACTTTAAAGTCACTTTCTCTCCCATATCCTCTAAGGATGTATTCAAAGCGATTATGCTAATAGTTTATCATTATGATATGAAGCTACATAAGTTAGATGTAAAAACTATTTTTTTAATGAAGACATATAAGAGGGTCTATATGGAGCAACTTAAAGGGTTATAAAATCATAAAAAAAGTCATATAATATGTGAATTTGGGAAATTTTTATTCAAATTGAAACAGGCTTTCTGATGGAGGTACTTAAAGTTTGATGAGGTAATCACCTCAATTGGCTTTATGGAGAACTAAAGTTGAAAGACACTTGTACTACAAGTTAAATGGGAGTAAGATTATCTTTCTACCTTTATATGTGGATGATGTCTTGCTTGCATTAAATAATTTAACCATATTGCATGGGGTCGATAGTTGTTGGCTAAGCATTTTAACATAAAGGACCTAGGTGAAGCATTTTTCATCCCTGGTAGTCAAAGTCATTGGTACAAGTCTTAAAAATTGTTATTTCTACCATAAAAGGCACATATTGAGTGAGTATTACAAATGATTAATATGGAGAATCATAAATTTGGAGTAGTACCAATCTCTCATAAAAAGAGCAAGTTTTTGATATAGTGTCTAAAGAATGCACTAGAAAGAGAGGTTATGAAGAATGTTCCTTATTTTAGTGTTATTGATAGCCTAATGTATGCTCAGTTATAGACTGGACTAAATATTACGTTTGTTATTAGATTATTAAATAGATATTTATCTAACCTATGAATAAATTACTGGAATGCAATCAAATTTTTTAAAAGATATCTTTAAGGAATAAAGAATTATATGTTGACATTGGGAAAAGTTAAGAGTTTAGACCTAACTAGTTATACAGATTTTGCTAATGTGTCAAAATGATAAGAAATCCACGTCAAGTTGCATTTTCATATTAGCAAATCGTGTTATTTTACGTAAAAATGGCAAACAAACACATGTGACATTTTTAACTATACATGTGGAGTTTGTTTCATATTATAGGGCTATTGTATTGGCACTTTGGTTAAGAAACTTGATTTATGAATTGCTTTTGGTTGATTCAGTTTCTAAACCCATCTAATTGTGTTGTGATAATCTTTTTAATGCATTGTTAAGTAATAATGATAAAAATATCATAAAATCCAAGTATTTGAAGGATAAGTATTTGACCATTAAAATAATTTATACAAAATCATAAATTTGGAGTAGTACCAATCTCTCATAAAAAGAGCATGTTTTTGATATAGTATCTAAAGAATGAAGTAGAAAGAGAGGTTATGAAGAATGTTCCTTATTTTAGTGTTATTGACAGCCTAATGTATGCTTAGTTATGGACTGGACTAAATATTACGTTTGTTATTAGATTATTGAATAGATATTTATCTAACCCATGAATAAACTACTGGAATGCAATAATTTTTTTGAAGATATCTTTAAGGAATAAAGAATTATATGTTGACATTGGGGAAAGTTAAGAGTTTAGACTTAATTGGTTATACAGATTTTGCTATGTGCCAAAATGATAAGAAATCCAAGTCAAGTTGCATTTTCATATCAGCAAATCATGTTATTTTACATAAAAGTGGCAAAAAACCACGTGACATTTTTAACTATACATGTGGAGTTTGTTTCATATTATAGGGCTATTACATTGGCACTTTGGTTAAGAAACTTGATTTAAGAATTTTTTTTTATTCAGTTTCTAGGCCCATCTAATTGTGTTGTGATAATCTTTTTAATGCATTGTTAAGTAATAATAATAATAATATCATAAAATCCAAATATTTGAAGGGTAAGTATTTGACCATTAAAATAATTTATACAAAATGTTGACATCATTATGTAGCATATTCTTATTAGGCATATATTAGCTAATTCGTTAACTAAGGCACCCTATCCAATCCTTTTTGGGATATATATCTACAATATGGGTTTGTTAAAGTCCCTTAACACTATTAGTTAAGGATTATTGTACTTTTCTTTTGATACAATTATATTTTATATATTATGAATTATATATTTTTATGATTATCATTTTACTCTTAGTCATATAGATTGTTTTGCATTGTAGTAATATAGGTGTATTTTTTAAGATTTGTGTTAATCTTAAGTATATTATATTCATTAGGCATAAATATAGTTTAAACATGATATCTATGTCTGTTAACACATAAAGATATCTCGAGATATATTTATATATTGATTGTATCAAACATAGTGCGATAGAAAATTTTAATCCCATAAATGTTTTCTCTAATGTCATTTAGGATACAATGAAAGAAAACATTTAGTAAATAGTGAAAGAAATGAATTTTAACATTCAATAAGATAAAACAAAGTTCTCATAAAGTTAAGAGAAATCGGTGCTGACAAAAGAGACATGGTATATTACAAATCATACATATACTATTGTTGTTTGTCACACTCTATTTTTTCATTCATGTTAGTAAGATTATTAGATATGCGTGATTATATTAACTCGTGTTGTATATGATGTTTTCCATTATTGAAAGCATTACAAGACTAAATGATGGGCTTTCTTTATCTTTGGATCAAATTTGGTTTAAATGTTAAAGATTTTATTCTCTTAGACTTTATTGTTTTTATTTTATTACAAATACAGAAAATGTTCAAATTTTTAATTCCTTGGACATGTATTAATTACTAATTTTAAAGCTAAAGTTAAGAAAAATTAAAATTTGATCTAGTACAAAAATATTGAAATGGCCAATAAAAGATCTAGTTAAATGAGCTGAAGTTTAGTGAGAAAAATAACATCTTATGAATTTAGGTCAGGTACTTATTGAATTCGTGATAAGGATCTAATAAGGTTACTATAAATATTTACTAAGTCTCCTACTAGGATCCCTTCGACTTATTAGGAGTTTGTTATGTTAAGAAAGGTGTGAAAAGACCTTGTCATTATTGTTTTAGGTAACTTTCATAAAGAACAATCGAAAGTTTCAATTGCTTGCTCAAAGGTTGAGGAGCTTGATTGAAGACTTCAACGACTTGCTCATATAGATATAGATAGCAAAACATGTATATTTCTACATTATCTCTAGTTATACAAGTTTGTGGTTAATCTTACACCAATAAATAAAGTTCATATTATGTTTAGCATGTAGAAAATGATATAGAATAGAGATGATGGCAAGAAGAACTAGTATAGTAAATGGAAGAGAAGGCCATAAAATATATAAGAGAAATAAAGTTGTCTTTGAAAGGGAGAACCTTAAAAAAATTTCTCTTCATTTTATCTATTTTTAATTAGGATAAAAGTCATGTATCTTCCCTATAGTTTAAGAAACTTTAGAAAAGTCCATGAATTTTTTAAATTTTCAAAAAACATTCCTTTAATTTTTTAGTTTTCTAACAAAAACATTTATCATAGACTTTGGTAAAAAAATAACAATGAAAATTACGTGATATTAACATTAAATATAAACTAATCAAATGTCGCTAATATGATAACCTAATTCAACCCTCAAACTCTATTCGTACTAATTAAACTTGACTTAAATTAATAGTTTAAGATAATTATAATAAATTATTAGTTTGAGTTATATTTAATTAATTTGATTAGATTTTAAGAGTTGAATTGAATTGTCATATAAGTAACATTTAATTGGAATAAGTGTAATGTTTATACCCTGTGTATTTTATCATTATTTACCGAAGTATAAGAGAAGATGATTTTCTAAAAAAACTAAAATTTTGAAAAAAAATGAAAATTTTACGAATTGAAGAATTTTAAAAAAAGTGTTAAATTATAGGAGATGTTTATATCTTTTACTCTTTTAATTATTTTAAATGTTACATTTGTACTAATATGTAAATTGAATAAAATATATGATATTCAGTGGAATTAACAATAAACTATTTTTATTAAAAAATTTAAATATTTAATTGATATTTTCAATAATTTTCGATATTACTATAATCAAATAAATTTTATAATTTACCATCGTCGATTTCTTTTTGAAGTTTGATCAAGGGATTTACTAAAGTTTGAACGGCATAAAGTACCTGGTTTTAACATTACAATTCAGCATGTTTTGGAATTAATTGGGTTCAACTAATTTTCAATGCAAATAATACAAATAATACTTGTTTTTTCTCAAAGATACCTTTCTCTGGGAAATTTTGAAAGAATAACAAAGACAATTGTAATTTCATGATTTCACCTTTTCAAGGCAGTTAATAAATGATTTTAATGTATTACTACTAATTTATAATAAAGATGCAATTACTCTATCTAAAGCGTACTAAGATCTTATCATCTGAAACATATATTAATGTAATATGTAACAATACCTTAGTTACGTATCTCGGATCGAACATGAAAGGACAATAAACGAAGAAATGCAAAAAATACTTAATTTCGGTTTCATAACTTCAAATGAACTTTTCGAAGCCGAAACGAGCGCGAATCTATCGCCGTCTTCACGGAAATCGCTCAACAGGACGCAGTCAACGTCTTTCTACAGTTTTCTCAAAACATAAGCTCTCTTAATGAGTCAAAGAATCTTTATGCTTACGAATGACATAAGCAACCACAGGAGACCTTAATTTTTATATATAGTTTCCACATCGAGCTTTCTCATCATAGGCTCGATATGAGTCTGGTCTACACTGATTAAGATCTATTTTTTACCCAGACTTCGACCCGTTGATTTAGATCATTTATTGGGCCACTTTATTATCTTTATCCGGATCAAATTATTTAATTTAACCGATAAGTTATTTGAAAAATCAAAAAATGCAATTAAATATTGTCCAACTTTATGAGAAAAGTTAAAAATATCCAATATTCTCACCCTTGGAAAATACTCAATTGCGGTATTGACTCAAATTGAAAACAATTTATAAACTCGATTAAGCTATGCTGCTGTATTAGTCGACTAAGTTTAAAAACAAAACATTTGATCCAAAGATTACGAAAGTCCATCATTCTGTCCTGCAAGGCTTTCGATACTGAAAAGTATCAAATGCATGTGTCATGTGCGACACAGATCTAATACAATCACGTATACCTAATACCTTACTAACATGAATGGGAAAATAGAGTGTGGCAAATTAGGATGATACCTTTATGATCTAAATTATATCATCTTCATTTATAGGTCTCGATTTCTCCAACTTTATGCTAAACTGCATTAGAGAAATTATGTTTTCTCTCACCGAATGATAAACAACATTAGAAAAAAAACTTGTTTCCTCTCACCAAATGTTAAACTGCATCAGAGGAACTCTTTATGTTCTCCAACTGAATGCTAAATTACATTAGAGAGCCTTTATGAGATTAAAACTTATATCGTCCTATGTCAGTTGAAACTTTAAGGATATCTGTATAAAACTGTATCCATCTAGATGACATAGGCTCAAGGTCAATCAGTATATATGCCCAATGACCTTTAAATGCTTAAGATTGACACAAATCTTAAGACTTTCATATGTATTATGACAATGTATAATGGCATGTATTACTGAGGATAAATGATAATCACATACATTATAGGTTCCACTATTCTTATTCAAATCCATAGCCCTCACTATGAATTCGAGAAAACTTATAGTTTTCTTAATAGGTCGATATCCGATATCACCAAGAATGACCTTGGGTTTGCCTAACAAGTCACCTTAGGTCAATCCGTAGGTATCATTCATACCAATTACATTCAGTTGTGCAACTATTGACTTATGCCATCAACTGTTGATTTCGCACACACATTGGGTTATCAACTTTTGATTTATATACATCCCATATATATAACTTAACTTCACCTCTATCCACGTTGACATTGGGTTTGCCCAATAAATCAACGCTTCTAGTTAGGATCATCCCATTAATTTGAAAATCTAATTTTCATGGTTTGAACATATTCATGTAGAACGAGCTTGGGTTTGCCCAACAACCCAACTCTAAAAGAACTCTGGTTCTTGTCATATCAATGGAAGGCATAAATCCTAATATTTGGTTGAGAGATTTGTGCTTTGGTCTCATCAATACTTGGATGATCTTGATTATGTGTATCACATATGCATTTAGATTATGGATAAGTCAATTGAATTGAGCCTATATCTATAACTACCTCAAAATGCATCTAATGCATGTATCACACAAAGGAGGTTTAATTTAGGTTGTGACTTGACTATGAATCTAAAGTTCATGATTCGATTCAACTCTTGAACCTAATCGGGCACTAGTGTTAGTCTTGGCTAATCCGAATTATGAATGTGATTCGATTAGGAATCCCAAAATTCAATTATTTTGATGTCCAGATTAAACACTTTAATCCTAGTTTATATGTCATTATCTAGTCACACTAGAAATGTTATGCTCTACTTGGATTAATTCTAAATTAATCCTTAGGGTTTTCAAAATTTCCGTACATCAATTAGTCATCTATAATATCCCTAGGTCATCTCGAATTTATCTAAACAATTTCAACATAAACCAAAATGATCTTGACAGCCAAAATCGTCAAGATAAATAAATGAACCTACTAGACACTAAAGAGACAGATTCGATGTTCGGAAAATTTTCGGAACCCTAATTTTAAGCACATGCATTAAACATGTTAATGTCATCAAAATAATACATTTATTATCACTTAAGAACCTTATTTAGGTCTCATAACTAAAATACATACATTTAAGTCATTAAGTAAGTCAACTCCATCAATTTTCAAAAAGTTGACCAATGTTGAATTTGACTTTATTTATTAATTGAATCAAATTCAATTAATCCTAGAAAAATTCCAGAGTCTTATACACATTATAAATGTGTCTAATAAAAAATTTTAGAACCTAATTCTTAGGAATTATTTATTAATAAATAGGAATAAGCCAATACATCACATGTGTATGACACTTGTCACATTATTTCTAACACTAGTCAAACATTACATCATGCATGCATAAGATAACCACTTTAAAAATAAGTATCATGCATCTCATATACGTGGCAACATCTCATCTTGCATGTGCATACATAAAATTTACAAAAACAATTTTTATAAAAATTAATATATAATTTACATGCATGCATATTCATCACATTTCTAGAATTTTCAGAACTTCATACATACATCAGGCTCAAACTAAATTCGTAATAAAATAGCAAATAACATGAAATTGCATTTTATTTTTACAGAAACATAATATAACACCTTATAAATATTTATGTGAAAGAAAAATAGAAAAATAATTTTCTAGATTTATTATTAAGTTTTCAAAAACAATACATGCATTCAGTTTTCCAGAAATTCCCATAAATTAACATATGAACAATCTAGATATTAATTCTAAATAAAATAGCAAATGACATTCAATTGTAATTTCCTTTGGCAGAAACATAATATAACATCTTATAAACATTTTGGAAAAAAAATAAGAAAAATTTTCTATATTTTTTCTATATTTTACATGAATTAATCCAAAACAGAATGCATGTCAATCACAACCCAGCAAACACTTTGCACATATTCAATACATCTTCTATCACATGCATAAACTTGCTCTGATACCACTGTTGGGTTAGCCATAGTTGCATACATCACATGTATGCAGATGCAGCGGAAGTGTCAGAATCAAGATTCTGACACCATGACAACCCAAAAACTACAAGACCATACATGCATGCAAGGATATGTAAAGAACATGAAATATTAAAACATTTTTACCTTTGTTTTTCCTCCTTTCTTGTTTCTTTTCCTTGTTTGGGTTGTTGCAAACACCAAACCCTTCCTTGATCACCCAAGAACATGCAAAAAAGGAAGATGAAACAATGTGTAAGGGTTTTAGAACACCAAACTTGATGAATTCAAGTAGATATTCAAATGGGAGATAGATCAAGGTTATCTTGCATGTATGTTGATTTATACAACAATTGCATAAATTGCATGAAGATAACTCAAGACCTATTC
The DNA here is from genome assembly GCA_025629805.1 of Erythroxylum baracoense. Taxonomy (NCBI): domain Eukaryota; kingdom Viridiplantae; phylum Streptophyta; class Magnoliopsida; order Malpighiales; family Erythroxylaceae; genus Erythroxylum; species Erythroxylum baracoense. Next base: position 43,965,500 of record JAOTAY010000191.1, read on the forward strand.
TCACTATCTCTAGAACACTTTCTCTACCACTTGAGTGTGTAAGCAGTAGAAGAAACTCGTGTACATAAGTGAAGAACTCACTTATATATCATTTCGTGGCCTCTGTCCCGATCGTGGCCGCGCTAGTCACGATCATGGCCTGCTTAAAATGGCCATACACACTACATTTTTCATCCAAGCTTTTATGCGTGTGACCCTTATGTTTCCAGTTATTTTAGGCACTTGAATTAACTCTTAATTCAATCAAATCATGAAGGGTTTCATGATTCCAATTTATCGGAATATAAGTGGATTAACACACGAACTCTTCGATAGTTAATTATCCAATTTATGAACCTTTCCATAGACAATTTGTAACCCCCCATATTAGGGGTTAGAATATTAAGCAATTTCAATGCATGGTATGCTTGGCATAATTGAGTTTTTGCTTATTTATGCATATGCCTTTATAGACTCATACCGATATTTGTGCATGCATTCATTGACATTTTTGGGTATAATTGGTTTTAAAACTTTCGATTAAGATGAGATTTGTGGTTTATTAGTGATGAAAATTATTTGGAGATTATCGGTATTACTTTGGAATTTTTTTTAGGAATGTTAGAAATTTTTCTGGAAATTTTGGGGTATTTTGGATATTAGGGAAAAACATACAAATGGTATTATGACATGTGGCAATCTTAGATGTTGACAAAGGGCATACATGCAAGGAGCCATGTGTCACTAGGATAATAAGACACGTATGTACGTGTGCTAGGTAGCAAAAAAAAAAGAAAAAGAAGAAACCAGATCTGTAACTTGGTTATTCTTCGGTTTTGCTTAGTTTCCCTCAATATCGAACCTTCATCATCGATTGTTGTTGTTGATTTTTAAGTTAGTGTTAACCTTTATAAACAAAACAATTTAGTTCAGCTAAGATTTTGTTTCTCAACCCTGTTCTTCACCTTCACTGTCAAAGAATTTGCAGAAAAATCAAGTAAGAGAATTTTTTTTTACTCTATGAGTTCAGTGAATGATTCTGATGATGTGTTAGTGTTGGAAATGAATTCATGCATGAGTTGGATGATGTTTTATGTGGAAACATATATATGCATGAGAAGTTTATGTAGTGTGATCTCGGTGAATGAATTCACTGAATAACTTGGGTGAGGATTTCAGGTCGTGAGTGTATAAAGATAGCAGTTAGAGTATCTAGAAATGAATATGAGATTACTGGATGTTGGGATAATTTCAAATGTAGTAAGAATGAAAATACGCAGTAGTGAGAGAAAGCTTGTATAAGGAATCGGTTTTTAGTATTTGATTATAAACTTGGTTTTGAGCGGTGTTGAGAATGAGTTCAGATGATATAGAAGTGAAATAAAATGGTATAGGTAAGAGTACAAGTTAGTGATGAAGGATTAAGGAGAAGAGAGGAAGAAGGTGATTAAAATGCAGTACAATTCACCGCGGCTAACTCTCTTTGGTTCGCTGCGGCCAATTTGAAGGTTCACCGCGGCAAACTTTTAAGAATTTTCAAGGAATTTTCCTCTCTAGAAAGTTCAATAGTAAGTGTACAAGTTAGTGATGAAGGATTAAGGAGAAGAGAGGAAGAAGGTGATTAAAATGTAGTACAGTTCGTCGCGGCCAACCCTCTTTGATTCGTCGCGGCCAACTTGAAGGATTTCATTTCTGTGAAAGTTCGCCGCGGCAAAGTTTCCTGACAGCTTGAATATGCTTCAGTATTTTAGGCATTACTTTCTCTGTAGTTATCCAAATGGAGTGATTTTTGATTTGGATTAAACTAGAAACATAAGGCTACAAATTTTATGAAGAGATTAAATTCTAATTCTACGTATAAGAATTTCAGAATCTGATTGGAAGTTTAGATAAGAATTCTGTTGTAGCTTAAGAACAATCTGAAATCTTTTGGGCATAACTTTCAGTATACTAACCCAAATTGGATAAACTTGGTATCATTGGAAACCTCAGATAAATAGGTACAACTTTCTAGAAGGAAGTATTACCTAATTTCCTCATTTATCTGATGAGAATAATTGAGAAAAGTAGACCCGAAAGTTGAGTGTGAAATAAATCTGGATTGAGGAATTGAGTATGATTTCGCATGATTGAAAATGGGACAAAATTAAGGATAAGAAACCTGGAATTTGTCATAAAAATGCATCATACATATTCAATATACATACATGTACATAATTGAATTTATAATTGTGCACAATAATGATGTGTGTTTGTATTAAATGTTTTAGAGGAACCCATCGAGCGACCGATTCTAAACATTGCCGGGACGTGGAGGCAATAAGCAATAAGGGAGATTTTGTAAGTAATTTATATGGTCTTATCTGTAAGTATTGGCTTGTTGAATAATTGTGGGTAATTCAGTAAGAAATCAAATGAGAAATTTTGGATAGTTTTGCTTTGACTGTTTATTTGCTGTTTGACTTTAATCCATTGAATGATTTGCAAAGCTGTTAGATTAATATGTTTGAATTTTGGCATGAAAGCAATGA
>JAOTAY010000191.1:43973502-43991559 GCA_025629805.1 Erythroxylum baracoense
GGAATGTACCAGTTGTGTTCGAACGAGTGTTAATAAGAAATCAACAGGTATTTCTAGATATATTACTCAAAAAAATCGACACAATACGCCTAGTCGATTGGAATTGAGAAAATTCTGTCCCTATTGTTACAAACATACGATTCATGGGGAAATCAAAAAATAAATGCAACCGATTCCCCGAGGGCCGACTTTACAAGGAAGATGAAAACTGGCATACTAACAATACTATAATATATTAGTATATATATATTCTATTTAAATGTTAAATGAAAATAAATATTAAATAAATATATAAATTATATAAATTCAAAATTAAATATTAAATAAATAAATATATAAATTAAATAAAGATATAAATAAATAAGCAAAATCCTATTTCTGAATTCTAAATCATTCTTTTTGATTCGATCGAAAGAAATAGGATTTTTTTTTCGAAATGAAATAAGGAATAAACAAACCATGGATAAATCCAAGCGACTTTTTCTGAAGTCCAAGCGATCTTTTCGCAGGCGTTTGCCCCCCATCCAATCGGGGAATCGAATTGATTATAGAAACATGAGTTTAATTAGTCGATTTATTAGTGAACAAGGAAAAATATTATCGAGACGGGTGAATAGATTGACTTTAAAACAACAACGATTCATTACTAATGCTATAAAACAAGCTCGTATTTTATCTTTGTTACCTTTTCTTAATAATGAAAAACAATTTGAAAAAGGCAAGTTGGTTGCCAGAAATGCCGGTCTTATAATAAAAAAATAGGCCTATTCTTTAATTGGATCCAAATTCCAACCCGAACTCATCCCATAGATTGATGTTTTCTTCAAAAAAAATTTCAGATTTGATGTGTACTAAGAAAAAAAAAAGAATTAGGGAATAAGAATCAATTACCCCACTTAGTTCAGAGTATGGGCTATATGTCAACTCCTATTAGACTGACTACGTCATATCTAGTCCAAGTGATGATAGTTCTTGTCCTGAGATCTCATTACTCTATGTGTTATTGAAGACTCTCTTCATGACATAATGACCCTGACAAGAGGTCGTGGGTATCATCTCCTTCTATCAGGAGTGGCGAATTCTTTATTGGCTACCAAATTACCTTCGAATATAAATAGCTGTACCGAATCACCACCTTAAGAGAGACCTCATCTTGAGGTATCAAGGAATGGTGTCAAAGCATAGGATTTATATCCAAGATATCCTTTAGTACCTCAAGTCTAAGGATATGTGCACCATTGCTATAATGAAATCAATCATTGACATTTGATAGATCATCCATATGATAATCTTATAGCAGGTCATCCGATGTACTTACTAACCTTAGTAAGCACCCACATATTAACTTTAAAAATCTCATGCTTACATTTTATGAGAACCACTACTTGATCAAATCAAGGAGTATAATATGTGCTAGTCTGTCTGGATTAATAATGTCCTGACTTATTAATCATATGACTAGGGATTATTTAGATACAAATATAATTGCACATGATAGGAAGCTTATTATCATGATCTCATCATGATTTCCTTCATACTATGTTTTGTATCATGGACTTCATTAATTCGATTTAAGATCAATATCTATTCATATATAAACTAATATCAAATTAATGAAAAATGCCTTTCACTTTATTAATCAAAATAAAGTTTGTACAAAAGTGCTAAAGGTGATTGTCTTTAAAGCACTACTCTAACAGATCTCAGGCTTCATAGGCTACTTTATGAGCTCTCAAGCTCATGGATGTAGGTGGAGATGACCTATCTAGCTGTATGGCCATATCAACCTCGGTTATCTCCATAGCATTCAATACATCCTTTGTCTACTTCTTCGTATTGAAACCGGTCAGGGTTTCAATGATGACACTGATTTTATTGACCGAAAAGGTGATTGTAAAATGATAATGTTTAAATCAGTACAAATGTAAGATAACAGCGATACTCAAAGCCATTAAACGGTATTTTTATCAAGAATCTGATCACACATATTATGAAACAACTTTAGGTTGAATACATAATATATGCAATTAAACCTCCACATAAAAGCGATCGGAGTACAAACTATCAACTCTCATGAGACTACCACCTTTGGGCGAATAAATCATTTGAGCAATAGCTTTCCTCCATCTAATGCCTTTATGCACATCTCAAAATTTTATGTAAGGCCAATACCTTTAGGCAGAATAACCAAAAATAAAATCAAAGACATTCCCCAACATGTAGGTAGAATAATTAAAAATGCTGACTTGAAAGGCTACTTTGGTAACTACATCCTCATCAGCACTCAAAAAGCCCATAAACACAAGGGATACGTCTTTATAATATCCTCACATTTTTTATGGGCATATGGTATGTGACAATGTAACATCGATAAATGCAAAAATCCAAATGCGCAGTCTCATTGTTGCACACTTGTGCTGAAGACATTCTCTGAAAACTTTAATTGAGACTTTCATAAAGAAAAATCTCATTAGAGCGACTATCGTGCATCACCAAACACTGAACTGACCGTCCGCCTGAGACATAAGAACCTTATGTATCCCCCTTATGGCAAGTTCGTTGCATAAAAATTTACTCAAAAATGACTTCAGAATGTCTTAAAACCCTTTTCCGAGTGACTATCATGCGATTCCGAACACTAAACATGAGACCCGAGACACGAAAACTTAAAATATCTACCTCATGTGATGTTCGAAGCATGAAAATTTATTCTAAATTGGATTCAGTACGCCTTAATTTCTTTTCTAGAGTTAAACTTTAATTTATTACTAATGTAATAAATCCAGAAAAAAGGAAATTTTCACTTTATAAATTTTCCAGACCCGAAACTGACTCAAAACACTCCAGCACACCCTTAAGGGAAATCTAAAATTTTTGTTTTTTTATACACTATAGTAATTCCATACGATCGTCGGCGCATGTCAAACACGCACCAACACAGACGGGCTGGAGATGCTCTGGCGCGTGTCGCCTACTCATGGTGACATGCAGACGCTTCGACATGCTTACGGTCACCGTTGCGTCACGTGTTTGGCACGTGCAACACATGCGCTAGACTAACTGCCCTCAGGACAGTACTGTGCATCGTCACAGAATAGTTGTTCCCCTCCCAAGGGCAGGTTCTTACGCGTTACTCACCTATCCGCCACTAGAAACACCATTTCCCGTCAGACTTACATGTGTTAAGCATGTCGCCTACACTACCATCAGCTTATCAATCTCGTTCAAGTACATAGTGGTAGTTCCTCTTTGATTTTGACTTCTTGATCAGTCTACATCGCCTCTGACTATTTGGACAATTTTCCGCGAGTTTCGGGCTAGTTTTTTACACTCCCTAGCTCGTTTTCAACTTGTTTATCAAGGCTAAACATATGTATACTACTTTCATGCAATAAAAAGCAAGAAAAACTGAGAAACAGAAGTTAACTCTCCAAAAATCTTATGAAGAAAAACTAAAAAATCTTCGTTTTTAACTACCCGATTACGTTACCTCTCTGATACCACGTGTAATATGTAAAGATATCTTAGTTACGTATCCCGGATCAAATGTGAAAGGGCAATAAATAAAGAAATGGAGAAAATACCTGATTTTGATTTCGTAACTTCAAACGAGCTTTCCGAAGCCGAAGCGAGTGCGAATCTACTACCATCTTCACGGGAACAGCTCACCGGGACGCAATCAACGTCCTTCTACAGTTTTCTCAAAACGTAAGTTCTCTTAACGGGTCAGAGAATCCTTATGCTTACGAATGATATGAGCAACAGTAGGAGACGTTAACCTTTATATATGGCTTTCATATCGGGTTTTCCCATCACAGTCTCAACATGAGTCCGATCTACACCGATCGAGGTTCATTTTATCCGAACTTCGACCCATTGATTTAGATCATTTATTGAGCTATTTTATTATATTTATCCGGATCAAATTACGTAACTTAACCGATAAATTATTTGAAAAATCAAAAAATAGAATTAAGTATTGTCTAAAAGTCAAAATTATCCAACAATTAAAACTTGGAACAGATAATAATAAAAATCATGGGTATAGCGCCACGAACACCAGAAGCTAGTGTCAAAGTGATATTTAGAAATAAGTGACAGTATTATTGCTTTACAATATAAAGATCGAATGATAGATGGCACTAATTGCTAATATCAATAAGCAAAATAAATTACTCATTACATTATAATATGCTTTAATAGCAGAAAGTTATCAAAGTTCAAAGGTTTTAAAGTAGTTATTGTGTCACGTTCCCCGAGGGAGTGTTGTTACTTTCAAGAGAATAAAGGCAACTTTAGTGCACAAATTGTACCTTCTTTTTGTATTTTATAAAATGACTGTTTTTGTCATTTAAATTTGTGACCTATGGATGATAAATGAATAATTTTTTTAGAAAATGATTAACTTAATTCGAAAAACAGATTGTAAATAAGTTTATTAACATTACCATAATTTTTTTACAAATATTAATGAATAATTGGTAGACTCCAAACCAAAGTATCATTTCCTTTTTCTTTTAATAAAATTAGAGCGAAAAAAGGGGTAAGATCAATGTGATTCGGCCTTTGCTTCATTGTGGCCCATAATTGGCGTCATGTTAGGCACTTCTCCATTATGTGACTCAGACTAATGCTTTATCAATTGCTTGCGCTCCTTTTCATGGTGAAAGGTAGGTCTCTTCTTTCGTCATCTTGCAAACTCTAATTTAGGACATTAATTAAGATCCTTACATTTATATTTTAATTAATTTAATTTTCAGGGTCGACTGATTGTAGCTTGTCTACGTTTTAATACATGATTGTTATTTAATTATAACACCCTTTATAACCAATATGGACTTTTTCATGAAACATCGTTTGTGTTTCTGGAGTCAATAATTGCATTTAGACCTCCCAATGGATTGTACTTCCCATGTTTTCTACTAATGACTAACACCAAATACATATTGTGATTGTTATATGAGTTAACTGGGCGTTTGCGGTAGTAGAATCAATAGTATCTGACACCTGTGGAGCAATAAATTTCAGGACCAAGTGGAAACCAACAACTATACTCAATGGTGTCTACACAAAAATGATCACTGTTGCCCTGCACAGAAAGAAAGCCAAAACAGAATAAACAAGACCCTGAAAGCTGAAAACCCCCATATTACATAACAGAACCCGACGTTGCAGAGTTTCAAGACATTACCATTTCTTATCACGGTGATTCAAGGAAGCCAGTTTTGGTCAAAACAGCATTCCTTACTCTGCTAAGATCCCTACCTTTCAGGGTCCTACCAACACCTTCACATACAGAAAATGAAGCAATCCGAGTCCTTGCAAGCCTTGCTGCAATCAACTCATGTGGGGGCAGCTTCGATTTGAATTCACCGTCGTCGTCATCTTGTTCTTCTTCTTCACTGTCACCACCACCATCATCATTTTCACTGCCATCAGGACCGCCGTGGTTATCATCAATCCATGAATTTACGTTTTTGGAGGCTTTCTTGGATTTTCTTCCAGAAATCATAGACCAGTCAGGAATGTTGACAGGTGCTGATTGTTGCTGCAGAAGTTTGATTTCATGTGAAGAGGTGTTACTGCTACTGTTACTACCAGCAGTTGTTGCTCTTGGAATCATTCTTGCGGCACTTGGGAAGTTTCTTGAAACAGAAACTGAGGGTTCTATGGATTTGTTGTTAGATGCTTGGAAGGTTGAATGTTTACTTTCTTTTAAGACATCCCAGACATCCTCTTCATCAAAGTCTCCATCTCTCAGTGATCTCCACAGGCCACTGCTCTGCCTCGATAAGCCACGCCTATAATCCATTGCCAATTGCCTGCAAATTCACAAGCTACGAAAATATTATACAGACTTGAAATTTTACGGTCTTTAAAATTCGCAATTCAAGAGAATAAGATACAAAGAAAAGAAAAAATTTTCAGAGATGACATAGCTTGGCACCAAACTGTCCCAAACCGGAAAAGCAGTTTATGTAAAGAAGAAGAACTGAGAAAAAGAAAAGAAAAAGGAATCCAACTTTTTGATGAATTGAGAACCTTCAAAAAACAGTCTTAGCTTTCCTCGGGATTCTAAAGGGAAATCTGCAGCATGTAAAGGATATTCTGAATTAAACAAGAAAATCAAGCATTTTTTCTTTTTTTTTTCTTCTATCGACAGAATTCAGGGAACAAACGAAAAGAAAAGGATTGAAGAGTGAACAAGTTCCTTTCTTTTGATCATCAGATTCTTATCTGGCCCTCAAATCTGTTAAAAGAGTTGGTGATGATAGCCCAAGATCTACACACGAAGAGGCACTGTAATGAGAAAGAAGCATGAATAAGACAGACCTTACTTTTGTCCTCTGGAGATCTCCTAGTGCTAAATGATGTGCTTGTCTAATGTGCTTCACCTTGACAGCTTTTGACTCTTGTGACAATGATATAAGCAAGCAAATGAACAGTACTAATAAGTAAAATGTAAATTGAAGGTACCCTTTGGATCATTTACTTTCTTCCTTTCTAAACTTTATGACCCCAAATCTTCCCTTCTCTTTTCGATTCTTTAGGTTGGATTTGAGACCAAGCTAAATTCAATGATAAGTTTTCTTTCCATATTATGCACTGGGACATGAAATGATAATGATTTATATTAACATCTATTTATTAGCACGCTAAGTTTTATTAGATACACTAAAATTTCCTTCCTTTCCTAACTATAACAAACTTGACTGAGGTAAGGAATATTATGGAGTTAAATTTTACTTGATTTCTACATTTGTTTTCAATGTTGATAAGAAGATGTTTAACTGCTCTTACCTTTAGATTAATATAACTTTTTAGATTGGTCAATTATAGGAAACTCGCACCGGAGAATTTTCATTATCTTGGTACAGTGGATATGTTACCACTTACCAGCTATGCTATTGCATTCTCATTTCTCAAGTTGTGGGTGCCATTTGGTTCAGTGTAAATCTTTGGCCTGGTCGTAGCCCATAAAGACTAAATTTGCAGAGACAGCGGTGAATGGTAGCCACTAGCCACTAGCCACTAGCCACTGAGCAGTGGCAGATTCTCAGGATTGCTATGGAATGAGTGCAGGAATGGAAAATGTTTCCGACAATGTTGCAGTAAGTAATAGTATGATCCATTATAGCAAGATATTAGCTTGTCTTCAGTTTTGTGTTTTTCTTTGAAAAGCATTACAGAACACAAAATCCCAATTCTTCAATCCCATTAGTATCTTGTATCTTCCATTGCCAAGATGCCTTGCCAATCACAATCTTTGCCAGCCACCTACAGCACTGCTTTGAGCCTATTCCACCTTCCATTCTTTCTCTTCCATCCGTAATCGAGACTCAAGAACATAATGCTTCAAATTCCATTATATCAATCAAGCTTTAAATTGAATCTAAGAAAATATTTAATCCTTGGAAACCGAATTTTCTATCACTTTCTTGGGAAACAAAAAATTGACAACTTGAATTTTTTTATTCTCACTTATTTCAATTAAATTTATCAACAAATACAATTTTTAAAAAGTAAATCGCTGTAAAAATATATAGTAAATTATTATTTCATTTTTAACTGAAAAACATAGTATCCAGCAAAAACATCTTTAATGAATGTCCAATACATCATGCAATATGAAAACTCCCGTACTTTATATTCTTATTATGTTTTCTTTTCATCTAGGAATTTTATCTTCAATTGACTGTTAATATTAAAAATATTCGTAAAAAAAGTTGAAATTTTGAAAGAGACGAGAGAATTTGATTTATAAAAATAAAAAGGTTTATTAAAAATAACAAAATCTATGTAAAAGTCTTAGCCGAATTTCAACTCATGAATCATATGAGTTACAGTTCACATAAACTCTTATTCAATTGTTAGAATTCAAATGGTAAAACAAGCTTCGATCATCAACAACAATAACAACAATTTTAAATGAGAGTCTCGCTGAAACTTGAAATTTGGAGAGGCTCAATAATACGTAATTTTACTTTTATCTAATAAAAAGATGGTTTTTAATAAACTTACATACAATGCAACACAAAAATACTACAAATTGTAAATGACTATGTATAACTAAAAAAAATACAAATATGTAATGCAATACAAATTAACTTAGTTATAGAATATGTTAAAGATTAACAATAAAAGATAAAATAATTAAATAAATACACGTAGAAAAAGATATGTACAAGATTAATTCAAACCAATCATGTCAAGAAAGTAATTACACTAATTAGGAAACTAACTAAGTTAACTAAGAGGTAAGTACTATCTATTAAACTCAAAGGACACGATCTAAAAAATCTAAGAGAACGTAAATGACCTCTTTAAGAGAGATTATTTATTTGTATTCTAGTACACAAAAGTTTTATATTGCGAGCTACATCTTTGGAAAGTTTTGTCTGAACCATATCATTCTTGATAGCTTCTTCCCAGTTCTTCTTAGAGCTTCCCTTTTTTTTTTACAATCTCTAAGTATTATTTTTTTGCAACTTTTTAGTGAATCGTCATGGTATCTCCTTTTAATATATCTGAACCACCTAAGTCTTGGCTCTCTCAATTTTTTATTAATTCCAGCCACCTTTAATTTGTCTCTTACTATTAGATTTTTTATTTTATCTTTTCTGATAAAGTTACACATCTATTAGAGCATCCTCATCTTCGTCACTATAAGCTTATTATTATGTATTTGTTTGATGGACTAACACTCTGCTCCATATAGCATGGTTAACTTATTCATTAAATTGAAAAAAAATACAAAAATGAAAAGATAATAAATTTGGTTATCTCTAATTAAAATCATTCTCATGATTATAATCTAATAACCATTTGGGGCTAAACATACAAACTACCGTAACAAAACCAAACTTCTAAAAAAAGGATACCCTCATCATTAATATAATTGAATTTAATTCAGAGAAATTAAAGGAAAATTAAAGGGAAGCAACTTTTAGGAGCCGTCATTTCAGAAAGGATAGACCATTGTTCTGAAACTAATGACAATTAAGTGAGACTCTGAATCAAAAGAGATGATTGAACATTAAGACAAAACGTTTCTCTGTTGAAAGCGAGATTAAAATTGGAGCAACCTGCCATCCGGCAAGAATGACCCACATACCACATGCATCAATTTAGCAGCCGTCATTCAACGTATTTGAGCATTCAAATTGCGCACCACTAATAGACAAAAGCATTTGGGAATTTTATCAGTAACCAATCAATAATGACTGCTATCTTTCGAGCATACTCGTGTACATTGAGAGTCTGTTAACAATTTTTCTTTCCTCTAGATATCTTCGATCTGTTAACAATTTTTCTTTCCTCTAGATACCTTCGATCTGTTCACTATACTTGATTTAAGCAAGATTATGGCGGCTGTCATGTGTGCCGTTAGGCCCCATTACTGTAGGCCGACACTTGATTAGTAAGACAATCTCAGCATATACACACAGATTGCTTATGTGGGTTTTGGTTTAGGTAATGTTTTACACATTTTAAGTTGATTAAACCAGCCTAACTTAAGACGAGTGAACTGAATATAAAGTGGTCAACTAATGTAACTTACCATTTCAAAAGACTGCATTGATAAAGAAAAAGGGTCAGTAACTGCGTTTATCTTACATGAAATTTGATTTCCTAATGTGTTGGAGCAGAGACAAAATGTGTACATTGTGTTGGAACATCAATGGATGACAGTTCTCTGTCAAATTTTAAGTATGGTGATGATATCAAAGTGAATGAGATGTGGGAAGGTTGTCAATCGAATTATGAGAAGTTGGCATCAATTGCAGATTTTTATCGTGCCTAAATGGTGTTCATTTTTGTTGCTGTCTAATTGAGAAACTGGTGAAGAGCAAAGGCGTTCATTTTTTTTAGTTTTTGTTTCTATTTTCATGACATTCTTTTCCCATTTCATGACAATGGAATAACTTCTTTACTATTCTATTCAGTTAGCAATCAAGCGAATTTGGGATTGTTAAAACAGAAAAACTGAATCGCGTTAACATGAAGTTATCAAATTCTACACTTCTGATGAAGGGTCCGTGACAAAACGAGAGGCGTAAAAGGAGCTTTCAACCTCATTAAGAGTGTCAAATGTGAGCATAAACAGCTCGTGAATGCATCTTGTAGCTGTCGAGGTGGAGAAACAGATTCTTCCTTCATCAATTCGTTGCCGGTGTATAGGACATGGTTCCTGGTCTAATCAGATAGAGTTAGGTTTGAAACTTCAGATGAAGCAATTTGTCACATGCTTTTATTTTTGGCCTCTGTTGTCCTTTTCTCTTTCGGCTAATGTATAATAGCCGTACGTGAAGCTTTCTCTGAAAAAATGCAAGGCAATGGCCACTAGGAATGCTTGAGCTCAGCAAGTTGTCCGACAACCAAATCACTCTGTCCTTGAACATAAGAGTTATTGGTTGTCTTATATGGCCATCACCAAATTCCAAGTTCGTAGGGAAAAGATCCTCATAGGGGAGGAATGGCACACCACACAAAATATATGGAGGCTTCTTAGATAATCTGGTTAGGTGATTAACTGAAACGTGGTAAAAGATCAATTAACAAGAACCATAAACTCGATGGCTAAACTAACCAATCCTCCTCTCCTTTACTTCTTCCTAAAAATGCAATCAGAAGCAACATAACTATGCAGTCAAGAAACTCACTTTCTTAAGGTTCACATGACCTTCTAAGAGGTCATGATTGAAATCCAAAACAGCAGCTTTCTGTGGATTATACAAATAGCTAAAAACTAGTGATGGAATACAAAATGAAGCACCGGGTTAAGGAAACCTTACAAACAAACCAGATTAGCAGATTTCTTTATAAGCTTTCATTTCTGCATCTCATGGTTCACTTCGAAATAAAGTTATATTAACAAAAGAATAACCTAATATCAATCGATCAAGTGAAAATAAGCATGTGGGATTCCAATTTCCAACTGAAATGATCGTAGGAAAGCTCAAGATAAGAATATAACTAACACCAAATCTTTCATTTAAGAAGTTATACCCTGAAGATCACAGTTAAGCACCACCCTGTAAGTGAATTACTCAAATATAAGAATAACTACTATTTCAAGCACATAACAACAATTGTTATTCAAAATGTTGAAGCACACTCAGTTTGCATACGTTTCAGGAATGTTATTTGAGAAAATATGATTGAAACTTGACCTTCTTCTTCACATGTTTACTCTTTTGAGGTCGTCCTTCTACGAGAAGGCAGAAGACAATTTCTTATTTAATTTCCTATTTTAGCTTTCAACCAAGATCAAAACACAGTCACATAATTGAGCTTAAGATACTATTCTGGTGAACAACAAGAAGAAAATGATGACACATAGATCATCAAGTGGCATTTCAAGACATCAATAGATTATCTGAAAACAGATCTACACAACACAAATAATTTTCAAGAGAAGGAGCTGTGAACAATAATTTGATGATTGATAAGTGCATATGCACAGAGGGAAAAAAAAGTACACAAACATCCATAAATGACGAAGTGCCATCTGGAAAGCTGGTTGAATATCCATGCACGTATGCTACCTAACATTTCCTTAATCCTATAGTTAATATCACACAGAACAGCTAAATCGTCGGAGAAAATAAATTTGCACAAAGTTTCTGATCTCTTGGTAATTAAAATTTGACATCCAAAGATCCAAACTAAATTCAATTTGGTTGTGAATCAGGGAACATTTACCACTAAATATTTGTTAAGGGAACATTTACCGCTAAATCTTTGTTAGGTCTTCTGCAGTCTCTTTTACAATGAAGTTTGGATCTGAAAGGGGGCGGTGGGGAGAGGAGGAGATGCGGGGGGAAAAGAGAGTAGTTGCAAGGAGAAAAGGTCACCAAAACAAAAATTCCCAGGGGAATGACTTTCTATTTCTCATTAATGTTTCATGCAGCTATGATTTGTGAATGAGAATGATTATCTTTATGGTAGCTTCTATGGTTACAAAATCCAGCCTATCACAGCATTCTTACCCGACAGGAGTGACATGTTAATATGAATAACAAACATAAATCAAGAAACTTGAGGATCATAAACTGTTTATGTCAAAGCCTCAGCTCCAGCTATGATCTCTAGTATCTCTCCTGTAATCTTTGCCTGCCGCTTTCGATTATATTCAATAGAAAGATTTTTCTTCAGTTCAACAGCATTATCTGTAGCATTACTCATGGCATTCATCCTCGCTGCAAGCTCACTAGCCAAGGACTCCTGCAATGCTTTTAAAATCTGACTATTCAAATAAAGTGGCATCATAGCATCAAGAATTTGAACTGGATCTTGCTCGAATTGCAAAAGAGGTGAAAGTCCCTCGCCCTTTGCAGTGAAACAGTCCCTCTCCAAAGACAATTTCCCTCCCTTACTTGTCAACCTAAAGAACTCATCTTCCGCAGCATCCACACATGTACCATTTACATCACAAACCCCTCCCCTTGGACACAGTGGCAATAATGTGTGAATCACTGGATCGGACTTAACTAAAGACACAAACTTAGTGTAAACAAGCTCAACTTTATCGACCTCCTCGCTAACAAACAGTGAAAAAACATCATCAGCTATCAGCTGAGCCTCTTTTGCAGTGGGAAAGCCCCCTCCCTCTATAAACTTATCGACTATAATGTTAGGCCTCCGCTTAAAATACGAATTGCCCTTTTTTCCTACACTAATGACAGTGTACCCTAACTCAAGTTCTTTCAACTCTTTCATCCGGGTCTCAGCTTTTTTCAACACGACATTGTTAAACCCACCACAAAGGCCTCTGTCACCAGTAATAACAATAAGCGCAACTTTTTTCACAGGCCGGATAGTCGTTAAAGGAACATCAATATCTTCCAACTGACACTCTTCGTTAATGTTACAAAGCATTTCGAGGAGGCTTAAAGTGAAGGGTCTACCATTGATAACAGCCTCTTGAGCACGCCGTATCTTCGCAGCCGCAACTAATTTCATCGCCTCCGTGATTTTCTGGGTATTTTTAACAGTACCAATTCGCTCCTTAAGCTCACGTAGTCCGCAACGAGTCGGCGTAAAAGCCGAATATTGTGATACAGAATCACGTAATGGTGAGATTTTTGTCAAAGGGCGAAATGGGTATGGCTGAAACCGATAAGAAAGCAGACTAGAATTTGAAGGTGATAGCGAGACCCACATGATCAAAAACAAGTTTGGATTTTGCATAAACAAGCAGGGGTTTAAAGGAGGGTTCAGGATTTCAAAAAGAGGAGGCAGAATTTTTCATAGAGATTACCAGGAAGGAGTTAAGAAGATGCAGTCCCATACAAACCCCGACCCTCAAACAACGGTCGGGGTGAACGCCGTTTGGTTCCTGAGAAAACGGCAAGAGTTTTTGATTTAGACTACTGATTAGAGTAAATGAAATGAAAAATTATGGGCTAGATAGGGCCAATAAAATGGTTTAATTTTGTACCAAACCAAAATCAATGGATCCAAACATGCTGCTTTTACTATAATCGAGG
Organism: Erythroxylum baracoense; assembly: GCA_025629805.1. NCBI lineage: Eukaryota > Viridiplantae > Streptophyta > Magnoliopsida > Malpighiales > Erythroxylaceae > Erythroxylum > Erythroxylum baracoense. The sequence continues at coordinate 43,986,996 of JAOTAY010000191.1, forward strand.
ACCAAATGCTAAAAAGCAAAATAATCAATCGCTCTGAGATGCATATACACCCGGTATATCTTAAACAAAATCTTATTTAGTTGTCATTTTTTTTTGAAATTATTGTTTAGTTATCTTAAGCAATAGAAAAAAGATTATGCTCTTCTTGTAATTTTAAGCATTCTCTTCCTCTTCTTTTCGCTGATAAAAATTATTTTTCATCATATATTAATGTAACACATATTTTTATTTTTATTTTTATTGATTACAAGAATTTAATTGTATCCCATTTATGTTATGTGATTTATTATAATTAAATTAAATTTATTATTAATAATTTAATTCTAATTAATTTAGTAATTATAGTTTAACTAAAAGATTTATCCTATCTATAATTAATATCATTTCCCAATCTTCTCACACATCGTTGCACGATGCCACACTTACGACCACCAATGTTGAAGGTTCTAGATGTTTGGCGTTTTGTAGAAGATTAAAAGTTAGCAAGAGAAAACATAAGGTCTTGTTTGATAACCAAAAATAAAGGAATTGGAATAAAAAATATGAATAAGAATGAAAAGGAGGAATCAGAATATGAAGAAAATTATTGATTATACGTGTTTGGCATGCAAGAGCTAGAAATTGATGAATGTCCAGCCCTATCTTGAGATCTTGAATGATGTGACCGATAAGATCATGCTAAATATACATCAGCTCTAAAAAATGAAGATTATGTGGAAGGATCATCTAAAGATGGTAAAATTTTTCGTTGATATAGATGTATCATTCAAATGTAATCTCTTGTTTTGATAGTTAGGATGTAAGTAAATTCTATCAGATAGAGTCTTATTTGGATGAGGATATCATCTTATTTGATAATGTGATATAATCTAATTCGGATAAGATGTAATCCAGCTAGTTGAGTTTAGTTAAGATTTTGACTTAGCCATCAAGCTAGAGATGCCTATAAATAGCTCATTTGAGCCTTGCTTCACATATGAGATAAAGAGTGCAGTCATAACATTCAAAAGTGAGGGAAAAAACAAAGAGAGGGCAAAGAGGGTTAGATTATCATCCTTGTTTGATTGTTTTTTGAATCAGTTTGAGGTTTTGTTAATTGTGATATCAACTTTGATTTCAATCCTGAAACTTTGTGAGACAATTTGTTATTGGTAGGGGGTGAGAGATCAACTTTTCTGTAAATCCTTATTAAGTTTAGTGGATTTATTTGTAGGTTTACCCCGTGATTGTTTTCCTCTATGCTAGAGGGTCTTCCATGTTAAATCTTGATGTTTGTTTCATCGTTAGTTTCTCATTCTCATTTTTTTCTCTTAGTGCAACTTAAAATGTTATTTCTTATTGTTAATATTTGGTTGATCTTTTAGGGAGTTATGTATTTATCTCCTAATAAGCAATATCAGAGTGGTCGGTTTGTCGAAGCCCTCAAAATAATTCTGATTTTTCAAACTTTTGCAGTAGCCGTGGAACCAAATCGAATCCCTAGAGAACTAAACATTATCTTCTTAATTTCAGTTAATAAAATTAAATGAGGGGTTTGATTAAATAGTTGATTAACCAAAATTAATACGAAAACAAATAAAATCAACTGAATTTTAAAATGAGAAAGTCAAGATTATCGAACTCTGATTCAAGGGAAATATCTCATCTAATTGTAACATTGATCATTGGTTTAAAAAAATATTTTTCACAATTCAAGCAGTTAGTCTGAAACAGATTAAGATAGTTGTAATAAGTCTCAAATTTTCCTAAATTAATCGGTTAAAAGTCAACATCCAAACCAAAACTTATCATCCATTAACTGAGTGTAATAGCATTCCATATCAAATAAATGATAGTCACAAGCTTAGTGAAAAAAAAACTAAAAGCTTAGTGAAAAAAATAACCCTAAATTAAATAATCGAGATAGTTGCAATTATTCAACTTAGTTTTCTTGTTTTTCATAAGTTAAATATGCAATTTCATAAATAACCTATTTGCTACTTATATCAATCTTTCATGACAATTATAGATCATTGAATTCATGAATTGCGTTAGAATAATCAATATTAAATTAAATTGTTAGATTAATCAATATTAATCATTCATGAAATATGAGAACTTAAAATAAGAAATACTTGAATTAAAAGGTAAATAAAAGTTAAGAATACAAAATCCCACAAGGTTACAACTAGAATATTAGACCTCCTTGAATCAGAACATTTGAGTTTAGCCACACATAACTTTTGCTCCAATAACAAAAATCGAAGAAAAATAAAGAATTGCGAAAAACGTAAAAAGAGAGAGCCTTTTTTGTTATAAGAAACGTCCATTTTATATGGTTTTTTGGTTTAATCCTAATCTAATTCTAACCTACAAAGATGTCTATCTAAAACAAATTCAAATTCCTACATGATAAGGATAGAAGGAAGTTTCCCAGTTAGACTCTGACTCTTCAAATGATTAGCCTTATCCACTACGACAATCTTTTCACTTTATCAAAATTTTGTAATTATCACCAATAGTGTCCCAATTTGATGCAATCTCTACTTTTCATCTCTTAAAACAAAACAAACATTAACTTTCATATTTAAGCACCAAAATAATTCCAAAACAAAAGAGATAATATCAAATAATATATCAATATAAGATCTTATCACAAAGCCATCATAATGGAGGTGGAAAAAGCTCTATGGTCAAGTTAACATCATCAAATTACTCGATTTGAAGGCCCATGATAGAGGATCTCCTGTATTGCAAAGATCTCTTTGATCTTATTGTTATGGACAGAGGTGTGAAGTATAATATTCGTTCAAAACCTAAAAAGATGTCAGATAGAGAATGAGAAAAGATGAATTAGAAAACTCTGGGCACTATTAGACAATGGATTAATATCAGCATATTTAACCATATGTCTCAAGAAATAGATCCTTTTGAGCTATGGAAGAAGCTAGGAGGTCTATATGAAAGGAAGATTGCTCATAACAATGTCTCTTTGATTATGAGGCTTGTGAATTTGAAGTTGAAGGTTGGGAAATTAGTTTCAGAGCATCTAACTGAGTTACAGGACATAATGAACAAGCTTACAATAATAAAGTTCATTCTTGATGATGAGCTTCAAGCTCTATTCCTAGTGAGTTTGTTACCAGATAGATGAGAAATGTTGGTGGTGACGATTAGCAATTTAGTTCTTGAAGGTGTGCTCTCTTTGGATATAATCAAAGAGAGTATGTTTAATGAAGAAATTAGAAAAAAAGGACATTGGAGTTGACAACATGCAGGCTTTCATGATAGAAAGTAAGGGAAGGAACAAGATTAAAGGTCCCAAAAGTTATGGCAAGTCTAATAACCGTTCTTAGTCCAAAGGTGATAATAAGAATATGCCACTATTGTGATAAGCCATGACATATTAAGAGGTTTTGCTATAAGTGGAAGAGGGATCAGAAAAAGGAAGCTCATCAGGCTAATAATGATGATAAGAGTATAGTTGCAACTGCTTCAAGCATAGATGATGAGGTGTCATTAGTTTGTACAACTAATGTATGTTTCCCTGTCAGCAATGTTGGCTTAAAATGGTTGATCGACATGGGAGCATCTTATCATTGTGTTCCAAAGAAGGAGTACTTCTCAAGATATAAGAGCAGAGATTTTGAAAGAGTCAAGATGGGAAATCAAAGTTTCACCAAGATAATCGGTATGGGTGATATCCGAGTTAAGATAAACGTTGGATGCTTACTAACCTTGAGAGATATATGACACATCCCCAATCTAAGGTTGAATATGTTATTAGTGAATATGTTATATTAAGAAGCATTTAAGCACACTTTTGGGGATAGGAAGTGGAAATTACCCAAAGGCCCAATGACATAGTTCGAGGAGAGTTATGTTCCTCACGGTACAAGACAAACTTAAAGGTATGTAGTGGTGGAGTACTATATGTAGCTGAAGAGAAATCTTCACCAAATATATGGCATCAAGGACTAGGATACATGAGTGAGAAGGGATTAAAGTTTCCATATGAAAAATCCCTTATCCTAGTTAAGAACTCACAATCACTTAATCATTGCGATCATTGTTTAGCTGGAAAAAAGTATAAAGTCTCTTTCAAGAGAAGATCTATAAGGAAGTCGGAGTTATTGAAGTTGGTGTATTCAGCTTTCTATGAATCTATTGAGGATAATGAACAGAGAGAGTAATAGGATACAACAGTTGATGAAACACAGTTTTAAAGGTCAACAAAGGATAAAAGGCCTTTTAGAAGGTATCTAACTTTTGAATACCTGTTACGTACCGTTAAGGGGGAGCCTAAGGATATGCAAAAGGTTGCATTTTGTAAAAAGTTAGATATCATTGGATGAAGTCCATGATAGAAGTGTAACAATTAATGTTGGACCCCGATTTGTTTGAGGATTAATTTTATTATTCTTATTGTGATTAGGCTTTAATTATAATTAAAGGGGATATAATTTTTTTTAAGATTGAAGTTATTAAATGGAGAAATTAAGATTTATTTTTGAAAGCTTATGGTGTTAATTGAAAAGAATAAGAGTTAGTGTAAGGGTATTTTGGGAAGTTCACTAAAGAGATT
>JAOTAY010000191.1:43991659-44017408 GCA_025629805.1 Erythroxylum baracoense
ATTACTGGATTTGTTCCAAACAGTGTAAATTGAATTCAATTCAATCTCATTAATGTAATTCAATTCAATTCCAACATAGAATTCAATTCCATAGTTTCCAAACGACTCGGTAATGTTTCTCTTAGGGAACTCGAACTTTTATATGTTACCCCAATCATTTGCCAGTCTTTTGGAACTTATAACTGTTTTTGGATTATTCAAGACTGCTGACCTGTTATCTGATTGCTCTTTATATAATTCTTTATATTTGACATTAACATTAGGGGAAGCTAGCTCTACATGGGTCAATTTTTCATTTTTTTTTTCTTTGTTTTGGTTTTTTAAACCTATCTTGCTAGATTCTGTTCCTTAAGACATCTGGCTTTCTTGTGTAATGAGTTTTGGCTCATGTATCTTCTAATTGAAGCTGTACTTCAACTGTGATAGCTGTCAAATCTTTGTTTATTGACATTCTTACTCCAATGATCTCCTTGTTACCTTGCAGACATAATTGCTGCGGCTGTGCTTTCTGGGAATAGGAACTTTGAAGGTCGTGTTCATCCGCTGACAAGGGCTAACTATCTTGCTTCACCTCCATTAGTTGTTGCCTATGCTCTTTCTGGGACGGTATGCGTGTAATTCTGGGGTACCATCTTTATATGTGTTCTCCATTTTCTGATGGGGATGCGTCTTTGATGTCTTTGAACATCTGATCATCTAAATCAGCACACTATTTTGCATATTTGAATGTCATATTTATCTGTCCGTTTATTATCCAGCTAACTTGAATTTAGAGATAATATTACATTGGTTGTCATCTTACTTTCAAAATTAATAACTAATATTGATACATACTGTGCTTCACTATAATAGTCAGCTCAATCGATAGCTCAGAACATTTTCAATTTGTCTTGACTAGTCCTAGAAGAAAACATTAAGGAGAGAAGCTGCAAAGCTGACTTCCTTCCTTCCAACCTGGAGAGTTTAAATCAAGTTTTGTTGTATTTTCTATTTGATTTCAGGTTGACATTGATTTTGAGAAGGAGCCAATTGGAGTGGGGAAGGACGGGAACGATGTGTACTTCAGAGATATCTGGCCTACCACTGAAGAAATAGAAGAGGTAAATGAATCACAAGTGCGAAGATTTAATATTTATATGGTAAAATTGTGATGATGTAATGAACAATCTTTAACAGGTTGTGCAATCTAGCGTGCTACCTAGTATGTTTAAAAGTACATATGAGGCTGTTACAAAGGGGAACCCTATTTGGAATCAGCTTGCGGTCCCTGCTTCCACTCTTTATGCATGGGACCCTAAATCTACCTACATTCATGAGCCACCATATTTCAAGAACATGAGCATGGAACCACCAGGTCCCCATGGTGTGAGGGATGCCTATTGCTTGTTAAATTTTGGTGATAGCATAACTACCGATCATATCTCCCCAGCAGGCAGTATCCACAAAGATAGCCCCGCTGCAAGGTATCTCGTTGAGCGTGGGGTTTGTCCAAGAGATTTTAATTCGTATGGCAGCCGTCGAGGAAATGATGAAGTGATGACAAGGGGCACATTTGCTAATATTCGACTGGTCAACAAGCTTTTGGATGGAGAAGTGGGCCCAAAGACAATCCACATACCAACAGGAGACAAACTTCATGTGTTTGATGCAGCAATGGTGCGTGCTTTCTTCTCATCATTGCCATTGTTGTCATCATTTCCTCAATAATTGATTAGGTTATGTAATGTGGCTGCAGAGGTACAAAGAAGCTGGGCGGGACACTATTGTTCTTGCTGGAGCAGAGTATGGAAGTGGCAGCTCCCGAGATGGGGCTGCCAAGGGTCCTATTTGATGTTCTAGCTTCTTTGCAATGCTTTCATCTAAAGATTATTCCTTGTTGTCTATCCAGGGTGTCAAAGCAGTAATTGCTAAGAGCTTTGAGAGAATTCACCGTAGCAACCTAGTTGGAATGGGGATCATTCCCTTGAATTTCAAACCTGATGAGGACGCAGAGACATTAGGATTAACAGGTCATGAACGCTACACCATTGACCTTCCAAATAAAATCAGTGACATAAAGCCTGGTCAAGAAGTTACTGTCACAACTGACACTGGCAAATCTTTCACTTGTAAAGTGCGTTTGGACACCGAGGTATGTTCCTGCATGGTGCTCTCCAGGTGCAAGTAGTTTAGTACCTTACAATATGACTCATATTCCCGAGCTCTGATCAAAATTAACTCATGCAGGTTGAGTTGGCATATTTTGATCATGGCGGCATTCTTCCATACGTCATCAGGAACCTCATTTAAGGATAGCATTCCCACGTTTTTAAGGTTTCTGGTTCCTTTCGACTATTGCTTTGTTATGATACAAACTGCAACCTGCATAACCATCGGTTCTCACATATTTCACAAGTTGAGCATTGCCATGAAGACAACAGAAGAGACTGCAGTTTTAAATTGATGTTCAAACCACCGAGTGGTTTTCTTCTTTGTGTGGCGTCCTGGTTGTGTTCTTGTGACTTAAAAGCAATATGAAGTTTAACGAGCTCGAATCCTATAGCTGTCATTTGAGTGGTAAAAAGCTTCTTGGTGTGCTCCACCCATTGTGGCACCTTACTGTTGATAGAATAAAAGTTTCTACTTCAGTTGAGTTCATAAACTCTCTTACGTGGAGGCAAAAGTCTCGACTATTTTTTAAAAAATCATTTTCTACTGAAAATGGACTCGCATAATAATATCGTATCTTTGGGATAGCGGCTGTCAACAGCGACATTGGAAATTCTCTCTAATGGAAAACCCCAATAACAAAGTACGATTAGACAGTCAAGAACATCCGTACAAGTTTTTCTTCTCCCAGGTTCAGGTCTGAACCTCTCAACAACTCAAAAGAAATGTCTAGAAAAATTCTCTCTTAAAATATTGTACCCTAGCTTACGTGGTACTTTCCCCTTTGCCAATTAGAATGACACCAACTGATAGGCACGATAGGTTCGAGTTTGAATTCCTACTTGACAAAAGAGTGCGGCAATAGCTTGCATAGTCCACTTCTTGTAAAAGTGCTAGACTTATAATTCATATTTTAAGAGGAGCTGCAATCTGGAAACAGACCTGAAGAGACCGTAAGAAGTAACATAAATGTTGGATGGACGAGCCGTATAGTGTTAACTGAGTGTCCAGTGTTTCAACTGAGAAGTAATCTCACATCCCTGAACTTATGAAGTTCAAGCCCCCAACGTAGTCAAAAAGTAACTAGTGCTTAATGCTTGCCTCACAAACCTTTTTTAATGCATAACTTCACAAACTGTAACTTGTGCTAAAAACTTGCTGTTTTTATTAAAATGATAACACTTTACAAAATAAGAACTGGGCATTTGGAGACACGTAACCCATCACCAACTTGAAACATCACATGAGGAAATCACAAGTTCCTGTTCTTACAGCGAAAGGATTTGGTGGCTCGAGACGCTAGAGCTATGGCCTTGCCTTCTGTATTTGTCGTCATCCAATCCCTCTCTGCACGACGCTGATGTTGCCTGGCGTTCTTGGCTCTTTTTGGTGCTAAGCGAGTGTCTCGTTCCAGAAAGGCAAGTCTAAACTTTTCAGCCATAGACAACTCCTTGGGATTTGACAGAGATGAAGCCACAGGCCTTGGTGCAAATCCACGAACTGCCCATGTCTTTGGATCAATATCCTTAACAAAAGGGTAATCAAGTGCAATATCCGGAAATGCTTCAATGGGCACTTTCATCCCTCTAAATCCAAATGGTGTTGGCTTTGGATTCACTATTATGCGCGGGCATTCAATAACTAAGAAATTCAATGATTCTGTATTGACCTTGGGCTGCAACATTAACACACGACACCAGATGAAAATTAGCAGAGGATGCACAATACCTAGATTTTGGGAAGCCAAGAGGAGCTAAAACAGGATGGGCTGTCAATCCTACAAGAAAAACGAAATCACTGCCTGTAACATGAACAGTTTCTCTAATGTATAGGTTTCCCTTTCACGATCAAACACCTACAGCTCCCTTCTTTTTTCCAGCACCGCCAAGCAATCTTTTAATAATTTACTAATGTACATGGCATTTAAGCATAAGCAAATCATTCATTCTTGTGAAAATATAATGCAGAAATGAATATGATGAGACATGATTTGTCATGTGATACATCTGTGTAAGTATTAATGAAAACACTTGAGAATTGTAGGGGGTATATAAATTACATGTCCATACCCAAACAAGCCAACGAAGAGATTCGGCACCATGACTGATTTCAGCCACATCAAGTTCCTCCCAGGAATCTCCATCAACAGGCTTAAGCTCTAATTTCAATAAACCCAAGCAGCTGCGAGCAGTGTAGTCACTCTTTGGACACCCACTGCAACATTAACTTCGGTTCAAGCCTGTTGTTAGATTTATAGTCTAGTGATATTTTGTGCCTATTTAATTCAGAAGACAAATTGGCCAATAATACCAACAAGAAATCTTATTATTCAGAAAAGAGAAAATTGGACAGTAACATTACCAAACAACATAAGCATTTTAACTATGGATCAATGGTTTAAAAATAAACAGTTTGAATAGTCAACAAGCAGATTGATACAACATTCAAGAACAAAAGCGACACAACAGATCAATTATTAGTTCTCCCTTTCATTCATAAAATCCTAGCGCATTGCAGTGATTTAACAAGAGATCTTACCCACATCTCAATGTGTGCAATGACCTGCAGTTCTGCAAAACCACAGAAACACCTGCGGCAGTAATGTTGTTGCACTGACTGGACAAGACCAAGCAAATGGTTAAAAGTTCTAGAAAATTAAATAAAAATCCAGTGCCAAAATCCTGCAATCAGTGATTTACTGCTTAAGAAAGTATAGTTCGGTTTGAATTATGTTTATGCGGGTGGGGCACAAAAAATAAAAACAAGAGTCAGTCAGTCAAATCTTGATGGAGTGCCACATAGTTTATAACAAGGGTGATAGCAAGATCCAGCAAGCTATGCTTAATGATGTTCAGATTCAGAATATCATGAGATTGACTAGTAATTTCCTATGTAATTAAACTGCATTGGAAGCAGCATAAACGTTGAAGTAGCCCACTGTGCAGCCACTTAAGCACAAATCTGTTGTGTCAACTATTACTGGTGATCAAAATAATTTCCAAATATGACTAACAATTACTTAATGTCTAGATGACCTTAAACACCAATCTATTCATCCACAACTCTCTCACTCCTCATGGTCTCCCCATGGCCTTTGTACATTAAGATATTCTTACCACTAGTAACAGAAAAGGAATAGAATCAATTCCCAATTAAAGACAGCTTATTTTCCACTTAGATGACTGAGCAATAAAGTTCAAACTTTGGTACCTGATATCTAGAGCTCGAAGAAATTTGCATATTTCAGCTATTCTGATTAAACCTGAATCAGTAACTTCTGAACCAGAAATGTCAAGAATTTCCCAGGAACTATCAGCCAAAGAAATAAGAACTTCATCATTCAGCAATTTTCTCCTCCTCGCAATTGCTGAAATTGCCATCTGCCAAACAGAAAGATAACCTTGATAAGCTCAATTAACATTCAAGCAACATAGAAATGGTAATGCATAGAATAGAATACTTGTGACCCTGCATTGCATATAAGCAAAGTTCCATAGGGTTGCAACTCTAAATCAGGCAAGATCTCCTTAGTCCCATTTTCAACAAGTATTATATAAACCCTTATATCCAACAGGAGGTATCTCGGAATTTTTTCATTAAATTACCAATTCTCTCTTCTATTCACCTTTTTACTAACAAATCTCACATCTCCCATTTCTTTTTAGCAAATTCAACTAAATCATTAACAAACCAAAAGCAAATTACCGAAGCAGACGTACACAAACTGTGAGAAATTACTAAAACACCCAATGTGGGAAAGCTTCCAAGATACCCACCTTAAGATGAGAAGGGAAGCCAATGGCAATCTCCGCCAAGTCTGCAATAACATCATCCAAATGCTTGCCAAGAACTCCAAGGCACAAGCTCACCAAACTTAGCGGCTTGGTCTTCTCACCACTTAATCCTACATCAACTTCACATAATCAATAATCAAGTAATCAACAAATTACATGTAATCACCCAAACCCAGTTGCAGTCAGAAACAGGCAATTCTAAGACAGAAACAACAAAAGATTAAGTAACTACTTGGTGCTAAATCATTACTTTTTTCAAAATAAAAGAGAAAAGTAACAAGCTTTTGATAAAACGGGCTGAAGTTTGCTTCATTGTTACAAAGCTCAATTACAAAATTGAAACTTCTTTGAATAAAATTGAATAAGAGTATACTCTATCCAAATCATACAACAAATACATATACGTATGTATAAACAGAGAGAGGGGAGAGAGACAAAGTACTGACTGGAGGAAGGAAGAGCAGGGACAGAATTGAAAGCCGAAAGACTAGGATTGAAATCAAGCTTCTTGTTGCATGAGGATTTTACATGATCTGTTGCAGCCTTTTCCTTTTCCATCTTAATTCCAGAACAGAGACAAAGCAAAGTGGACGATAGAATGGAGAATCGAAGAAGAAACCGACTTTTTCACTAAACTAATATTAAAAATATAAACTTATGCTTCTCTATAGAGATTAAGCAAAATAACGAGTGGAGGGTATTTTGGTAATTGGAGCGAGACTCTCCATTTAGCCGGTTTGCTTGTGAACCGAATGTTTTTGAATTTAGAGAGGTAACCAACCAAACACCCCAAACGACAGCCTCTGGGTCGATGGTGAAGGGCGGCCAAAACCTGCCGGCCGACGTAGTTCAGTTGATCGATCAGCTAGAGCGCCACTGCTTGGCTGCCGATGGATCTCTCATCTCCAAATCCACCTTCCACGATCTCCAACTCGTACTCTCTTTCTCTTTCTAACCATTTCTACCCGATTATTCAGTCACTAATTACTTAATATCGCAGGCCAGAGAGGAAATGTGCAGAGAGCAATTGCGTTATTTGGAAGCTATGGTATTGTTGGTTCTCCCTCCTTTTAATTACTTAATGCTCATACTTTGATCCGACGTTTCTTTTTCTTTCGTAGGCGATATACTGCGAAGCAATGGCTATGATAGAAGAGTACCAACAGGCGGTTTCGGGGGCTAATATTGGCGCCAGCATTCGAGATGTCCATGGAAGTTTGAAGAATCTCGCTCAGGTGATCGCATTCCTAACTCGCATTTCTTTTTTTTTCTTTTTGTGTGTGTATAAGTTTTTTATGAGTAGAGAAGATTTTGTATTTTTAAACAAATGTAAAGTTTAGACATTTCATGTTGTTTTGTGTTAGTTGAGGTTATTGGGAAAACTAGAGAAAATTTTGTAGTTGAGGTTATAGGATGAATTTAGTATTTTTGGTATTTCAAACAGAAGGTTTCGTTTGGATTCTGGTTTATTTTAGGTTTATGAGACTCTAGAGCATAGATTGGTGGTAGCTGAAGCAGCTCAGAAATTGAGACTTCCTCTTATATCAAAAGACGGTGAGATCCATGAGGATGAGATTGAAAAATGGAGTGTCATGTCAAGAAGCTCGCTTGATAGCACCAGTACCAGTGTTACTATTAGCTCGAGCTCAAATTCAATGAATCATACAAATAGTTCTGGGACCAGTGGTGGAAACAATACTCTATTCGTCAGTGCTAGTGAATTGGTGGAACCTGGGGTTGGTGGTGCGCCTAATCGTTTTCTTGGCATAACTCCTGCCTACTTATGGCATTCTCAGTTTCAACAAGCACCATTAACAATGGTAATTTATGCATGGGGTAGTGTGTCGTCAATACTGCTTGTGCTGGTGGTTGGATTAATTTTTGGCTTACTTTTGTATCGACAATTTTAGGACGTTGCAGATTACCAAATGGCCCTTTGCCTTGAGATTGAAGCTCGTTTGAAAGATAAATTTGATAAGTTGGCTGAAGCTTTTATTGATGATACTGGTAAGTCTGCGATACTGCTGGATGAACCCCTACTTGCCTCTTCCGTTCTCCCCACTCCAACATCATCCACTGACAGATTTCTGTTTTTCTCGTCATTTAAATTTCTCATGCATCCATGAAGCAACATTTGGGGACCAATAGGATTGTATTTGGGATCAAATATATAATGACAGGTTACTCAACCAAGTCCATTGTGTAAATTGTTTTGATTCAAATGAAACGTAAAAATAACACCCTGTCTATTAATGAGCATATATGTGGACTGCATGCAATGTGGAAGGTGGTTTAGCGGGGAGCTACATAATTTTGAAAGCTACTTGTAAACAGACTAAAGACATATTTGACAGCAATTTGTAGGTAACCACGTTACATGCGATAGTGCATTATTTAGCTGATCAAGTTTCCTGTTTGCTTTTTTACTTCAGATTCATCCAGTTCTCAAAATTCTACTGCTCGGCTTCCAGAGAGGTTTTACATCCCATATTTGCTGTTAGGCTATGATACATTTATATACTTAACATAGAACAGAAATTGACAAAAAAGAAAAAGAGAAGATCTTACTTTTAGCTACTTCTTGACCACCTATATCAAATGAGATGGTGATCTTCTTATATTTTTCTTTTATAGGGTTAAGTTGATAATGGAGGAAATTGAAAGGGAAGAAGCAGCACTGCGTGAGGATCTATATTCGGCTGATCGAAAATTCTCAGAATATTATAATGTGTGCTTAAAACATATTTTATTTTTGTAGTTTGTTTCTAAATTTCCAGACAGCTAAATATTTATCAAATGTCAATCTCAAGAAGCTTATGCTTTTCAGAAATATTCTGATACTTGTACAAAAATTTTTGTCCTGAGAAGGTCTTGGAGCAGATACTTGGGGTGCTGATTAAGCTTGTCAAAGATTTGAAGCTGCAGCATCAACATAAATATGTAAGCCTCCCACATTAGAAACGTCCCAAATTATTTATAACACCTTCCAACCGTTAAATTCAGTAATATTGCGTTAATAGTGTTCATTCTGTAGGATGAACTTCAAAAGACTTGGCTTTGCAAAAGGTGTGAGACCATGAATGCAAAATTAAGGTTTGTTCCTATCGATAGCCAGATCTAACTTTAACATTGCAAGAGAGGACATAGGCATCAAGTGAAGTATGCAACAGTTCTGAACAGTTTCTCTCTTCACTTACAAACCTAGTTACAATTTGGTGTTCCCTTTTTTAAGTACAATATACTAAGTGTGAAGGATTGTCGTCGTCGTCCTTCCCATCATCATGAAACGGCCCTGTCACCAATTATAATAACCGAACAAATGGTGTCTTACCTTGCACCAAAACTCTTAACTCTTTGTCTTGTCGCCAATTAATAACCCAACAAATGGTGTCGTAGCTTGTTTTTAACAATGACTTGTAACGCATATGAGCAGGGTTCTAGAGAATGTCCTGCTACTTGAGACTTATACTCAGGAGTCAATACCAGCACTCCGAACAATAAGGTACATAATATTTACTGTGTCCTGTGAGGTATGCATTTTGGTGTTAACTAGTTTTCTGTTATATCCAACAATTTTCTTTTTTGCAGGAAATATCTTGTAGAGGCAGCAGAAGAAGCTTCTATGGCATACAACAAAGCGGTCTGTTCCTTATTATTATGTACATATAAACATAATGATATTTCTAATTATATTTTGTTTTACTTTCTTACTTGGATCCTCGATTTGCATTTAAACTTTTTTGCCAGGTTACACGCCTTCGTGAATATCAAGGTGTTGATCCTCACTTTGATACAATTGCAAGGCAATACCATGATATTGTAAAGGTAATGACCACCTAGTTTTCTTCCCGTGGTGGTCTTTCGTGCATTTTATGCAGCCCCTCATATCAGAGTCTTTTTTTTTTCCTGGCAGAAATTGGAGAACATGCAATGGACTATCCATCAAGTTGAAATGGACCTGAAGCGTTTACCGGATCATCCTAGTGCTTAACTTGGGATTGTATATTCTGATGCTCAGATCTGCATATTTCTTATTGTGTTGAAGTCCTTGTATCTTGTTTCATTTATTTTTCTCTTGATTTCCCCCTCAAGACACGTTCACTGTTTTTGGTTTCTGGTATAACATAACAGCTGATTCAAAGTATCGTTTTCCAGTTGGTATCATCCCCCTTAAAGTAGACAGCATTAATGGCTTATATTGACAAATTTTGCTTAAAGTCTTGTATCGAAAAGAACTAATAAAAACTTAAAACATACATAATTTTGTTTTGGGGCTTTACTGATTCAAATAAGAATATAGATTTATTAAATAAAATTAAAATATTTTGTAATATTAAAAATAAATTCCATCAAATCTCTAATGTAATGTAGCTCGTTGGAGAGTGGAGACACTTGAGAAAATGAGTCCGTAAGAAAGCAAGACACGGATGGTACTTTGTTTGGGGGATAAGGTCAAAAGTTGGAATCCGGTTCTCTCCTCCCGCCCGTTCGTTACTATCTCCAGATTCTTGGCCCACAAACTTCATCTTCCAGACAATGCCCTGCTGGTTCTGGAACTACAACTTACAAGCTCAAGTGGGGTGGTGGGTCCCAACACGCGTTTGTTGTAAGCGTATTTCTCCAATGACCGACTCTGCTCTTTTCCTTCTCCGAAAGGATTTCCTATTTCTATATATACCACCCCCCTGAGGACGACTTTATTTCGCACCATACTTCTCTTACTTCTCTCGCTTCTCTCCTAAGGTAAGCGTCTATGTTCTATCGGTGGCCTTGTTTTGCTTGCTACTTTCTTATATGATCATTAGTCGGTATATTTGGGTTTCTGGTTTTGCTCTTATGGAGTATTCTATTGTTTCATCAATATTTTTTCGTTCTAGTGTTCCCTATCTCTTGAGGTAACATCCATGATCCATATACTATTGTCGATCATAGTCATTAGCTCCGCATGCAACCTGCTTATGTGATCATTAGTTGGTGGATCGATCAAGTCTTTAGCTTTTGATGTTCTATGTTGTTATAATCGCCCAGGGTTTTCTGGTTTTGCTTCTTTCCTTTTCTTCCTTCTTTGTTGGGGGTTTACCATTCTTTCATCATGAGGCTGTTAGGAAGATCGATTGTTTTTCTTTTTTTAAAAAAAGAAAGCTTTCTTGATTTGATTTTATAGATAAGTTCATGATGCTTATGTCGAGGCAACCATAGATTAATCCAGAACAGAATCTGCTGGTTAGGATAGGATTTTGTTCTTATGCTTTGTTTACGAAACTTGCTAAGGTAGGAGATTGAGAGCTGTGTGTTTAGTTTATGCTAAATGTTCCATCTTATTTTTGTTTTAGTTTACAATCAAGCAAAGTACATGGTTGATCCACAAGTCCAGATTCCCACTGCTTTTGATCCATTTGCTGAGGCCAAAGAGTCGGGCGCCGGAGGGGCAAAAGATAATGTGCACATCAGAGTACAACAAAGGAATGGAAAGAAGTGTCTAACCACAGTTCAGGGACTGCCAAAAGATTTCAGCCTCGAGAAGATTGTCAAAGCACTCAAGAAAGAGTTCTGTTGTAATGGGAATGTTGTGAAGGACAAGGAGCTCGGCAAAGTAATTCAACTCCAAGGTGATCAACGCAAGAACGTCCAGAGTTTTCTGATTAACGCCAACCTTGTGCCGAAGGAGCTGATCAAGATACATGGCTTTTGAACCGACCATGTTCTACCATATGCAAGTGTCATGTAAACTTTTATCTTTCAGTAATTTGACACTCAACTCTTTTAGGAGTTTAAATAAAAGCCCTTTTTGTTACTTAAATTGAATAGTTCAATTCCAATTCGAGTTATTCAAATAAGTTCTTGATACTGCGTAAAATAAACAATTTGATGCTCATGCTAGTTAGTGTGATTTATATCCAAACGGAAGATTGATTAACATTAATCTGTTTTAAAACTGTTTAAATTTAATCAACCTATCGATTGAGGTTTATTTAATCAAACAATAGACAGGTCTGGCTTTTGTTCCATCAATCATAAGCCTGCAGTAAGCTCACGAATGTGAAAAGTAAAGGGAACTACGTGTCAACCATTGTTGTTGCTTAACAAACACAGTGGATATTCAAGTTCCAAGTTGGTTTAGCCACAACTACAAACGTACTTGTTAATCTAGCAAACTTTGCTTTTGAAACAACATGCTATGCATTCATACCATTGGTTCGAAACATAACTTGTACGTGGTCAAATTTTCAATCAAGAATCCATCAAAGATCTATGCAATATATATTAAAAAAAAAAAACAAGTGGAGAGATTCTCACGTCACGTGTGCCGAAAACTTTAGTAGTACAAGAAAATTTGGCTACAGTTTTGGCGAGTTTCTTTCCTTCCATTTTCTTAATATTAGAGAAGCTTGGCCTGTGGCTGGGTCCCGCTTCTCATCATTGTACAGAATTCTTCATAGTTGATCCTACCGTCCTGTAAATCCCAGCATTAATTAGCACAAGATACATGAGATAAGACATAGGAAACAAAGAGCAGTTCGGATCAGGAGCAAATATTTAGCTTACATTATCTGTATCAACTTCAGAGATTATCTCTCTAATTGTTGCCTCATCACCCATTCCATAGTCTTTCATTGCAGTCTCTAGCTCATCTCTAGTGATAAACCTGCAAACAGAGCCAAATATCAAGCCAGCTACTGCAGTTCCCCTTCCCACTGTCAGTACAAAATGCCAGGTGCACTTTTTAGGTACATCAAAAAGCAAGCCTCTATTCCTCAATTCCAGTGTTGACACCCTATTTTAGAATCACCTAAAATTTTAAATAGTCTCTGACAATAGCATAAGTATTTCACACACACTAAAAGCTTGTTATTAAGTAGAGTGTCATTCTAATTTACAGATTCTTGTGATGAAACTCACCCACTGTTATCCTTGTCAAAAAATTGAAAGGCTTTATAAAGGTGCTCATCTCTTTCTAGCCTGTATCTATGCATTGTTGCAGTGATGAATTCAATATAATCAATCGTTCCATTTCCATCGACATCAGCCTGAATGACAAATCAGTAGTCAGGTTTCGATAAGGAGTCATCAAATGGTATAGCAAAATTTGTCTAAAAAGATCTTACGGCCTCCATAAGCTGCTTCACTTCAGCTTCTGTAAGCTTTGATCCAAGTCGGGCCAACCCACTCTTAAGTTCATGATAGGTGATTGTACCACTGTTGTCAGTGTCTATGTTTGCAAACATTGCTTTTAGCCCTTGAATTTCTTCGGTATCAAGATTTTCAGCAATAACCTACAGAATAATTGGCACCCCAAAAGAAAATTACACACTTATTTTGCATATATTTTGTGGTTTGATGCCTGGATTTTATTTCCCTGAACTTAGAACATTAACTGACCTACCTTAAGTGCTAGCTTCTTAAGCTTGTTCATTCTTCTAAATTGCTTCATCCTAGAAAGGACTGCACTGTCTATTGGCTTGTCTGATGCTTCACCACCTTCCTTTAGCCATGGATGCTCTGGAACAGACACAAAATTTGAACTTTCAGAAGTTCTTGAAATAAAAATACCCGACTTGTCACGTGTTATACTGAAACTATCCTGGCTTTGCATAAGAAGCATTGACAAAGAGGAATTTCACTATTTTGACAGGTTGACTACTTGTCAGACAGCATTTGCTATTATGATCTAACCAAAAAATGGTTCAACAAAAGTAAACATCATGATGTTATTTACTTTTTTTGCTTCAAATGCAACTCATTTTATATGCTGAGAAATAATTGAATAGCCAAGGAATAGTGATGTCAAAAATGGAAAAGTAAAATTGATTGTGGAAATCAATACCTAAAACTTGAGCAGAAGTAATCCTTTTCTTTGGGTCCTGGGCCAGCATTTTACGGACCAGGTCCTTGGCACCATTTGATATACTGGGCCATGGTTGACTCTGAAAGTCTATCTCTCCTCTTAAAACGGCATCAAATATACCCTTCTCTGTTTCTGAAATGCATTTTAGGATCACCAATGAGCAGGTCTATTCACAAACTTAGGCAATTTGATTAAAACATTACAATTTATGTCAAGCTCCAACACATAAGATCATGTACTAAAGAATGATATCATGCAGTTGAAGTAATTTATGCAAAGATATTATCATATACCTGCCCAAAATGGAGGCACTCCACTAAGCAAAATATATAGTATAACTCCTGCACTCCATATATCAACTTCCTTCCCGTATCTGCGCCTTAATACTTCTGGAGCAACATAGTATGCACTTCCAACAATATCCCGATATACCTTCCCTGCACAGAGTATCCTAAGCTTATCATCCAAAGTTATTGGTGGCTATGATCATCGTGGAGTACCTAACAGATCAGTGATATACTCTTTGAAGAGGCATTAATATTCACAGCCATTGCCAACTTATTTTGTAGATTTTAGTAATATAACTTCAAATTTGATTTCAAAAGGGGCAGTGACATGAAAGGGTAGAAGGTTTATAGAAAATGTATCATAACGTTGAATCTAAAGAGACTACCAAATGAAGTCGCCTAATGCAAATCCAAGAAAGCCAGTTAGCCATAGGCATAATTGATTGTGCAAGCTATGAAGTAGACCAGAGCTGTTCTAACTATTTGAACTGGGAAGAAACTTGTATAACATATTTCATGCTTTCATCTGTTTCACTAAATGCAGAGGTCAGAAGAAACGTGGAAAGCTAAATAATAAAAGCTAACAAATGCATGAAGCTACAGACAGAATAGATAGGGCAAATAGTACTCAAATAATTGTCCTAAACCATTTTACCAAGACAATATAAGTAACTAATATACCTTTCAGAATTTAAGGACCCCTCTACCAGTAGAATTGGCAATAGAGATACTCGATACTATTAGAGAAGGTGAAGCCATACGTCAAAAAACGCATAGTAATTTCCAAGTTCGTAATTAGATTGTGGATTACTCCTACATTACATCTAAATGTATGTTAAAAGTCATAGTGATAAACATGAGGCATGCACCATTATAGAAACTGTTCTAACATATTCTAACACAACATTAAGCAAGAAACTTCTTCTCCCTAGCGATTATGCTACTTATCAAGTTCATCGAAAGCAAAAAAACATGATCTTGCCAATTAGACAATACCTTCTTCAATAAATACAGAAAGCCCAAAATCAGTAGCCTTCAGAAGAGCTTTTGGGTCTTTACTCGACAGCAAGAAGTTCTCAGGCTTAAGATCCCTATGCATCACACCCATGAAGTGGCAGATATTAACGACATTTACAATAGACCTACATATTTCAGCAGCTTCCTTCTCACTATAATGCCCCTTGGCAATAATCCTATCAAACAATTCACCACCAGCGCATAGCTCCATCACAAGATGCACAGATTGCTTGTCCTCATAAGCACCTTTGAACTCAACAATATTGGGCTGGCCACTCAAATGTTGCATTATTGCAATTTCTCTCCTCATGTCCTCCTTATCATTCTTGGTGACAAGCTTCCTCTTGGATATTGACTTGCAAGCATATTGCTTTCCAGTTGAATTCTCAGTACAAAGATAAGTTACGCCAAACTGTCCTCTACCCAGTTCTTTTCCCATAGTGTAGAACAACTTTACATCCTCATAGGGTTTTCCAAGAATTGTGTCTGCTCTAGTGACTGGAACAGTCGGCTTCTTTGGGGCTTGCACTTGTTGCTGGACAGTTACTTGGTGGGCTTGCTGCTGAGCTTGAGATTTGTTGTGGTATGAAGAAGGTTCTTGAGGTTTTTGATTATAGGTCGCCCCAGCAGAACCATTATACCTCTGTGCCTGTGACTGATTTTCTTTGGTAAAACAATGACCCATTGCTTGTTACAATCTTCCACTTGTGCAGAAAAGACCCAAATAAGCAGATCAGGAAAGAAGGGGTCGATACTTGAATTATTAACAGTAAAGACCACAGGTTTTTGGACCAAAACAAAAGAATGAATATTGTCAGGTGCAGTTAAAGAGTTGGATTAGAGATTCAAAGACACACATACACACAAAGAATATATTTTGAAGGATAAAAACAGAGAACCCAGACGGAGCTCTTGAGTAATATGATTGTGAAGAGAGAAAGATGAAAACTTGGGTAGCCCGTTTGTGACGGGAAAGTAGACCGAAGCTGAAGTCGGCTACGGACCAGAAAACACTTGGTCAACGCGTTGGACTGAATTATGTAAGCTTTTAAGTATATCAAATCCAGGAATTTATGGTTATATCTAATACGAAATTGGCAAAAGGAATTTATCAAAGTGAAAACCGGGAGCCAAAGCCTTAGAACTTGAAAGGCTACAGTATGAATCACGTTACAGCTGTTATTGATGTTTCACGTGCGTATGCAACGCGTGTATCTGATGTCTTTCGGTCGGTGAGCTGATTGATAGAAGTCGGCCAGATGATATATTTGCAACAAGGCTTAATTCAGACAACATTGGCTAAATAACGACTTTTTGGAAATGTTTTTAACGTTTGTTTTTAAGGAAGGCCAGTTTCGTGGAATGAACGCACGGCCAGAAAGCAGAAACCGCTCCCTTTTGACTTTTCCAGCTCAACTAATCATGTCTTGTAGCCAAAATACCGGTTTAGTTACTTGGCATTTAGTACACTAACTTCACAGTTTCCTCTTCTTATTTAACAAAAAGATAAAACCATCTAAATTTAACTTCAACTTTAATATTTAGTAACGTTTAAAATGATCATACTATTGTAAAAACTACTTCATCTATATCTTAAATTGTTTGAATAGGGTTCCACTGAATAAATGCTTACACAACTTTTTAAAAACCAATTAGGGACTCGTTATTGTAAATTGGTAAAGATAATATGAACCTTATCACTTTGTTCAAGAACCTCTTTTAGTGAAATCAATTTCATCCCTATTTTCCTATTCTATATAATGACCAACTGGATTTATAAAAGGTCATTATAATTATAATCAAGCCAACTAGAGCGTGTTGACAATCGACATGATTGGCATGACAGGTTGTTATGGGATTCCGGTGTACAGGGATCATGTGATTTTTGTTCCTGGTGCGAAACTTCGTGATTAATTAGTGTGGCTTGCTCTTCGTCCAGATAAAGCTTACAAGTTTCAATATTATAGGTTCAGATTACTTATTTCTGTTATTCTATGTTTATCCTATTCTATAAATATCTATCTATTCAATTTTTTTTAGATCTCATTTATTGAATAAATGAATACTTATAGAATAGGATAAGCACAGAATAATGGAAACTAGTGATATGTTCTCCACTATCATGATTTTATTTTGAATGGAAAGGAAATATTCAAATTCATTTAATTTATAGAATTAAAGTCAATTCTAATAATAAAATCTCAGCAAGATTTTATTCCATATATAATAAAAGAAAAGGGCAAAAAATTTTATAATTTCTTCAGTACTTAAGTTATTTTATTTTACAACATGATTAATATATAAAATAATAAAATCTAAATATAAATCCTAAATTGTATCTTATTATAAAAAATTTTAGTCCTCTCTCAAACTAATTTTTGAAATACGTTTATATTAACCACTGTAGTCATATAAATATCCAACTTTTAATAGTATTAACACGAATTATGCTGAAAATTTTATATAAATAATATAAAGAGAGATAAGCAAGGAGTATTATTTCCTTTATACCTTAGGTTTATTTATAATAGAGTTAAATAGGAGTAACAATGGACTGACTCACGAGTCTAGATTCCGGTATTTTTATGGGTCGGCCTATAGACCAAGTTTAGGTATAGGCCCAGACCAGCTCGAGGTCCAATTCTTCTAAGCAAAATAATATCGTTTTGCTTAAAAGAGCTAAGCTTCAAGTGCGTCTAGGCCTCGGCAGCCCAAACTCAAACTTAATAAAAAAAACATTTTTTATATTTTTAATTTTAAGAAAATTATTTTTTAAAAATTAACAGAGCCGACCCATGCCATCCTTAAGTATGTTGGTAATAGATATAAATTATATCCTAAATTGTATTTAAAATTAGTAAATTAAAATATATAAATTTATCTTTAATTCTCTAATTACATAATTTATATCTATATATTAAGATAATCTAAGAATGTATCATAACTAACAAATATTAGGAACATCAAAGTGATTTTTACTAACCATTTTTTGCATGATTTTTTCGTATAATCCAATCCTTTTGTCATATAATATTTTAATTAGACATAAAGTATGAAATTAATGTCTAATTTATATAATTCTAATCATATCAGCTCTCAGTCTTAGTAACTTAATCTTTTAATGACATTTAAAAATTATTTTTGAAGTATGATTTTACCTTGTCTAAAGATTTTTCAAATTAATGCTATAAAAAATAATTGAACATTTTCTCTAATTACTTGGAGATAATGAATCATACATTAATTATTCAACTACCTCTACATAGTCAAAGCTATATCCAATGATTACCAATCGAACAACCTTTAACTAGGTTAAGTCTTGGAAAGTATTAAAATATATCGATCTCTATATGATACGCTTTAGAGATAGTTTAAATCAAATGATTGCTTATATGATTATCACGATAATAATTTTTATAAACATACAAGTAATGTTTCTGTTGGACAAATGGAGGTTGACAAATTTAATCCTTCTATGTTTTGATAATAATAAAACCTAAGAAATAGTTAAGAAATTATTTTAGGTTAATTGGATTAAAAGGAAGTTAATAACAAATGGAACACCAGTCGACTAAAGCGTGCACAAGTCGAATATCATGCTGATGAAGAATTACACTAGTCAGAGATGAAAAGCACATATTTTGAAAAATTACACTAGTCGACTAATGAGGATCAGAATTGCACTAGTCAACTAATGAGTATCAGAAATAAAAACGTGAAGATCTTGCATGAGGATTTTACGTATGTATCTTAACAGTCAAAGATTGGAGAATCAATCAGATTTGTTAGTTGGAGAACTTGACAAGTTGACTATTATTTTATAAGTTGACTAATCGAAGTACAGAACTGAAGACTCATATAGAAGAGTGTCACTAGTCAACCATCACTTAGAAGACAAGTCGACTATGATGTATTAGTCGACTATTAGTTACAACTGAACAGACTTTGAATTTGTCAAACGAATTCAAATGAGTGCAAATCTTTCAACAACAGTTAGGAGCGTCCAGGAATGTCTTGAAGTCTGTAAATAGAAGTCTTCACTTCAGAGGAATTAACTCAGAAGCTCAAAAAGGAAGAATAAGTTCTATAGTGCTGAAATAATTCTCTCATTGCTCTCATATTGCTTACATAGCATACTCTGATTCTTGTCAGCTATTCTTAGCTTTATCACTTCATTACCATTCTTGTGATTATCTTGAGTTAATTGATTAGAGAAGAATCACTTAGGAGGTAGGATTTGTGCCGAAAAACAAATTATTTGTAAGGTATAGCTTGAGCCAGAAGTTAAGTTGATTGGAAGAGTTCACTCTAAACTAAAAAGTGTGTAGTAAAGAGCTTTGACAAAATCCTAAGTGGGAGCTTAGGTAGAGGACATAGGTCTTTGCACTGAACCTCTATACATATTGTGTTTGCCTCTCTTCTCTACTCTTTTATATTTCGATTTGTTTTTGTTTTGCCTTGTGTGTTTTAATTTTCTGTTTTGTAGTACTTTGCGAAAAGAGCAAGAAAAAATTAAAAGATCTATTCAACTGCCCTTCTAGATCGTTTTCACCATTAAATCTAATGAAAGTTATGTTAGGTTAACCAACTTATTAAAAATACATGAGACGATTAAGGTGTATGTCATACAAAAACTTGATGATCCGATTATGACACTAAGAGTTTTAGATATAATAGGTAATGATGAGGATGTTGTGCCTTATGAAGTTGATATAGATATCAATGTAGAAAATAATAGTAATGATGGGGATGCAGGAACTTATGGTAATGAAGCGAAAAGTGTTAATGAAGTTAAAGGTGATGATAAAGATGAATGTGTTAATGAAGTTGAATGTGATGATGAAGCTAAAAGTGTACACAATACATTTGATGTTTCAATTCCAGATGGACACTAACCAATGGAGATTGATTCTAGTGATTATGGAAGTTTCATTGCTAATGATGAATACCTAATGGAGAGGAGCCTTAGGAGCCAATTAGAAGGTCTAGCATAAGTGTTATATATGAAGAAGGTGGTAGTTTGTTAAATTGGACACTAAAAATGGAGTTTGCCAATGTTAAAGGGTTCAAAAGATGCTATTGCTAATTATTTAATAACAACAAGCTTTAATATGCAGTGGAAAAAAATGCATTAGAGTTGGATGCATTAAAGGATGCAAATAGGAATTGTATGCAGCCTATGATAGTAATGACAAATGTTTCAAAATAAAAAAATAGTTACGAACATACATATTTTATAACAAACAAGTCTAAGATGGTATTAACAAAGTTTCTAGCTAAACATTGTTGTGAAAGAATTCTAAAGAAGCCTAGCATTACCACTGCAAAGATGGTTGAAGAATGTTGAGGAAAGTTGAAAACATTTATGAAAATTACAATGTGCAAAGTTGCTAAGAGGAAGTTAAGAAATAAGCTAGCATTAGATTATGACTCGAAGTTGAAAGTTTATATCCAAGAGTTGAAATATAGCAATCCTGGATGAACGGTGGAACTGTAATTGTCTACAAAGCAAGAAACTTCATTGTTAGAGTTTAAGAGGTTATATATTTGTTTTGGAGTTATAGAAAAAGGGATGGATGATTTTTAGTTCAGATTAATCTTACGAATCACTTAATCTTTGAAAGAGGAGAAAAATCCCTATAATATCATTAAAGATACCTCTTTAAAAACAAGATATCACTAAGTCATTGGCTATATGACACAACCTAAAGTTTGAAGATGAAGTATTTACAATTTTTCCATCTCTAGTTATTTACTTTTATGTTATTTTACCTTATTTATGATCTTTTTACTGATAATTTAAAATAATAATAATTTATTGTTATTATTTTGGGATAAGTATCTTATCATATTTATTTATTATCAATTTTATCCTAAATTGAATATTTTATCCATTTACATAATAAATTTGCTCTATTTAGTATAACTTTACGTATAATTTTTCACTAGTTATCATTTGTTTAATATAGCATTTGAATATATATTTTTTTATCATTTTTGGATATAATTGAATATTGTATGCTTATAAACTTACCTCTCGTCAATCTAAGCATTTAAATACTTTTGCTGATATTAATTTCTCCCAACTATTCATTGATTTATTTCTAATAAGATTTATATGAGCAATGAGATTATCTTATCAATGAGTTCAATGTTTAGTGAAAATTATATATTAAATATTATAAATCTTCACAATTTTGTTATTACATCGATAATTGATTTATGCATTTAGTTTTGATATTTAATATGTTGATCTTACCTCTAAATGACTCTATTTTTTTATGCTTAATAGACTTTGGCATTTGATGATCACTTTTAGGAATTTGAAAAAAGAGTGGATAGTATGATCTTGTATTACATGCATATTAATATTGCTATTATGATTTTTCTTTAGCTTTGAGTGATCTTGAATTCTCGATTGTTTTGAACCATAATGAGACTAATCAAAAATAATGGGTTGAGTCTCTTATGATGTTAAGAGAGATCATCTATTATTAGTAACTTAATGCGTGCTCAAGTATGCACACATCCTGATATTAAATTTATGGTCAATGTGCTTAATAGATGCTCGAGTGATCCTCAATAATGCTATTGGAAAATGGCTAAGGAATTCTTAAGGTATCTTCAAGGTATCAAGAATCTTATATTGACATATCATGTACCAACACCTTGAAGCAATTGATTTCAGTAAATACAATTATACAGGTTGTGTGGATGATAAGAAATCCACTTATGGGTACATCTTTATGATGACATAAGGAGTCATTTCATAGAAAAGTATCATGCAATATGGTTGCAGAATTTCATTTCAACACTAAGAGTTGTAGCCTCCATTTTAAGACTACTAAAATCATATTGTGACAATTCTACAATTATATCTTTCTCTTGGAACACTAGGAGTACTTCTTGCTCCCAATATATCGACATTAAGTTCTACTTTTTGAAAGAAAAAGTTATAAAGTCTCTAATTACTATAGAGCACACTCTTTCAGATAGTATATTGGCAGCCATTCTAATTAAAAACTTACCTATTTGTGTGTTTCAAGAACCTATTTCTCGTACGTATCTGTTGGGAGTCAAGTTTTCTTTATTTTAGTGGGATTTCATGTTCTATGTATGTTTTATTATATTACTTGGATTTTGTGTAATACATGCATATTATAGATGTTTTGCCGCTATTTTTGACATTTTGTAACTCTACATTTATAATGACTAACAAATTGATAATATTCATTTTGTTGAATCCTTATTGATGATATTGTCAAGCTTTTTGATTAATAGCACTTAATAATGTATAATTCATACAACTTTTACTATTAATTATTTAAAATTAGTTTGGCTACGCATATTGCATATGAAAGCAATATGGTATGATTATGTTGTCCAAATAAGATAATGTTAAATTAATTAATATGAACTAGCATAATCTTATGACAATTAATATCTTCAAAATATACATGTAACATTGGGCCATTTATGGGATGAAAATTATATTATTAAATATACTATAGGCCTTTGGTCCATTCACCAATCTTACCTAAACTTATTTATTAGACATGTAACCCATCATAAGTTATATTTTAACTTCATCGATGTATTCTTAAGGTGTTCTTCTTAACCTCTAATTTGAGAATTATGTGGTGGTGTGTGGGGTCAGTGAATTGGATTCAAAGAGTTATAAACTTTTGGTGAAAGGTGCAATTTACCCCCAAACATTTATTAAAAAGTTGAAGATCAACCATGTCGTTGTCTCTGATATCATTCTATCCCCTAACGTTTTAAAAATGAAGCAATTTACTCTAAAAATGCTCACTCTGTCAAATTAAGATTGTGTCTCTATTAAATCTGTTCACCTAAGCATGTTATGTAAGGTCAGTTGCCAATATGCAGTTGACGTGTATATCAATAACAATTTTTTATTTTACTATTAATTAATATATTGTTTATTATTTTTCAGTAATTAAAATTAAGTAATTTATTATCTTTTTTTTTCCCTAAAACATGACTGAATCCCTAATTTTCCAAGCATGACTGAATCTCCTTCTTGCTCTTTTATCTTATCAGTTTTCCTTGGTTGAGCAAAACATAAATTTATTGCTCCTGTTGGATCATAAAGTATTCGACTCCTCCAAATGCAAGCATGACTTTTGGGCCTAAAATGTACCGAGTGTAAATACCGATACTGCTATTACCTACGATATTTATAATACCAGTTATATACTGATCGATACCAAAAATTTTGAAAAATATAAAAATGTATTAGCAAAATTTTCAAATTTTTTAAAAAATTCCTAGCTCTCCCTCTCAATTTTCAAAGTTTTTTCAATTAGTTATTTATTTCAACTTTTATTGTGATTTTTTAATTTTTAATTTTAAAATAAAATAAATATTTTTATTACTAATAATAATTATACACTAAATAAAACTTAAAAATAAATTATTTTATTGAATTTTATTTTAATACTTTATATAATATTTATTAATAAAGTATTAATAAATATTATATTTTTAAAAAAATAATTTAAAAATATTATTTTAAAGCCAATATTTATTATATATTTTTAATATTAAATCAATTTTATTTGGAATTTATATATTTTAAAAAAAATTAAAATTGAATTATATTTATTAATAATTATTAATCAATTTTATAAATTAAAATAAATTAAATTAAGATATTTATAATTTTAGTAATAATTATTTTTAATTAATTAAATATATAATATATTTAATTGATAGTAGATTAAATAATATTTCTTTGTTTCATGTTTCAATTCTACTTGATTGTTTCCTTATTACGAAATATTCTTGTAAATTGTAATAATTTGAGAGTTAAGGATATTTATTATTCTTTTTATTGAATGTTTTGATGTTATTATTATTTATTATATATTGAAAATTGAAATTGCAATATTTTAAATACTTTGTATTGTTCTTAATTTTATATTTGTATGATGACAATTGTCCTTTTTATATAAATTATAGTTATTATCTATATGTGAAATATCTGAAAATTATTTTTATTTCATATTAATTATGATTATTATTTATTATTATGATTTTTGGAGACATGGTTAAAAGTATACAATACAACTGTACACTATAAAAATGGACTATTTTGCAGTTTTTAAAAAAATTAGGGATTATTTCATAAATTTAACAAATTACCCAAAACGGTACCCGGTATTAACCGATATTGGTAGAATACCATACCAGAATCTAATCTGGTACGGTATTCGCAACATTGTGACAAATTACTTAATTTTAATCATTAAAAATAATAAATAATATACTAATTACTTTTTCAAAAAAAAAATACTAATTAATATTAAGATAAAAATTATTATTTATATACACGTCTGCAGCTAACGTGACAAGCTTAAGTGGTCAATTTTAACAGAAAAATAACTCGTAATTTTGAAAGAAATTAATATAATTTATAAAATATGGATAATTAACAAACAGAGCGAGAGAGAGAAATATTGTTTGCTTCTTCTCGTTAAATTTTAAGTTGTTCGAAAAGCCTCAACCACCAATTTTAACAAGATTCCTCAAAAAGTTTATTTGTCAAATGGATATAGAGCCTTTTCATTTCAAACTTTTACGTTATGGATTGGAAGCCTAATCTCATCCCTTCCCTTTACCATCACTCCCGTTGACGATCAGGTCAAAGTGTTCTCTTTTGTTTCTCAGTGACAACGCAAAATAGAGTTAGAATCGCATTGCTCGTAGTGTCAGCAATGGGCCAACGAAGCCCCTTAGAAGCGGCATGAAATCAACTCAAGTTTTGTGGGATATATACATCGCCCAAATTCGAACTCAATCGGGCATCACTGCTTTTTCTCTGTTGCTCTTGTTAAAGACCCCGAATTAACAACTCTCGATATTAATCCATACAAGCGGAACAAATCATGGACAAACCAAACTTTACACCGTCTACCCTATTACTGCTTTAGGCTTCGTCACCAGAGGAAGTAAAATTTCAACATACGAAATTAACAAGCCAAGCCATGGAAAAAAAGAAAAAGAATTTAGGAAATAGCTTCAAAGATAAAAGTTCAACAGGTGACACTTGCAAAGAGGAAGAAAAGAATTCATAAAGTGGCGACTTTGAGATATGATATTTACAAAGGAAGAATGATGAAAAACAAAAACAGCCGCGACAAAACTAACAAAGAGAGAAAGAAACTCTAGCTAACTTAATATATAAATTAAGCTTCAAGCTGAAGTGCACTTAACGTGAAGTCCGAAATTAAAAATAAATTTGAACTCAAACTGAAACTGAAACCGGATCAACAAGTTAATTTCAAACTGAATCAGACCAAACCAAGCCTCAACTTTCTTGCCCATCCCTTGCACGGTTAGCGAACAAGGCATTTTGATGGTTCCGACTTTGGACTGACAGCCACTATGATCAGGTTAGAGTTAAGAAATAAACTAAAGAATATGAAGCACAAACCGATCTTAAGAGCATAAAGGAACAGCATTTCATAACATGATAAGAAACACTAGCAACCAATAGTCTACAGAAACCTTTATCACACGCAGTAGTCCATAACATTCATAAGGAGCATACTTCTCTATTTTGCATCATTCTCTAACAGCTAAACACTCAGTAAAGTTCACTTTCCTTGTGAGTGTGAATCTCACAATCCGA
>JAOTAY010000191.1:44034236-44055264 GCA_025629805.1 Erythroxylum baracoense
AACTAAGTTTGTTATTAACATAACAAAAGATAAATTGATGTAATAAAACCCAAATAAATTTGAAGTGTTTTTCTTTAGATAGAGAATTTCTTGAAGAAGCATATTTACCAACCCAAAATAAGATGAACATTTTAATAATTAAAATGTATTCATAAATAAATATTAATGAATACATTTTAATTTGCAAAGGGAGATTGAAAAGGCATCTTTTTTAATTTCATAAGTGAAACTTAAGAAATAAAACCTAGAGCGAAGAACTTACCAAAAGCTATTGCTTTATAAAAAGGAAGGAATCTAAACTAAGTTTGTTATTAACATAACAAAAGATAAATTGATGTAATAAAACCCAAATAAATTTGAAGTGTTTTTCTTTAAATAGAGAATTTCTTGAAGAAGCATATTTATCAACCCAAAATAAGATGAACATTTTAATAATTAAAATGTATTCATAAATAAATATTAAATTTATAAATAAAATTTTATTTATTAAATTATTTATTTTATTAATATATAATAAAAATTTTTATTAATATTTATTGCTCATTATATAAGTGATTAAATAAAATTATCTACTTAATTAGTTCATAAAATTAATTTATTTATAAGTTTTATTTAATTTTTAATTATTATAAATAATAAAAATAATTATATTAATATTAGTAATTAAATATAAGTTTTAATTTAAAGACAATTTAAATTAGAAATATAAAACAAAAATAAAAAATCTCATCATAAAAATAGAAGTGAAATCGAATTATACCTTAAAAAGCTTTTAATTTTTCACACGAGTTGGAGGTCAATGAATTAATATATTTTGGATAAAATATATAAACCTCTTATATAAGAAATCTTAGAAAAACCTCATGATCTTTAAAATTATCGAAAAAGACTCTTTTTAATTTTTCGTTTTTCAGAAAAAATCTTTTCGTAGACTTTGATTAAAAATAAGACCTTAAATAGGATAAATATCTAACATAAATTAATCAAATACTATTTATACGACGATTCAACTTAACTCTTAAACTGAATTCGAATTAATTAAATCTAACTCAAACTAATGATTAATTATAATTATTTTAAATTATTAATTTAAATCA
Organism: Erythroxylum baracoense; assembly: GCA_025629805.1. Taxonomy (NCBI): domain Eukaryota; kingdom Viridiplantae; phylum Streptophyta; class Magnoliopsida; order Malpighiales; family Erythroxylaceae; genus Erythroxylum; species Erythroxylum baracoense. The sequence continues at coordinate 44,035,334 of JAOTAY010000191.1, forward strand.
AATTTAATTTATTCATGTTAAGTTCAAGAATTGAGTTAGGTCATCAAATTAATGACATAACGTCTGAAATTCATACTGCATATATTTCGTCATTATTTTTAACCAAAGTTTAAGAAATATGAAAAATTGAAAATTAAAAGACTTTTTTGATAAATTTAGAAATTATGAAGTTTTTCTAAGATTTCTTAAATTAAAGAAAAGGTTTATGTATTTTACCTGTATATTTTTTAATAGAAAATGATTGTTTTAATTATTTTTAAGTTAACCAAATATCCACGTATCAATTTGTCAAGTAAGGGTCTTGGGTATGATTTTGAATGCCGTTCTGTAACAGTCGGTATTAAACGGTACATACCGTACTGGCAGAAGAATGGTACGAAATAGGGATGCTTATGTACCAAGTATAAATACTAGTCGGTACTGGTTGACCGGTATTTATGATACCGACCATATATTAGTATGTTTTTGTTTCATGTTTCAATTCTACTTAGTTGTTTCCTTATTACAAACTTTTCTTGTAAATTGTAATAATTTAAGAATTAAGGATGTTTACTATTCTTTTTATTAGATGTTTTGATGTAATTATTAATTATTATATAATGAAAATTGTAATTGTAATATTTTAAATACTTTGTATTTTTTAATTTTATATTTATACGATGATGATTATCTTTTTTATATAAATTGTTGTTATTATTTATATGTGAAATATCTGAAAATTAATATTATTTCATATTAATTATGATTATTATTTATTATTTTAATTTTTGGAGATAGGTTAAAAATATACAGTATAACTGTACAATATAACAATTGATTATTTTCTAATTTTTAAAAAATTTAAAAATTATTTTATAAATTTAAAAATTCCTAAAATAGATATGATAATTGATAACGTGGTAGATCTCAATCCAATATTAAACTGGGTACGGGACGCAACATTACTCCTGGCCTCTTTTTTTTTTTTGGGGGTACAGGTCTTGGCCTCTTGGCTTCAGAAAAGTCCGCGTTACATAGCAAGTAACGGGAGATACTTCATTTATAGACGGCGTTAGGTATGCGTTAAGGTTTTGTCCCAAAAAGGGCATAAATGACAAGATACTGAGGGGATCTTTTCTACGGCAAGTTAGTTTGTTAAGTAATCTCTTGGGCCCCAACAAGCTTCTTATTCACTTGACCCCGCGGTGAACAATTCACTTGCATAGTAAGAGCAAAATTAATGGCGTCTTGGTGCGCTTTGACACCCTCTAATGTCCCAGTTGTGAAGTTGGGCACACTGCAAAGTCGCAGGTTGCTGGCTGTCGGTTGTGTCTCGGCCTTCGGCTCTGCCATTTGGCGGCAGTCTTCGCTTTCTTCTAATCGACTTATTGCTTCTCCTTTCGCTTCCCTCAGCACCACCATGTTTCCTGGTCTCTCTCTCTCTCTCTGATTTTAATTCTCTAGATTGCTGAGTTTTTGTTATATACATGGGCATATAATGCTTTATGTTTGAAACTTTTGTTTTCTTTTTAATTTTCTCGGATTATATTATATAAACTTTTCTTGCTTAGAGGTATCTGCAGAAATCTGTAGATGTGAGATTAGTAGATATTTGTTGAAAACTAAATAAGAATGGAACAAAAAGGAATTTGTTATCTTTGGTATTCTCGTCGGTTGGTCGGATTTGGGAAGTGAAGGAAACGGGCTGTGGTTTTGAAGAAATAAGATTTGGAAATATAAGATGATTATATTTGTTTCTAAATGTTATTGATTTTAGGTGAGTTGTTATATACTTTCCCTTTCGAGTTCTTTGGTAAGATCGTATCAACATTGCTCGGTTTGTACGTTGTACTACAAGGAATGATGCGATTATTTTGCAATTCGGTTCGTCAGTGATCCGGTGCTTCAAACACAGCTTGTGATTTCTTTTATTGATTGTTAAGTTATCAAGAGATAACGCTAAATAGATGACTTAGGTAGACCAAGCGGAATGAAAATAGAAAGACATGCGATAGTAGATTTATACTATGATCAATAACGAACTAGTCAGGAGCCTGCACCGAAGAGCATGTAGTCTTTAGACTGAGCTCTCTTATCACCCTTGTGCTTTGCTGTTCAATTCACTTTGATACTGGTTTGTGCATTAACAATGGCGATTATATTCTGGTGTTGTAGCTAAGAAAGAGGCAGTTAAGACAGACAAAGCTCCGGCAGCCTTGGGACCATATTCCCAAGCCATCAAAGCTAATAACATTCTCTACGTATCTGGTGTTCTAGGTCTCCTTCCAGAGGTATGGATATGACTTGCTTCTGGGAGATGTTTATTTATTTAATTATGTACTTGGTTCATTTTCTCATTGGTTCATTTTCTCACAATAATTGAGTTTTTTTCTTCCCTTTTTCTGGGTGTCTTTTATTTCTTCCACATCTTTTACCTGCCTAAAATGTTCTTTTTTCCTGATTGTAAGCCATTATTTGATTTTTTTGTTTCTTTGAAACAACTAGGAAGTTATACTTTTGCATATGCTTAAGTGCGGAGCTAGTGGCTAGATTTTTCCCACCATTTTACTTTTCATTCTTACATTTTGGAAGACCGACTATCTGTAATATGTGCTTTTGATTCACAGGTTTGCTTTTGGTCTTTCATGTGTATTAATAATAAGACTTTATGGTATTTTAATCCAGACCGGGAAGTTCATCTCAGATAGCATTGAGGATCAGACAGAGCAGGTAAAAAAAGCAACGCTGTACTAATGTTCTAGATTGCAAGGATTGTTTTAGCCTGTGATAATCAGTTGATACACTTATTTTTGGCCTTTTGTTTTAAGATGAGCTTTGGGTGTTATTTATGGGACTTAATAGCTGATGGGCTATTGTTGAACACTCAAATGCTCAGCTTGTTTGCCATGCTTGATGAGCATATTAAATTTCTTCTGATATTTTTATACAGTAGTTTTATAGATGCCAATTGCAATACAGTGGGATTTGGTAGACTGGTATTATTGGATTTTCAAACAAAATAATTAGAAAAGTAATATACTGCTGTGAAAATATGGAGTTTGTCACATATTTATACGGGGGACAATTTGCTTCTTTAATATTTTCTTTGCATTTGAGCACATCTATATCCACTTGTGTGTCTTTGAGTTTCAACATTCTGTTGAACCTGAAGTTTTGAACTTCTTAATGATCAATCTACAAGTTTCTTAAACTGTGGGCCAAAACTACAGCAAGTAGTCATTTCAGCTGATGTTCATCTCCCCTCAAATATCAATAGGGCCGTTTGCTTTTTGAAAACTATTGTTAGTTTCAACTCCAATCAAATTTTGTATATTGAGATCTGCATCTGATTTTACTTATTCCATATTCTCTTCCATATTGTGCTGATGCCTAGCTTTACTCTGCCCTAAGATCTGTGTACGGTTTCACTCAAAATGATATCTTTTCAACTCCAAAGTTGCAAAGCATGTTGGTGATTTTGTGTCTGGGTCTATGAACTTCTCAGGTGCTTAAGAACATGGGAGAAATACTGAAAGCAAGTGGCACTGACTATTCTTCAGTAGTAAAAACAACGATTATGTGAGATAGTTTCTATTTTCTCCAAGATGATGACCATATGCAAGGACTGAAAAATAAAATCATCTACTTCTGCTCTTTCTTGGGTTTGTCACAGGCTTGCTGACTTGAAGGATTTCAAGAAGGTCAATGAGATTTATGGAAAATGTAAGTTGTGTCATTCTTTATTGCCGTAAGAATCTCAACAAAGTACCACTTGCTTCATCTACTATTGGTGTAGCACGAGTATAAGATATATCAAATTAGTAGGTAGAACTCACTAACAGTTTTAAAATTTGGCTGCTGCAATTTGAGTTTTAGATTTCGGATTTCAGTTTAGGTTGTGGAATTTCAAGTTTGGAATAAATAAAATTTTAGGTTTGATATGGCTAGAATTTGGGGTTTTGTTTGCTGAAAACTCACGTTTAAAATTTTGAAATTTTAGTGAGATGAACAAACAATGAAAGGATAAGGAATTAGGAATCACTCATAGAGTCTAAGAATCACTTTTATAAAAAAAACATCACACTTTTTAATTGAAAACTCAAGTTTATAGAAAAGATTCGAGATCTTTTTTTATTGAAGGATTGAGTACACACACACATATATAGAAGTTTTTAGAACTTTTATTCTAGTAGTAAAGAGGTTCTTAATTAAAATATTTGAAACGAAATTGGATCATATTCTAATAAGAATTCTATACTCTGAAATAATTTTAATTCCTAAACAACTAGGATAACATATCTATGACTCTGATATCATATCTAACTTACTACTACTTTCTATTTAATAAGGAAACCTAGTATAAACTAAATTTTAGCCATTGTTGTCTTTGTTGTCCCCCTTAACTCCCACTCTTCATTCTAGCAGATTAAAGCTTATGGTTGACCGATTTGCCCTCTTTTTATTTCTTTCATAAACTCTAAGGTCTTTTGCATCAATTCTTGCTGGCTTTTTTTAAGTTGTCTTCAATGTAAAATGTGATAAATACTAATCATATTAGTATGCATTAAACTTATGGAATTCAAATTCTAAAATTCGAGTGTTGTTAGAAATTAATCTTTCTTTCCATTTGACAAGAAATTACTAAAATCCATTAGCTATTGTGGCTATAATTTGTTCATCAATAACATCTTCTATCTCCTCTTTAAGATCAGGAATGACTAGAATTCCCACAATGTAGTAGGAGATTGTGTATCTTCATGTCCATGATAAATAGATAAGTCCGCAACATTAAAGATAGAACTAATTCTCATATCACTTCGTAAATCTAAAACATAAGCATTAACACTTATCTTCTTGAGGATCTTATAAGGTCCAAAGCTTCTTGAATGAAGGTTTTTAAATTTTCCCTTTGAAAAACACTCTAGACGAATCCTTATCATCACCATATCCCCTTTATTGAATTATACCAATTGGTGATGTTTGTCAAGTTGTTCTTTATAAGTCAAGTTGTTGGTTGTTATCTTTCGTCATACTTTATCAAAGATATCTTTCATGTGTTACGGAAAACCTTCAGCTTCAACACTAACTTGTGTTATTTGTATAAAGGAACCAAATCAATAGGCCTTTTTGGTTGAATTCTCGAAACTATCTCAAAAGAACTTTTGCCAGTTGATCTATTTATAGAATTATTATATGCAAATTCTGCTATAAGAATTAGGTCTCAGTTATTCACATTATTCCTACCAAGCATCTTAACTAATCCCCCAAGCTTCTGTTCACCACCTCTATTTGCCCATCTTTCACGAAATGGAAAAAAAGTTGAAAGCTAAAGCTTAGTGTTTAATATTTTCCATAGAGTTCTCTAAAAGTAACTCATAAATTTTACGTTGTGAGCAACAATAGTTAAAGGTAACCCATGGAGACATACAATCTCTTTGAAGAAGAGTTTATCAACGCGGACAACATCATAAGTCTTAACCATTGTATTTGCTAATAGTTTCATAAGAAAATCACATGGCTTTTCTACCATATAGGCATCAAGACAACATCATAAGTCTTAACCATTGTATTTGCTAACAGTTTCATAACAAAATCACATGGCTTTTCTACCATATAGGCATCAAGAATATACTTATTATTGTTGCTTGCTGTCAAATGCATTAACTTGTCATTATTGCTGAATTTTGACTTTGCAAGTGCACGCACAATTTCTCTTTTATTCATATGTTGTGTTAATTTTGCATTTAAATTCAAATCTAATTTTCAAGCATCACCCACTACATCATATTCTTCCTAAACCCAATTTGTTGTTTTCTCAACACTAATGATAACATCAAGTTCCAAAACCTTTACTTGCAAGTTAATCTTTTTAGCACCATGTTCAGTTATTTTAACCTGTTGACCTATTGTCGTTTCAGTTTGTTTTTTAGCTTTCTGTTCAATTGTTTCAGCTTTAGGATTTGCCAAAGAATCCGATTCCTCCAGCTTTTCTTCAACTTTAATGCTATGATCATCTTTTATTGTCAAACTCTCCATGTCATCAGTTACCTGATCATCTTCTGCATATAGGTTCAAAAATTCTAATTGATCAGTTAATGTATATGTGCCAACAATTTTACCACCCAGAACAAACATTTTCTCTCAGGCAGTGTCTGCTAAGTTTGATTTAAATCAAAATCAAAATATGATTTTCCAGTAAATATTTGCCTTTATGTTGTATGTTGTTGATTAATATTAGTTCGTTCATCTTGCTTATTATCAATTTCACCTTATTCATAATTAGATATACGATGTTGGTAAAATTGTTTCTTGTTGGAGTTTTGGCTTTGGGGGAATGAACTTCAAGGAAAATTGGCGAACATGCTTTCTTTTAAGAGTTGTTACATGTAAGTTGGTTTTTGGAGTACTTGTGGATGAGGATCATCCATGTCCAATTATTTTTTTTAATTTTTAGAAATATTTCATCTCTCCAAATTGCTAGGTAGTCTTCTTCTATGCGTTCTTACAATATTGGCATGTTTGGTTCAATATAATAACTATTCTATTCCTAGAATATTCTTAAAACTTTAGTTAAGCCTTTATTTGGGTAGAAAAAATGCACAGAATAACTAATCATAAGAATAGATATTCTTTAACTTTGGCAGCCTGTTTGGTTCAAGGAATATAATAGATAAGGAATAAAATAATTATTCTTAATAATAGAAAAGATGAGGAATAGAATGGAATGAGAATTATTTTGTTTGGTTTCCTGTTAAAGAACTTTTATACCAATGTTTGGTTTGAAAATATAAACTTGGAATGACAAAGGGATAGCCAACAAAAAGACTAAAATATCCTTATTATTATTATTATTAATTTTATTATTCCTTATTATTATTAATTTTCTTCTTCTTAATATTAATACAATAATAATAATAATAATAATAATATTGTTTATTATTATTATTATTATTATTATTATTATTATTATTATTATTATTTTATTAATTTTATTGTTGTTATTATTAATAATAATAATAGTTATTAATTTTCTTCTTCTTCTTCTTAATTTTAATAATAATAATAATAATGTTATTAATTTTCTTCTTCTTATTATTATTAAATTAATTATTTGTATTGTTCCTATTAATTTGATTATTCTTTTTCTTATTAATTGTTATTATTATTATTTTTTACTTATTATTATTCTTGTTTTTTTTCTTCTTCTTCTTCTTATTATTAAATCCTTATTATTATTAATTTCTTCTTCTTCTTAATTTTAATATTATTAAGATTAATAATAATAATATTATTATTATTGTTAATAAATTCCTTATTATTATTAATTTTCTTTTTATCATATGACTTTTCAACATTTTGCATTAGTTAATTTTTTTTTATTCGACTCATGTCAGCATTCATTATACAGTCGCAATTGTAATATAAAATAACAATAGAATGATATTGAAAATAAATATAACATAGGGCTTTAAATAACTGAAAAGTAAGTTGAACAAAAAATAAGTTTCTACCCTATTTTAAATAACTAGACAAAATAACTTCTACTTCAACATAATCTTCAATATATGGCAAGAAATCTCCTCACCCACCCAAGTCTTCAAGAAGGCGCAAGAGCGAAAAACACAAGCATTTGTGTAGGATGATTAGGAATTTTGCCTAAAGCAGTATCCCTTTCATCATCTATGAGTCCTATCTCATCCAGTGTATTATCTAACTATTCAACTCTTTGTTGAATATACGTTTCAGTCCCAATACTCTTACACAATTTATCTCCAATCTGATTCATGGTATCACCCAATATTTTGGCAGCAACAATAAGTGAATCTGTATGACTTGCTTCTTCCATGTCATTACTCCTTTTTCTCCTCCTTATTGAAATTTTTTCAGCTTGTTTTTTAATATTTGAGATTTGAGGTTGGGTAAAGGACTCATTTATCTTATGCAAACCATGCTCATATTGATCTTCACTACCTTCATTTATCCCACTTACACCTTTTTGCCTTTCTATTTTCTCAAAAATATTCGCAGCAGTTTGTGCGTCATTTCCAGTTGCACGATTTTCTCCATAGATCTCAGTCAATTCATGATAAAAAAGAAAGCTCTTCTTTCGAAATTGAGCAACATTTTTGTGACTCTGAGAAGGTGAAAAAAATATCAACAATTTATATAAATTACAAGAAAGTGGTTAAAGAAAATACTTAAAATAAGTTAAAAGTTCAATACTTACACTTAAGTAAGAATCTCATACATGATCTTTAGTAATGATGATTTTCCTTTTGGTATCTCATCTAAATCTACTAGCATCTTTCCTTATCATATCATAAACAATGCTCCACTCTTTCTTTAACGTCTTAATCCTAGGCTCTATGTGAGGTCTGACTCTTAAGTTTGAATTAGGGAATTTTGTTGTTATCATTCTTTCTAATTCATTGAGATACCTAGCTTTAAATCCAGTATTAGTATTGTACGTTCCCACATTATGCAAATCAACCATGCAGGAAACTAGGATAACATCCTCATCATAGTTCTATTTTCTTTTTGTTCCTTTTAAACTTTGAGCATCAATAGTTGACGGGAAATTCATTGACATACTTATCTACCAAATTAAAGCAATATTGATAAATAAAAACTTGAGCATATCTACCAAATTAAAGCAATATTGATAAATAAAAACTCTTCGTATGTCGATGAATTCCCCGTTAACTATTGACGTTCAAAGTTCAAAAGGTCCTACATGGTTGATTTGTATAATGTGAAAACGTACAATGCTGATACTGAATTTAAAGCTGGGTATCTTAATGAATTAGAAAAAATGGTAGCAACAAAACTCCCTAATTCAAACTTAAGACCCAAACCTCACATAGAGTCTAGGATTAAGACTTTAAAGAAAGAGTGAAGCATTGTTTATGATATGATAAGAAAGATACTAGTGGATTTGAATGGAATACTGAAAGGAAGATTGTCATTGCTGAAGATCATGTATGGGATTCTTACTTAAGTTTAAGTATTGAACTTTTAACTTGTTTTAAATATTTTCTTTAACTACTTTCTTGTAATTTATATAAATTATTAATGTTTTTTTTCATCTTCTCAGAGTCACAAAGATGCTGCTTAATTTTGAAGTAAGTGCTTTCCTTTTTATCATGAATTGACTAGGATTTATGGAAAAGATCGTGCAACTGGAAATGATGCACAAACTGCTGCGAATATTCTTGAGGAAATGGAAAGGCAAGAAGGTGTAAGTAAGATAAATGAAGGTAGTGAAGATCAATATGAACGTGGTTTGCATGAGATAGATGAGTCTTTAACCCAACCTCAAATATTAAAATACAGGCTGAAAATATTTCAACAAGGAGTAATGATATGAGAGAAGCAAGCTGTGCAGATTCACTTATTGTTGCTATCAGGTTATTGGGTGATACCATGAATCAGATTGTAGATATATTCTGTAAAGAGTATTGGGATTGAAACATATATTTAACAAAGAGTTTAACAGTTAGATAGTGCATTGGGTGAGATAGAGAGACTCACAGATGATGAAAGGGATACTGCTTAAGGCAAAATTCCTAATCATCTTACAAAAATGCTTGTGTTTTTCACTCTTGCGCCTTCTCGAAGACTTGGGTGGGTGAGGAGATTTCTTGCCATACATCGAAGATTATGTTGAAGTAGGAGTTATTTTGTTTAGTTATTTAAAACAGGACTGAAACTTATTTTTTGTTCAACTAACTTTTCAGTTATTTAAAACTTTATGTTATATTTATTTTCAATATCGTTCCATTGTTATTTCATATTGCAATTGTGACTATATAATGAATGCTGTCATGAGTCGGACCAGAAAAATTTACCACTGCAAAATGTTAGAAAGTCATATGATAAAAAGAAAATTAATAATGATAAGGAATTTATTAATAATAATATTAAGATGAAGAAGAAGAAAATTGATAATAATAAGTAGAATAATAATAATAAGAATAATTAAATTAATAAGAACAATATGAATAATTAATTTAATAATAAAATTAATAATAATAATAAATATAATTAGTAATAATAAGTAGAAAATTAATAACTTAATAATAATAATAAGAAAATTAATTTTGTATAATAATAATAATAATATTGTTATTATTATTAATATTAAAAAGAAGAAGAAAATTAATAATAAAAATAAATATAATTGATAAAAATAATCAAATTAATAAGAATAATAATAAGTAGAAAATTAATGATAATAAAAATAATAATAAGGATATTTTGATCTTTTTGTTGAGTCATTCCAAGTTTATATTTTCAAACCAAACATTTGCATAGAAATTTTTCACAGTAAACCAAACAAAGTAATATACATTCTATTCTATTCCTCTTCTTTTCTATTCCTAAGAATATCCATTCTATTCTTTATTTATTCTATTCCTTGAACCAAACAGACTGTATGTGTTACCATTATGAACCGAAGCTCTAATACCGAATTAATGTAGGATCAGTGAAAGATATATTAAACTAGTAATTAGAACTCACAAAATTTATAAAATTTGGATGCTGGAATTTGAGTTTTAGATTTGGGAATTTAGCTTAGGTGGTTGGAATTTCAAGCTTAGAATAGATGGAATTTTATGGTTTGATATGACTGGAATTGTAGGTTTGATATGCCTTGAATTTAGGATTTTGGTTGCTGAAAATTCAGGTTAAAGTGCTAGAATTTTAGTGAGGTGAACAAACAGTGGAGCTCTCCTAGAATCTTAAGAATCACTCTTGATAGGAAACACCACACCTTCTAACTGAAAATTCAATTTACTACTACTTATCTAATAAAGAAACTTAACATAAACTAAATTTCAGCTCTTATTCTTTTTGCTATCACCTCAACTCCTCCTTTTTATCCCACTAAACTAAAGCTTGTGATTTTACTGATTTGCTCTTTTATTTCTTTAATAAATTATAAACTCTTTTGCATCAACTACATTCACTCATGGAAATAGTACGCTGCTCAGAATATAATAATTCCTCAATCTTCCTGATTTATTAATGCTCTTCATATGGCGAATTTTATAACCTGTTGATAATTAGAATTAGTTCGTTAATTATTATTTCATGTTGAATGAGTCAAAAGAGTGCAGAGTTCCTTAATTCTAAAGATCAAATTTAGTCTGTCATTAGATTGACATGGCAAAGGGCCGGATACTGTGTTTCAAACTAGAAAATGCAGCTATTTTAAGCAAATTCTTGGTCCAAGTGAACAGGGCTGTTGCAAAATCTGAATGCTTATATTGGCTTGCAGTTCTACATCTCTGTTACTGCGGAATGCTTTTCGAGACAGATTGTTGTTGAAGTGTGAAAGAAACAGTAGTTCTTATCAGTAAAAATAACTTATCTGGTATACTTTTTGTTTCCTTCAAAACTTTATGTGTGTCTTTTTCTACAGACTTTCCTGCTCCATTTCCTGCTCGTTCAACATATCAGGTGGCAGCATTGCCAATGGATGCCAAGATTGAAATTGAGTGCATAGCTCAACTACCGCAAAAGATAGAGCCTATCCCTGTTTAAACAACCTGGGTTTACAATCTTCTGGATGTAGTCTAATCAATAACAAGGGGGGAGTGTACACATGGGACTGGTGCTCTATATGTGTGCTCCAACATTCCCTTTGTTTAGTTTGGTCTAATGTTAGCTCCTTGTTGTAGTTAAACATTTATTAGATGGAAGTCCAGACTGGACAGAATGTTTAAATTTAAGATAATGTTCTTTTACTTTCAGCGGGGAAATATTTTACAAGAGAAAATGATGGATCAAAGCTTGGCCCTTGGGGTAGAGATGGAATGATGAGCGTATCAAGCCATGCTCTTACTTTCCCATCTACAGAAAGCTCTAGTCATGATGTTCTTATTATCTCTTACCCTCTGGCCATGAACTGTATAATCCTCAGTTTGGTGGTAGATATTATTTGAAAACTTAGAATCTTTGATAAAAGTAGTAAAAACTTTTAAATGGCACGAGAAAAGGAAAGACGTTTACATTAATCTTCTTGAACAAGTTGTAAGACTATGTTGTTACGGTTGTCTTTTCTTCTCTTTGTGCACGACGTGGAAATTGGAATCTCAACAAAGGGTAATTAAACTTTGTGTGATTATAATCATTAATTATTTTAGCTTACAACTCAAATTTCTAGTCAAATAAAGATGATTCTATTCTAAACACATTGACTAATTTTAAAAATTATTGATTAATTGATGCGTATTATAATTATTTTACTTGTTCCTGTTTATTTTAACAATTTAATTGGCCATGTAAATTGAATGAAATTAATTTTCGTATAACTTTTCATATATAAAGACCTTTGTAAGGTTTTCCGCTTATTTCAAACCATCATATCAATAATATATATAATAGACTAATAGTCATTACAATTTAATTTCCTAAAATAAGAGAAATTCTAGCTTAAATAAATAAATAAATAAATATATGAAATTAATTATTAGTAAATTTTAATATTTGAGATATGTCCATAATAAGTTTCTGTAGAATTAAACCTATACATTTATTTTACATATATAAAAATATTCTTAATGTACTTTTAGCATTTAAATATCTGTAAGTTAAATATTAGATAATAAATTCTTATTCACAAAATTAAAATTATCTTGCAAATATGTAAAATGATTAATTATTAATAAATGCTAATTATTTTGAAAAATGCACAATAATTATCTACAATACTAAAATTATACATTTATTAATTCAAAATATTTTTCAAAAGAATTATTTTAAATAGATATTTATCATGTGTGAGAATAGATTCACATGTATCAAAATATTAAATTGTTGCCAATACTTAATGTACTATTATTTAATTGATGAATGCAATTAATAATAATTGCAAGTTATCACATGTTATAAAAATTATAAGTATGATATAAAAGTATTTTAAATATTTACTTATGAGAATGTTATAATATTTATTATAAAATTTGAAGCAATAAAAATAATTAGGAAATCTTTTCATAATATTTATAATTTCAAATATAATTTTTCATTCTTTAAAAATAATAATAATTTGATATAAAATACTATATTTTAAATTAAAGTACATGAAAAATATTACTATTGTCATATATATAACAAAGAGATAACCAATCTTAAAGTGCATAACCTTTTGAGATTTTTTCAATCCAGTGTCCTAGTTTTTAAAATTTTCAATTGAGTGACCAATTTTTTCAAATTTTAATAGTGCAGTTCAAAACATTAATTTTTTTAGTCATTTGATAATTTGACTAACGAAATCTTTGTTGTTCATGACATGTAGAATTCCATATGGAAAAATAGTGGTCATAGTTAGATTGAAGTAGAGAGAATTTTTCAGAGTTGACACTTGTATATCATAAACTTAATTGTTAAGGTTTTAAAAGGTTAGTCATTCAAATGAAAATTTTAAAAGCTTTGGCATTGGATTGAAAAAAAAATCTCAAAAGATTAGATTATCCCTATAATAAATTCTGAAGATGAATTTGAGGACCTAATATATAAGAGGCAAGATTTTGAAAAACATCTATAATTTAAAAGATGCAATTTGTAATTTTATGATAGCTTTAATGAAGTCCTTAACACAAAAAATGTAAGAAGTGAATAGATTTTTGTATGGTAACTCTAGTTTACCAAGCTAAAGATAGAAGGGGGACCAACCATTAGCAGATTTTGATGAGTAGGAATTGTATGTTGATTCAACATATGGTGATTCAAATGAAATTGGAAGTGATTGTGGTGGTTTCTATAATAAAAGAAAGGAAAAGCATAAATGTTCTGAGTTTAATATAGAGAAGAAATTTAAAGTTGGCAATAAATTCCAGGTTGGAAAGCCCTTTGATTTGGTTGAGACTTTTAGAAAAACTCTTACGTATTATATAATAGAGACTACCATGAATATGTGAAGAATGACATATCAAGAGTGAAAACTATAGGTAATAAGTAATGTTCATGGAGGATAAATGCTTTATAAACATAATATAATGAAGTATTCTAGATTAAGACATACTAGCATTAGCATGAATACACATGAGAGTACAAAAATAAGTGGTGTCATTATGACTTGATTGCCAAGAAATACCTATCATATTTTAGAGATAACCCTAATTGGGATATTAATGATTTGAAGGGTTCTCTACAAAGTAACTTTGATATAGAACTCAATGACAAGAAGGCATATGAACAAAGGCTAGAACATTGCAATTGTTAATGGTGAGGATGACAAGTAGATTGGGAAGTTAAGAAGTTGTAGATTGGCTATTTTGCAGTTTAACGGGGAAATTTCTTTCATCTTGAATTACTCAAATAGAGAACTTGAATGTTTGTACATATGCCTAAATGCATGCGAAAAAAAAATCCTTTTATCTACTTATAGGTTAATAATTTACATAGATGGCTTGCATTTGAAGAACAAATATGGAAGGAAACTTTACAAACTGTGAGTGTTAACACTAACAAAACATATTCCTCATTGTTTAGGTTGTTATTCCCATATAAAACAGACTTATATGAAGATGGTTTTCTAAACTACTTAGAAATAACCTCTTAATAAAAGACTTACGGGGCGTTTGGTTTGAGGGTGGGGTTGGCTATAGATATGGGTATAATAGTAAAAGGGGATGGGAATGAGTATGAAAAATAAAAAAAATGATATTTGGTTTATAACTTGGGTTTCTGTATTAATACCAATAATGTTGTTTGGTTTGTTGCATTAATGGGAATGAAAGATAATATAATACCATTTTTACCCTCAATAAAAATGAAAACAATTTGCCCTTTATATGTTTATTGGAGCTATCTTCATATGTTTAACTTACAGTAAAAAAAAATTAATCAGTTTTGTCAAGAAATTTTATCACAATTTTCTTCGTTGATGGGATGCGATAAGGCACGATGGGAGATCATAAGGAATTGAGAGGATATAAGGAAGTAAAGAGGATGGTAAGGCAAAGGCTGGGGATAAAAGAGCAAAAAATAAACGTGATAAAAATTTATATTGGAAGGAAAACTCGATACCCACCTCCCTTGGTGGGTTTAGTAGATTCTCAAATTTAATAGAATAAATCCATTCCCCTAAAATTGAAAACCCCAAAGCAAACACTATATTTTACTATTATTCCATTCCTTCATTCCCAAACCCTCAAACCAAACGCCCCCTTAACCATATAATCATGTTCAAATCTTATCACATTTGAGTGCACCTACATAATCTTTTTATTTTCAGATAATCATCCAAGAAGTTATTAGTAATATTAAAATACCTCAATAGAAGTGATATAGAATGCTACATGGGAAAATTACAAAATTTATAAAAGCATCTTTTTATATATTTGACAAGTATTCAAATAGTGCAACATTCATAGCCAAGAATAAGCTAAAAAAGTACTTCTAAATAATACAAAGGATAGAAACATTGATAAAATATAAAATCCAAACTCAGCATGCTTACTTTGTTCATACAGAAGAGTGAGAGAATCTCAAACTATCACTTGTATTTTCCTCACACTTAAAACTAACAAAAGGTCATAAATTAAATAACTAAAAGAGATGAAGAAAAAATAAAATAGAAAGGACTTGGCTAAATATTAAAGGTCTTAGAAATCAAAGATATGCTAAAAGTGAAGCATGTAATTGGCAACATCAAAACAAACAAATTAACAAATTAAAGCACGAGAATCCTTTGAATTTGTCCAATTTATGCTCACACATATAAGAAGCATCGATAACATATATAAATTTATTATTAGATTAGGGGAACGAATTGTCTAAACAGATGCCAAGAAGATAGAAACCTAAAGTGGAATTTTGGGTAAGTGTTTTGTGGATGACAAATTATAGGGAAGTGGGAGAGAAATGAGCTAAAATGAGTTTTGAGTTGTAAGAAAAGAGGGCTATATCTAGACTAAGTGCATGCCTTGTTCACTTGAAGGAATGATAATAAAAATTATAGTGAATATAAAGAATGGAAATATATATGACTTTTATTCTTCGCTATATTAGGAGATATAAAATATTGCTTCAAAAAGGATATAAAAATATTGTTTGTTTAATCATTATAGATTACCAATCATTTTTTATTCCTTATCTATTTCTTTTTTATCGTACCTACCAACCAATTCCTAAAGTTTCGGGTGGACAATAGTTTCTTATGTTATTAACAATGTGGCTCTCCATCTGCTTATATAGCAATGTCACATCATGATTTAATTTGAGGCGATTGTGATGCCACTTTTTTGGAAAGAAGTGTTTGTATTAAACCAAAAGACTCATTTCAGATTCAACTTTTTTTTAAAAAAAGACTTATTTTATAAGATTCATTCCAAAACTGATATTTATAGTAGTACAAAGTGACACATAATCTTGACTCTTTAAAAATATCATATCCATTACGTACGAATACTAAAATGACTCTTAAAAATACTAAAAATGCAAACACCCATACCACTGTGACTAATTACAGTTACGAGTTTATCTTCATAACACTTTGTTGTCAGGTCCTCTTTTATTTATGGGAGGTGTGGTGTGTATAGATTCTTGCCACTAATTCCATATTCCCTTGTAGCGATCAGCCGTAAATCGTAAGGACATAACTAGGGAAAAGTAATACGCTGATATGCTCCAGTATCTATGATGATTTGTTGTAATATTTGATTGTGCTGTATTTGTATAATATCTAAATATCTCGCCAATTACAGCCCAATATTTGGTGATATAACTAGATATCACGAAACTGGATGCTAACAGGACGTGGAAGAGGTGGACTAGTTTGTGCTAATGCAGCCCAACTCACAGGAGGTAATGTGAAAAAATTTGATGTAGAGATTGACAGATCTGAGGTTGTTGGTTTTAGTAATGAGTAATGGCAGAAACTGGTTGACATGCTGAATACATATAAGACAAATAAGAATGAGAGAATGATAGGTAAGAGTCAACATGACTTATGGATTATCGACAGTGGTGCTTCTAATCATATGACAGAAAATTTAAAGAATTTGTGTCAGCAGAAAACAATACAAGGATGTCCTATAGGGTTGCCAAATGGAGAATTTGTAACCTCAAACAAAATTGGAACAGTGATCTTGATAGTGGTCTCACACTCGGCAATGTCCTCTATGTATCGAAATTGAATTACAATCTCATCTCTGTGTCACAACTAATAGATGCAACAAACAATGTTATCCAATTCACTAAAAATTCTTGTGTAATGCAGGACCACGCTTCGAAGATTCTGATTGGGCAGGTGAACGTAAAGATGTGCTTTATTTGTTTTATGGTATTCAAAGTGCAAGGGCTTGTCGGACAAGCACAAGGAGTTCGCTTGACCTTTGGCAGGTGCATGGGACATCCATCCTTTAAGATTGTTCAGTTAATTCCTAATGCATGTAGTAGGGATAACAAATGCGTGTTTGAATAAAGTTTGTGAAATTTGTGAAAGAGCATACAAATATATACAGCCATAGAAGAATATCCTAAACTACCTCCGTAAATATCTCACTAATTACAGCCTAATATTTGGTGATATAACTAGATATTATACAAATATAGCATAATCAAATATTACAGCAAATCATCACAGATACTGGAGCATATCAGCGTATTACAAAGCTATCACGCAAAACTCAGAAGAGGTAGACAGTATAACATAATTATGTCACAAATGCAGATTGATCACTTGTGTTTAAACTTCCACTGCACCATTTAAACATCAATCGACAGCAACAAAGACATTCAGATGTATGTCCTTGGTTTCGATTCAATGATATACAATGAAGAAGTTACTCTGCATATAGATATGGCCACATAATTACGACTGAAATTGAAACCATGGAAAGCGAGATTCGCAGCCACAAGCTAAGAAGATTTTACAATCCACAGTACTAGAATGAGTGGATAAATATGCCATATTTCCATAACAAGATGCTACTTTATCTTATTCTTGCTGCTCTATTATTTTCAGAGAAGTCTCGTAGTTTAGATGTATTCCAATATCTAGTAATTAGGAGATATAAATGAAGAAAGCTCTGGGTCTTTTTCAAACCTAGCCATAGTTTCCTTATTCAAATGAACATTTAATGCAATACCTCCTTCTTTGGTGTCCATGAAGAAAACTTGATTTTCTATATGCCAGTGTGCGCTGGTCCTGCTAGCATAGATTTTCCCCATCCAAAGTTAGTTTCATACATTTGAAACTAACAAAAACTACTGAAGCCAAGAGCAACCATATTTCCTCTATTATGTGCCTTATCTCTCCTTCATCAATTCTTTATAGGTTTCACCATCTTGAATTTTTTTCACATACTCTTTTTTTTTAAAAGTTAAAAGGGTATTAGATTGTAAATGAATAAATAAGAGTCCAGAACAATTACAAAACAACAAGATAGCGTTAACAATCGTCAACGCCTCATTAAAGCAAAATGACTCTAGATAAATGAATGGAAACGACAATGTGTGTAAAGCTACATAGATACTACTTAGGGCAAATAAGGATCTCCTCCTTTTTCAGCCAGTGCTCCAGAACATTCCGAATTAGGTCAAGGGTCATTTCGGTCTCCCTCTTTGCCTCAGGTGATGACGAAAGGTAGGGATTTCGCTCTTTCATGTATAACTTCTTCTTCCACTTTGTCAATTGCTCTCTGAATTTCGATTCCTCTGATTCCTTCTCTCCATTGGGTTGTGTCTGAACTAGTTGTGAGTTGATGTTAAGGGCCACCTTCGATCTTTCAAAGATGGAGGATGTCAGCGTCTTTAGGTAAGAGATCTCTTTTCTCCATGTTGTCGATTTACAATGATTATTGATCGTTGCGTACTGATTGCTAGTTGCTATTCATCTCTCTTTAGTTGTGCTTCTGGAACGAAACCTCCACGAGTCTTCTGTTTTCGTTGTTTCAGCCCAGTCTCTCTAGTTAGTAGGTACTCTTTTTTGTCGCTAATGCTCCAGTACACTATTTAATAGTTAATTCTCCATGAACGTGCTAGATTAGGGCTTAAATCTGCTGACTGAGTATAGTAGAGAATTTTGTCTCTAATCCCACCGATCAGAGATTTAAGAACCTCTTCCTTTGTGCATTTCTTCTGCTGAAATCGTCTGTTATTTCTTTCTCGCCATATCTCCTTCATGGAGGAGGCAAGAGAGATGACATATATATGTTCAGTAAGTGTTGGCGTATAGGTCAACTTCAGTAGCCATTCAATGGCTTATGTAAAAGTTGTACCTGCATTAGAGATTAAATTTAGTGCCTGTATCTCTTTCCAGATGAATTGTGAGAAGGGGCATTTGAAGAACAAGTGCTCCCTTGTTTCTATTTCTCTCTCGCATAGGGGACAATCTGCGTTAATGTTCATGTATGGTAGTCTGTCTGTAGTGGTTAATCGATTAAGCACTGTAAGCCATAGGAGGATTGAGTAGCTCGACATTAATGACCTGTGCCAGACTATAGGGAACCAGGTTTGGATTGGATTGTTGCAACTCTGCCAATTCCTAAATTTAGCAGTGTTAAAATTGTTAGGAGGTAGATTGAGGCAGTGAAAGGTGTCCTCCCTCTCTAGGTTAGGTAAATAGCTAAGTATCAAATGTTGTAACTCAGGAGGAAAATTCCACTGTCCCCTTAGTATCTTAGAATTGACCTTTGCATTGATAGGAACTTCAGACTATAGTTGGAGTGCCTGAGGTTGTCAAATTAGGGGGCCTTGCTAAGTCCAGTCGTCAAACCACAAATAAGCTTTCTCTGTATTCCCAATCTTACATGAGACTATATGTTCCAGTACTGGTTTAAGTTTTAGTAGCTGAGCCAAGGGCCATGAGAATAAAGGCCTAATAGGTATCGACCATATATTTGAGCTTTTCAAGATATAGCTGTGTTGGACCCCGATTTGTTTGAGGATTAATTTTATTATTTTTATTGTGATTAGGCTTTAATTATAATTTTTGGGGA
>JAOTAY010000191.1:44066844-44078088 GCA_025629805.1 Erythroxylum baracoense
CTCTTCTCTCTTTCTTTCTGGACTCTTCTCTTCCTTCTTCTCTCCTTTCTTCTGTTCTTCATTTTTCTTATCAACAAGATATTTGAAGAACAACAACATGAAAAATGCAACAGATCACCTGAAACCCTACCGCATCCTTCCTACTCCTCCTCTCACCAACTCCATCAACTTCAGTCTCCGGCAGCTGCAATCGCCACAACCCAGCGGAAAGCTTCCTCGCTGACACAGCTGTAACACTTCTCCGGCGACCTCTCCCAACACATTTTTTCTTCTCCTCCTCCACCTCAAGACTCTTTTCATCATCAACATTTGCCACTCTATCTTCGATCTTCCATTTCGACAACGGCGTTTCGGGTCTGCTCCTCCTCCCAGCCGGAGCTCCGACTCTCTTCAACCGGGTGAAACGCGGGTTCCGTGTCCTCCGGTGAGGCTTGAGCGAGGTTATGAGATCTGAATGAGTAGGTGGGATTAAGAGCTTGGAAGAGAAGGAGGATGGTGGAAATGCGGAGGAAGAATTCTGGTCTCCGGTGAGCTTCATTTCTCAAAGGAACAAGAGCCCATTTAGCACACCATCCAACTAAGAACAAAGCTCAGAGCTTTTTACCAGTGTGTCTTGTGTTTTGTGTGAGAAATGGGAAGTGGAAGAGTACAGAGAAACCGAGAAAGAGACTTTAGTCAGCAGCAAGAGACGATACAGACACATACGGATACGTATACGTACGTGAAAGGAAATTGCTTTTCAGTTATCATCTTAGACTTAGAAAACTATAATCATTATACTTGAGAATAAAAATGTAATTATTAATTAATTGTGTTTCGTATGTTAGATTAATTAGTATTTAGTATTATTTATAATTGATTCTTATATAATTTAGTAAAATTATTTTTAGTAACTTAATAAATCACTATTTAGTCAGTTCAGAAAGGCATCCACGTGGCAATGATGGCCTTATATCCAAACATGTAACATAATAACATATGCTTTTGTGATTAGCCGACAGAAAGGGCCAACATGGGTGTTACACCGTATTACGAGCCTCACGAGTTCAATAACATAGATTTGGTCTTTCATTGATTCTAAATCTTTCTTTCTTTTGTCTTACAAATTAGAATCCCTCCAATTACCTAATCAATAACACTTTAATAGGCCATTAAAACACCATTTTTTTTGGTTAAAAGTTATCGACATTCTCGAGCACTGACGTTCCTTGACCATGATGGTCTGCAAAAATAGCTCTAGATATGGGTGATCTTTGTTTGGTTGTGGTTGGATTCTGAGGCAACGGCTGCCTTATAGGCAGATAGGTTTTGGTTCTTTCCTTCACATGTGAGGCCCATCCGCATTTTTCGAAGTTTTACTAAACCTAGAGTATTGTGCTCGATTGTATGGGGCAGGGACCCGAGTTTTGCAAGAAAAGAACGTAGACGGACTTATGCACGGCATTGGTTCATTTAAAGTTGTGTTTCTTTGATTCTGTACCTTTCGGTTTCATCCAACCTAAACATTCTGAGATTAGCCAAAGTTTAAGAAAGCGGATGCTTAGGGAGGTACGACAAGCTCATTCTTTATGTCTGAATTCTTGTTTACAGGGAAAGATTTTGTCGTTAACTATATAATATACTTGCGTTGTAATTAAAGAAAGTAATTCTTCATTGTATTTTAAATACTTCATATTTATAGGTTAATGAGGACTGTCCACACAAATATCTGTTCTGATGTTTAAAATTTGCGTATGATTCTAAAGGGACTGCACTGATGTTTCTGTTCATTTTCACCACCTTTGTGGATAGAATAACAATAATATACTTCTTATCAGAATCAACACTAAAACCCTAGCTAGCTAGTTGTGTATATATATATATATATATATATGAATTTTAATAGAATTTGTTGGAGATGTATAAAGTGAAATTAACCTAAAAATGTATGATAAATTTTTCTCAAACTACAATATTTGCTTTTAAATAATAACATGGTTTATCTCAAAATGAACATAATCAAATTCTATATTATGTTAACTTTAAATGAATTTGTTGGAGATGTATAAGTAAAGCTAACCTAAAAATGTATAGTAGAATTTCCTTAACTTACAGTATTTGCTTTTGAATAACAATAGGTTGATGTCTAAATGAACGGAATCAAATTATAAATATTTTTAATAGCTTTAAATGAATTTGTTAGAGATATATAAAGTGAAGCTAACCTAAAAATGTACAGCTATATTTGCTTTTGAATATTAATGCTCGATGTCAAAATGAACATAATCAAATTAAGTATTTATTAGTGTCATTTTAGAATTCAAGCATGTTTAGGAAAAATTCTCTCAGAATTTATACTTGATTTTTTTATTTATCGACGATATAAATAAGTACCAAAAGACTTAAAATGGGAAATTCTAAGCTATTAAGATGCTAAAATGTGTTGAAATAAGAAATGATTTAATTAAGTATAAGTTACAGAGGGAATTTAAGACAATAAAGGAGAATACACAATGTAAAGAAAATTGGAATATAACATCATAAAGGAGTTTGGAATAGTTTGATTATTTTTCTTCGTATTTATATGTTTAGATATTGTTTTTATGGAGATTATGTGTACCTATCCTATCATGATGCTAGCGAATTTATATATTCTTCTCAGCTTTAGGCAATTTTCTCCACTTCTCACGTTCTAGCTAACTACCTAGCATTATTCTTAACTTTAACCTGAGGCATCTCTCTTGTAACTTCCTATGTCATTTAGCCAGGTTTTAGCTAATTGTCTATAAATTATTCTCCTAACTTTAGCCTAAGTAGTTTTCTATAACTACTCAATGTTTAAGCTCGCTTGACTATGTTTTGACGAACTACCACCCATCACTATTTTTAAAGCACATGTCAATTATGTATTAACTATTTGGATTTCTTGAATTTTCGACTTTTTAACTGATTCCCATGTGTATAAATTTTCTATCCAAATGACTTATAGTAATTCTAACATTTACATCTTTTCACTTTTGAGTCAAATAGGCTTAATTCATTTTAAGCTATCAATAATTCTCCTGCATATGTTTGTTTGAACAAACCAAACATATTTTATTTAAGATGTTCTAAACTTTCAAAGTTATCAATCTTTGCAGGAGCAGATTCTAAAATTTTACATCTGACCTTTATCCTCTACTGAGAAGTCTTCCTCCTAAAAAATCAACTTGGCATTCTCACACCTTTTTAGCTCTTCAAAATTCTCTATGATCTTATGCATTCAAAATTTGACTTCTGCAGCTATTGCAACTTATTTCTGGTAAAGCTATATTCTTTAGGTTCCTCTTGACATCCACTAAAAGCTATACATCAAACCTATTAAAAGTTATAAATCAAACTCAGTTGCATTAACAGTTGCAACCGATGGAAATAGATCTTCATCTATCAACATGGTTTGGTTAGCAAACAACAGAATCCCTTATTGATTTGATATTGAATTATATTCTTAAATCTTTAGCATGAATTCATTTGAGTAACTCCATATATCGTGGTATTTGTGGCAGTCCTTCCTTTGATTTCTACCTTTGTAGGAATTCTATTAGCTAGCAATAAAGTAATGAATTTTTCTTCCAACAAAATATCAAAGATCTTCTCTATTTTGGAGGTGTCAAAAGTACAATGAATATGAGTTTACGCAGCTTGTATTTTTCTTTTAAGTTCAAGACATCCATGCTCTAGAGATGAGAAACACAAGTTTTAAAGATGTTGACTTTAACCACTATCGAATCATAAAAATTTGTCCTGTAAAATAAGTACCTATTGAATTCTTCTTCTAGTGCCTTTCTTCCTTAAGACGTTCTTCAAATTCGGAGACCTTTGTTGCCAATTCATAGAAATCACAACATTCTATACCTTGAAACTTTTTGTAAAGTTCAATATGGAGATCATTTTAAGCTAACCTTATATATTATGTCTTTAGGAGCACAATTTGACATTGACTTCTCATCTTCATAAATCAGGTGATGAATATATTATTATTCTCACCACTTTTCTTAGTAACTCTAAACAACTCAACTATACTAACTTTAGATTCAATACAAAAAAATGATTGTAAAATAATCTTTCTATTTAAACTTAGGAAGGAATAGAATTCCTAGGCAACAAAGTATACTAGGAGAAGATTGTTCCTGTTAAGGAATTTGGGAAAAACTTGAGCTTCAAATGATTGAACTTTTCATAAGTGGCTAATTCTCTACATTGTATGGAGAATCTAGCAACGTGTTCAATAATTGATTGACCATCTTCATTAGAAAAAAATTGAATTTAGGAACTCAATAGTTATGAGGATAAGGATTCTCATAATTAAATGCTTTAAATAGGGCTAGTGGAGTTTCGAGCATCTAAGTTATCTCAAACTGAACCGTACAATTCTTGAACAACTTCTCCAATAACTTTCATATTAACTTATAGTCTCATTTACGGAGGGGAAATAATATAATTGCGTTATAGCTATAATGTTTCCTCCTAAACTATAGTCTGTAAGTTTTAGCTTCCATACCAAATCCTTGCCTGCCAAAAGCTTAGGGCCTGACTGCTTATCAGTCATTTCTAAGATTAAATGGTAATGTTGTCGCCTACAACTAAATTAATACCAACTTTAATAATGAAATATGTAATTAGTGAAAAATTGAGATCGTTCCCACAAGGAATATATTGGTAAGTGTTTCACGAGTTAAAACTAAAATAAATTGGGGGGGGGGGTTTAAATAACGTGATTTTAAGGAATTAAAATTGAAAAAATAGAAATGATAGAAATGATCAAATCTAGAAAATTAATGAACAAACCTTGATTTCGGGTCACTTACATTATCAAACTAGTATGGATCATCGATACAAAATTAAGTCCATTAACAAATACTCATTAAATGGTGTTATCTCTTGTGATTAAATGAATATAAACATATATTCTAATCACTCTTATTAACCAACAACTTAGAAACGATCTTAAGTTTGATTAATTAATAGCTTTAAGAACTAAGAGAATCAAGGAGCAAGACAATACACATACGATATGTATTTAGTCTAGATAAATATCTTTCTTAGAATTTCCAATCCTTAACGTAAAAGATGGTAATCTTGTTACCACTTTGGATTAGCAAAATTGAACATCAAATCCTACTAATCTAGTTATAAATTAAATTAATCAATTCCTAATTGCGCACTTTAGAGATAAATCTATTCAATCATGAAAAGTAATACGAAAGACATTTAATATTAGTCAATGAAATAAAGTTTATTCAGAAAATCTCACACATACTACATGATAACGTTGGTTTCCTTCAACTAAGAAAAGGATTTAGCTACTCATAACAGTGATGAAACTTGACACAAGAATAACAGAACATCTGGTCTCCGTATTTGTCGTTTTTCCAAAAAATGAAAAACTCCCTAAAAGCAAAACAAGAACGTGATTGATGATATGTCTAAAGAGTGGTCATCCTCCCTTTTTAAAATTATTTAATCAGATACACTCCCCCACGAAATCAGGTAGCAGATCCCCATATAAAGAAAACAACTTAATTCCCAAAATAATTAGAATTCTAATTCTATCGAATCTCCTTTCAAATCAGACTCTAGTGATAAACTTTTTTTTACACGTGCCCATGCTTAGTCAAAACTTTTCTGCTGGCTAGAAATTCGAATTGCCTTTACTTTTCTTACATCTTTTTTATTCAAATTTAACTCCTATGTATTCAAAATCACCTAATAACAATTAAGAAACAAGTCCGTTAATTTTAAATAAAAATTTCAATACATTAAAGAGATCTATATCCAAATTTAGCCTAAAAATAATGACCTATCAAATTCTCCCACATCAATCTTTTGCTCGTCCTCGACAAACTACATTTGCAATCAATTGGCCAACTAATCAACTTTCTTTATTCCAATTCTCACAATAGTAAATAGTGCACACTTCAAGAGTTAAACATTTTTTAATCAATTAATACCCCAGAGTTAATCATTCAAGTAAATATAAACAAAGTCAATTTAAGGAAATCATATTTCAAAAACTAGAATATAATTATAGCAAATCCTTACAGATCGGATTTCGCTCAAATCACTCAAGTGTTTATTGGTTCAGTATTTCACTCAAATTCTTCTAATGCAAATATTCTACCGTATGCTTTCTTTTTCACCAACTTGTCACCACTTGAAATACAAACATGCACAAATCAAAAGGGCTTAATTCAAGGTTATATTAGGCTATAGGTAAGGGTAAGGATTGATAAACAGAAAGGGCAAAATCATAAACATTAGCAAAGCATATAACCACTTGTGGAGACGCAATTTCAATCACAAAAGAGTCTTCCGTATAGAGATAGATTAGACTTCATAATTTGTTTTTCACTGCTTTTTTTAAACATACTGATATTTAAGATCAGGAGACAGCAATATAATATATAATTCAAGCCTTAATCTCTTTAATTTCCTTTCATTTTTTTCTTTTCCTTGCCTTCCATATTTCTCTAAATAAGTTTGACATAAATTGTGGGTAGAATGCCTACTTACATTTATGATGGGTGAAGATATTGAAGGTTTTAGTTGTTTATTATGGGTTTATCAAGAAAACGGGTTCAATTCAAAGGGTTTAACAAAGGATATTGAATTGGG
The DNA here is from genome assembly GCA_025629805.1 of Erythroxylum baracoense. Lineage (NCBI taxonomy): Eukaryota > Viridiplantae > Streptophyta > Magnoliopsida > Malpighiales > Erythroxylaceae > Erythroxylum > Erythroxylum baracoense. The sequence goes on from JAOTAY010000191.1 coordinate 44,073,478, forward strand.
TTGGCTTTTTAAGCTAAAGGTTTAAAACAAAGAGGGTCTTTATCATTTTTACGTATGAATGTATAGATGTGATCTCAAGTTGGTTACAACCAAGTTCTAGAGAAAATTTCACCTCAGAAGATAATCACGCATCAAAGAAATACATATTGATATAGATGTTTCAATCTTTTAGGCCCCAAAACTCACAAGTTAATGTGGTTCACCACAACTATACACCACGTTTAATTATATAATTGTCAAACCTTAACCAAGCGTATACACTTGTATTTCTTAGCTAAGTGGCATCTATTGTCCTAAAAATAAAATTAACTCAAGTTATGCGCACTAACTAAGTCACTAAAAATGGAAGTATAGAAAGTGTCGAAGTTGGCTAATCAATTGAAAATAAGTCAATAAGCATTCAAAAATTTTCAATAAAGATTCCGAAATATTAGTTATATGGAACATACCCCACCCCCACACCTAATCCATACATTGTTCCCAATGTAATTATATATAGTAAAAGAAACAAAAATAGAAAAGAGAAGAGGAAAGAAAGTTTCTCTATAAGTTGATCGCCCAAGTCATGGGGTCAGTGAGTAAGGAGGTTGCAATCCTTGGTGTGCCCAATATGTTGTCAAATTGTGCTCCATTCGGTGAATCTGGCGTTTAAGTCTAGCCAGACGAGCATCCAAGTTGGTCTGAGGAGGATGGCTACTACTCGGCATAGGTGAAGCAACCCGACTATTTGTGGTTGGACGTGGGTTGGAGGTGACATCTGGACCCGGATAAGTAAAAGATATCCTCCCATGACTCATTTCAACGATGCCCGTCCTACACAAACATTCCAAATCCAAGGGTTCTATGGCACAAACCACAAGCATGTCAGTAGTTTTAAGATCCAATAATTTCAAATTAATAGTCAATTGAGTGATAGAGGACCTTAATATTAATGGTTTGGATTTCTTGTTTAATACATATTGAAATTGAGTCAGAAACCAAAACCCTAAATTAACAGGAATTTGTTTGTCCACACACCACAAAAAATAAAATTTAGCCTTAGAAAGTGTACCAGTAGAATCTTGTCGTCCCGAAAAATTGTACTCTAAGAGTTGATGTATGATTTTGAAAACATGATTTTTTAAATATGAACTCTTAGATGCATTGGCATTATATGGTTGAGGATCGACAGATCATTGAGTCCATAGTTCAGAGGCATGAAAATCACTATGATAATTGCAACTGGAACTTACAAATGGTTCATTCTTAATGTCATCGGTTGATATAAAACCCCATAGCAACATTAAATTCAGCAATAGATAACGCAAATTCCTGACCCATAAGTCTAAATGCAATAATTCCCTTAGTAAACATGTCAAAATCTTCTAGGGATTAAATTGAAAGGTGCTGTAAAATTCTCCTGTCAATTCAACATAAGCAAGATAGTCAACTTTAACAAATGCATTCCAACAAATATGCCCAACCAATTGCTCAAAGGAATTACAAATTTGTAAAGCATCAAGAGTATTAGTCAGAGCATACTTACATGGGTAAATTTTTTGTTGGCTCAATTGTTGAAATCTCTAATTGTCTTCTGGCAGTTGAAAAGTAGTGAAACCCCACTTCATGGGTTTCATTGGCTTCTCCTTTTGATTTGTTTACCTTTATGAGTTCAATTTCTAGTTGTAGGACCATGGGTCAGTTCGAAAATCGGAGGAATGGAGGGAGTCAACGTCGCGGTTGTGGTATCCGATAGAGGTTGGGTGTTAACCAATGTCGAGATTGGTGAAGCTAACCGGCATAAGTCGTTCTTCTTGCATGGCATGGTCCAAAGCTCTGGAACTTGACATATCTAAAATCAATAAAATAAGAGCACAAAGCCAACGAAAATGTGGACTGGTGGGTGGCATTGGTTACGGTGGTAAGGAGGGTAAAGTTTTGGGAGTTTTCATTGGAATAGTATGGGTGTTGGATAAATTGGCAATGGGTGAATGAAATTGGAGTGGGTGGATGAAAGTGGAATGGGTGATGAAACTGGAATGGGTGAAATTGCAGTGGATGGGCGGGATACCAGTGGTTGGGTGGGAAAAAAACTTTTTTTTATAATTAAACTAGAATTGAAAATATTGACATGTAAAAATACTAAAGGGAATGGAATAAAATTGACAACTGAAAACAAAACAAATTAAAAAAATATTTAAAAAATGAGAAATACTGAAAAATAGAATTAAAATTGAACATGAAATTTTTGGGTTGCCCCCAATTGTGCTTCTTTTAAGTTGTTAGCTAGATGTGTTTATCAACTTACCTGATCAAAGATAAATTGGGGCTACCAGCTCTTTCTCTTCCACATTCTTGACTGGAGAATTCTCATTGTATGGTTTTAGGTGGTGTCAATTAACTTTAAATACCTTGGAAGTGTCTAAACTTTGAATTTCTACCGCACCATGAGAAAATACATTAGTAACAATAAATGGTCTAAGCCAATGAGATCGTAAACTTCCTGGAAATAACTTAAGCTTTGAATGATAAAGAAAAACTTTTTGTCCTACTGAAAATTATTTCCTTAAAATCATTTTATCATAAAAAATTTTAGTTTTGTCCTTATAAATTTTTGCATTTTCATAAGCCTTATTACGGATCTCTTCTAACTCTTGTAATTGCAACTTCCTATTATTACCAGCCTTTACTAAATCCATGTTTAACTGCTTCACAGCCCAGTAGGCTCTATGTTCTATTTCCATAGGCAAATGACAAGGTTTATCGAAAACTAACACGTATGGTGACATGTCTATTGGAGTTTTGTAGGCAGTATGATACGCCCACAAGGCATCATCCAAATGTAAGCTCCTATCTTTTCTGTTCGGAATCACCACTTTTTCTAAATTTGATTTAATTTCTTGGTTGGAGACTTCAGCTTTCCCACTCGTCTGCGAATGATATGCAGTCGAAATACAATGTTAAACACTATATTTCTTCATCAATGTTTCAACAATTTTATTGCAGAAATGAGTTTCCTTGTCGCTAATTATAACTCGAGGTATTCCATACCTGACAAAAATGTTAGATTTGACAAAATTAACTACAACCTTAACATCATCTGTATGAGTAACTTTTGCTTCTATCTACTTCGACACATAATCCACAGCTAAAATGATATAACTCTTACCAAAAGATGAAGGAAAAGGACTCATAAAGTCAATTCCCATATATCAAAAATTTCACATACCAGGATATTTGTAAGTGACATTTGATCTTTTCATCCCAGGCTACCCGTTCTTTGGCAACGATCACAAGATTTACAAAACATGTAAGTATCATAAAATAATTTGGGCCAAAATAAACCACATTTAAGAATTGTATGAGTTGTTCTTTTGGGGCCAAAGTGTCCACACAGATGAATGGCAAAATTTTAATATGGAAGGAATTTCATCATATGCAACACACTTTCTAATAATTTTATCAGCACAAAATTTCCAAAGATGAGGTTAATCCCATATGTAATATTTGGCATTTCATCTAATTTTATCCTTTTCAGCTCTAAATAAATCACTAGGTAAGGACTTAGTCACTAAGAAATTTACTATATCGACATGCCATGGAATTACATGTTGAATTGCAAAGAGACTTTCAACTGGAAATTCATCTTGGAAAACATCATATGCATTGGTTAGAGTGATCTGGCTCAGATGATTGGCCACCAAATTTTCAGCTCCCTTCTTGTCACGTATTTTCAACTCAAATTCTTGTAGGAGTAAGATCCAGCAAATCAACCTTGGTTTTGCTTCTTTCTTAGTGACCAAATATTTTAGAGCTGCATGGTCTAAATAAATGATCACTCGTGTATCCCACAGGTAAGACCGAAATTTTTCCAACCTAAAAACTACAGCCAAGAATTCTTTCTCCATCGTGAAATAACTCTTTTGAGCATCGTTAAGTGTCATGGAGGCATAGTACATGACATGAGGTACATTGTCCACTTTTTGACCCAAAACTACTCTAACTATATAATCCAATCCATCAAACATTAATTCGAATGGAATGCCCCACTTCGGTGGTTGAATTATTAGGGAGTCATTCCTTTAGTTCATTAAATCCAATTTTGCATGGCTCATTAAAATCAAATTTCACATCTTTTTGGAGTAGTTCACACATTAGTTGAGCATGTGAAAGTTGTTTGCTCTTGGTCCTTTGGTGCAACCAAAATCTGATGATAACCTGAATAACCATCTAAACAACAATATTAAGATTTACCTGAAAGTCTTTCAAGCATTTGATCAATAAATGGAAGTGAAAAATGATATTTTCTAGGAATCGAATTTAGCTTCCTATAATCTATGCAAACTCTCTACCCGTTTTGAACACGAGTGGGTATCAACTTACCATCACTATTTTTTATTATAGTTACCCCAGTTTTCTTTGGAACTACCTGAACCAGACTTACCCAATTGCTATCCAAAATGGGATAGATAATTCTAGCATTAAGAAGCTTCAAGATTTTCTTTTTCACCAACTCCATCATGGGTTGTAACATCCCCTCACTAATTGAAAAGGTCATTTTGGTCAATTTGGATGGGTTAGAAATATTGAACGTGTTTTGACATATTCATGCATTCATATATGCACATGAAT
>JAOTAY010000191.1:44093520-44122485 GCA_025629805.1 Erythroxylum baracoense
TGTTCATCAAAGATGAGCAAATCATAGATAATGAACACATAGACACTGATAACAAAAAGCAATAACATATGTCTCTATATCGTTATTCCAAAATAGTTCCTAAATTATTGAAACAAAAACTGACTACCATATCATCTTCAATTTCCATGTGCTACCTTCGCATGAATAATACCCTTGACTTCCACAATCTACAACCATTGAAACAAAAAACATTAGTATATTTTTCAAATATAGTAGAATGACATATCATATGTTACAAACTTAAGAAGAGTTGAAAACAGGATAATACCAATAAAATTAAATACTAAATATTATTTAAAAAATCACGAGAAAATAGAGAAAATAGTTAATTACCTAAAAGTTAGTTTTGGGAAACTATGACAACTTTGTCAGAAGGCCAAGCAACTGTACTACCTACAGCATCTTCAACATAAATCATTTCTGATGCTGGCCTCCACAAAAATGCAGTAGGTACCTTAGCTATATCTATCCAAACTCTCATAGCATCAGGGCCAATAGGAACATGATGAACAAGTGCATTTGGATCATTTGAAGAAACACGTCCTTCAGCAACTAATTCATTAGACCCTCTCCAATCAAACAACTTGCATTTATTTTTGTACAAAATTGTTTTTGCAATCTACAGCACCAAATGGATGCGTCAATTTTGTGAAACAAAAGTAATGACTAAGGGAAAATACACACATACACGCACACACATATCCAAGAGTACATTTTCATATAAACAAAAAACCTTACCGAGATATTTTGAGATTCTTCAATTGTTTGCCTTTCACCTTGTAAACATGCATCTTCAGATTCTTCAAATGATTGGTTTTCACCCTGTAAAATCCATATGAACATCTTATAAAATATATGTTCATATAAAATATAAATTGTATCTATGAAAATATTAAATTAATTATATTGATACTAGCCTGCTTTTGTTTTAATGCTTCATTGAGTAAGCCCTTCATATGGTCCATTTCTTCTTTCATCTCAGCTTGCTCTTGTTTTAGTTTGTCAATAATGCTGTCCCTTTGAGCTATAATGGATAATTGTGTAAGAGTTACTCCTTTCCTTATACCTTTTACTTGTCCACATTTGTCAGGACCCAATACCTTTGATATCGCATCTTCTTTCAAATTAGTTAGAGGCAAATATGAATCGTTATCAATTTCTTCCTATCTTTCCTATAAATTAAAATAATATGCAACATCATAATAATACAAAAATATACAGATATACATATATTTCATAACCATAGAAAATTCTTACAATAGTTTTTGTGGTCTTTATGCTGACTGGCTCACCATTCTTTTTCTTATGAGCTTGTATCCAAACCTCAACTCTAGAAACAATTTATTTTCCTGTTCTTGTTTTCTAACAAAAAATGAAAATGATTATTCAATCATTTTAGTCCTTAATTCATGTAAAAAGAAAGAGACATTACAATATCATCAGTCAACACAAATCATGTGAGGCCTAACACATAACAAGCACAATAATACTTAAAACAAGAATCAACAGTCACAAATCAATTTTATTGAATACAATCCAGAATCAAATTATGTAGAAATTTGAAAACCACATCCCATCTTTGAAACCTAACAAGAAATCTACTCACTCGTGTTCATGTTCAACAAAATAAATATCAAAACAAAGAGAATAGACATTAGAGGAGTAAGGAACGAAGAACCCAGGTGAGTCTCGGACATAAAACTTTAAAAACCCAGGTCTGCATGCGTGAGGTAGTCCTTCGCTGGTCAAGCTCCAAGTCGTGTGTCCAGGTCTTGGAGAGTCAGCGTCCAGGTCACCTTCGTTGGTGAGGTTTCAGGTCGTGCGTCAAAGTCTCTTGCGTAGCTGTGGTGTGCGTGCGTCAAAGTCCTTAGCTCCTCTCCTGTGTGCGGCGTCTCTCCTCTATCTCCCAGATTTTTATTGGAGCTTAATTAAAAACCCCTCCTCTCTAATTAAAACCCTGTTGCTGCGTCTCCTACTCTCAATTCACTGCATTTTGGGCTCTTCTTCTGGCTGTGTCGTTTCCTATTTCTATGCCTGCGTTTTTGGTGATCTTTTTAGTTGTTGTTTTTAATTCCCATCTGCTGTGTTTTGGTGATCCTTCCCAACTGTGCTACGTCGTTTTCCTCAGGCTACCTCTTTGTTCTCTCATGTGCTGATGGCATTTTGTCCTTTTTTATTCACCTTGGCAACTTCTTAGGTCTAATTTAAAGCCAAATTTCATACTTTTTATGAAAAAATCAGAAAATAAAATAAATAACAAACTCAATGAAAATAAATAAATTAACCTAAAAATGTTACTAAAATGAATGAATGAATATGCAAAATGAAAGTAAATATGACCTAAATATTTATATGATTGGACTAAACAATTTTACACTGCTGAAAAAGGTACAGTGAATCACAATTTTAAACAATCGTGTGAAACCGTTGAGAGGAATCACAACTTACTTCAAAAGACACATGCAAAGAGTTTTTTGGTTGAAAGGAAAGGTATTGCACTAAAAATGTTTTGTATATATTTTGTAAGTTGTCTTTTAAATAATATTAACTCTTCTTTGGAATAATATATATAGATTTCATTCCAGACTTATGTATATGATGATGGGGAGACATTAAAATGAATTGCAAATGGTCCAAGGAATTATGCCTAAACTAACTTTTTTGTGGTTTCTCTAAACTAACTTTAAGGTACATTTTCCTCCCAAATTTTGGTGTATATTTCATTAATTTAAGTTAATTATTTGCTTTTGCTTTTCATTACTAACGTAACATAACTTATATAAAGTGTTATTAATTTACATAACTAAGATAACTTATATAAATTGTTATTATTTTATTAATAAAGTAACTCATACGTAATGTTATTATAATACACTATTATAATAACTTTTCTAAAGTAATATTTTTTACATTTATTAAAGTAACTCATATAAAGTGTTATTGATTTACATTACTAACATAACTTATTAAACAGAAAGCTGAAACATACTGCCATAACTATTGATGGTCTATCAGAACAAAACAACAAAACAGGTCCAACACAACAGTAAACATCAAAGATGATCATAGTATGTAGCACCAGATCGAAAAGACACAGATCAAGCACTTTCTTACACGATACCAACTAGTTACAATATTCCAGAAACTTTACAAAGATGATCATGCTCTTGATCAGACCCACTGTTCTGAAACTAAAGAGCCTAAATCAAACTCAAAGTCTCGCAAGGAATAAAACCATCAATCAACAACATCAAGACATAGCCAGCAACAGTTCCCATACTTTGAATTTCCATTTTAACACCCCAAGAGTCAGATTGGTGTGGGAGTTAAAGCAAGCTTACTAATACATACGCAATCTCAGATCTACTCACATCAGGAAATTCCAAAAAAAAATTAAACACTCAAGTTTCACAAGATCAATAACTTAAATTCCATTTACAATGATATCAAATAACCACAAACATAAACCCCAAAATCCACTCGAAGTGACCTAATTTGACGACAACATAAGTAAGACAAATCGGTAAAAAGAGAACATAAACAAGCATAACAAAGTATAAGCAAAGACGATTTTAAAACCTGAACAACGCTATGGAATATGCCACCAAGACCTATACCGTCTTTGAAGATCTTGTTAATATTCATGAATGTGTTATTCGTCTTCTTCGATCCGCTATTTTTCAAGTCATATATATGCAAAGTTACCTCCGTCATTCTTACCCAATTCAAGAAAACCCCCAAAACAATGAAAACCGTAACCGATTCTCAAATCAAATGTAACTCGGAGTAGGAGTCGAAGTTGGAGTAGCTATCGTTGACCTCATCGAAAGAATGAAGATCCAAAACTGAAATACATAACGAGAGGAGGCGGCGACGTGGTCGACAGAGGCTTCAGCGTCGTTATTGCATTCATCGCCATCGATAACTCATATAAAGTGTTATTAATTTACACAACTAAGATAACTCATATAAATTGTTATTATTTTATTAATAACGTAAATCATACATAATGTTATTATAATACACTATTATGGTAACTTTTCTAAAGTGTTATTATTTTACATTTACTAGGGTAACTTATATGAAATGTTATTATTTTACATTACTAAGGTAACTCAAATCAATTGTTATTATTTTATGATATTAAGATAACTCATATAAAGTGTTATAAATTTATTATTAAAGTAACTCATATAAAGTGTCATTATTTTACATCACTTTCGTAACATCTTAAAATAGTAACCTTTTATAATGTTTAGTAACACTTAAAAAAATTGTTATCAATGATAAATTATATGTTATAAAATCATAAAGTTTTACTTATCAAATTAAGAATTATAACATTTTAAGATATAATGTTACCATAAATAGGTATTTTATAACATATTGTCAAAAGTATTACTGTCTAGTGTTACTGTATGTCATTTTTGTTGTAGTGTTTATTCTTGTTCCATTAAAAAAAAGCCCCTAATTGAAAACCAAAAATATAACTTAGGAATTATAAATTTGTAATATAAGTGCATAATGGCTATTTAAACTTCTATGAATCAACAATTTGAAGATTTTAGGCAGAAGTTGGTACATAACTCATAGAAATTGAAAAGAGTTAACTCAAGAGCCTTAGTAAAACCTAATAAGAGGGGATTAGTAATTTAGCTAACAAAAAATTGACACTTTCTGAGGTTGGAGGAAGAAGTTATTAGGAACGTAATTACGACTATGTCCACACAAAGATGAAGTTTCCCATATAAAAAGAAGGAGATCCAATTGGTTAGATTTTTATAGCTTTTTTTTTTGCTTCCATAGAATTTTAGAAGATGATAAGGTAAAAATCGCTTTAATCAAATTAAACGAAGATGTTATTAAATGGTATGATTGGTGTGAATCTTTTCATGGAATTCCTTCAGAGGAATAATTTATGAAAAGACTTCTTATTCATTTTAAGCCATCTAAATATGAGAATATTAATAGGGAGCTTGCTAAGATTCGCTAGAACTCTATTATTTTGGAGTATTAAGGTCAATTTGAGTGATTATCCAATCAAGATAAAGATCTAGGATAAAAGGCAATTGGTGGAGACTTTCATTGAAGGTTTGAATTTTGACGTTCATGCTTATGTTGAGGCTCGCGAAACTGGGACTATTCTTACTACATTTTATTTCCTAAGGTTACAAGACGAGAAAATTAACATAGAAAATGCCAATAAGGATGATAATAAATTAATCATCACTAAGTTAATTGCCCTAGTTATTTGGAATACCAAACACCCAACCTATAAGGAGCTTAAAGAATGATTAACAAAAGGTTTATATTGGTATTGTGATGAAAAAGTAATAAAGGGAGCATAATTTCAAACAAGGAAAACTTTTGATAATTAAAGTAATCAAAAGTGAACTAGAGGTTGAGACTACTAATTCTACTAAAGAAGATACTAATGATAAGGAGATTATTGTATGAATCACATAAACAAATCTTGAATTAGTTGGCTATTATAATCCTCAAACTATGAAGATTAAAGGGTTCTTGAAAGGCCAATATATTACTATTTTAATTGATACTAGTATAACTAACATTTTTCTTGATTGCAAGTTTGCTCAAAGATTGACTTATCATATCAAGCATTATTATAAGTTCGAGGTAAAGGTCACAAATGGGCAAGTTTTAACTTGTGATAATAAGTTCTCTAAAGTGAAGCTGGTTATGCATTTTTTCTTGCTACCATTAAAAGATCATAAAGTGGCAATAAGAATGAATATTAAGTTTAGAGACATTTCGTAAATATTTTCCAAATTGACCATGAAATTTTTCCTTAACGAAAATAAGTGGTCCTCAAATGCATACATGATAGCGAGATCAAAATTTTCACTAGCCATATAATGGAAAATATTTTTCAAGAAACAAATATGGGTTTCTAGTACAACTATGATGCATTAATTAAAAATATATATACTCTTCACAAGATAAAAGTGTTCAACCCTTTCTTATGAAATTCACAGATATATTTATAGAACCATAAGCATTTCCTCATTGAATCACATAACCATATGATACTTGTTTTTTGGGGAATGCACCAAGTCTCCTCACTTTCAAAAGATAGAGATTGAAAAATTATTAATGACAAGCTTGCAGTATAGATCATAAAGTCTAGTGTTAGTTCCTAATTCCCTTATGTGTTATTAGTACGAAAAAAGGATGGATCCTGATGTATATGTGTTCAATATTGAGTAGTAAATAAAATCACAATAAAATACAAGTATCATATTCCTATGGTAGAAGAGTTGCTTGATAAACTTGGAAGTGTTTAATTTCCTACTAATCTAGATTTACAATATGACTATCACTAAATTCAAGTATATAAAGATGATATGTGAAAAACTACTTTCAGAATATATGATGGTCACTATAACTTTTTGGTATTGCTTTTACGATTAACCAATGCATCATCCACTTTTCAAAGTTCAATGAATGATATCTTTCGTGTTTCTATCTTTGTAAATTTATTCTTATTTTCTTTGATCATATTCTAATATACAACTCATCTGAAGCAATCACCAAATTACATTTAGGGGTTCTCTTCATCTTCTTGGGGATCAATATTTTTTATACTTCCAAAATTCAAGGGATGAAAAGGTAGTCACTTTCAAACTCAATTAAAACTTTACAAGGATTTTTGGGACTTGCTAGTTAGTATAAAAAATTGTGTAAAATTATGAAAATTTTAATGCTCCATTAGCATCACTTTTAAATAAAGTTGCTTCAAATTAATTGAGAAAGCAACTCAAGCCTTTAGTTTCTCTTAAACGTGTTATAACTATAACAATAATCCTTGTTTTTCTTGATTTTAGTAAGTTGTTTGTAATTGAATATTATTCTTTTAAGAGTGGATATTGGAGCCATATTAATGCAAGAAGGTTGAACAATAGTTTATACAAGTAAGGAGCTTTCCCCATCTCACCTTAGTCAATCTGAGCAGGAAGTTTTTCCGGTTACTAAATGGTGGCCTTACTTAATTGGTTGGTGTTTCTATAAAAATTTGATCACAAGAGTTTAAAATATTTTCTTGAAATATGAGTTTCTTTTTTAAAGTAGCAAAAATAGGTCACTTAATTTTTGAATTTTGATTATAAGATCGCTTATAAGAAAGGGACTGAGAATTTGGCTATTGATGCCTTTTCTCAACTTATAGAGCGAGTTGAGCTGATAGTAATTTCTTTTTTAACTTGCAAAACAATGAAAATTATCAGGAGTGAATGTTTGGACAATTATGAAATTCAAGAAATTATTAAGAGGCTAGAAGAAGAATGAACTTATGTTCCTAAATTTAGTTGGTTATGTTACAAAGGAAAAATTGTTTTGCCTTCAAACTCTTCTTGTAAAAGCAATATTTTACATGAATTTCATTCATCATCAGTTGCGAGTCATTCTCAGTTTCTTTGTACACATATGATGTGTCAGCTTCCTATCTTTCTGTTCCCCGAATGAGATCACAATAGGTAGATTAGATTCAGTGTCCATTACAAATATTTGAAATTTCTTTACTGGAGTAGGATAGGATAACTTCTCGTTTTCGGTTAATTAATGACACTTAAAAAGTCATTCATGACGGCGCAATGACAATCTCTCGTTATTTATATTCAAACCCCTTTAAAAAACCCTTGCCGCCAATTTCCCCAGCTCTCTCTCTCTCAATATGGCCGATTTCGAACCTCCCTCATTCTCTCTCGGAGTTGACGACCCCGTCGCCGATTCCGAGCCCCACATACCTACCTCCGTACACCATCCTAGCTGCAGTACCTTCGAACTCCATCACGACCTATTAGTAGACCAAGAGGGTGATTTCGAGGTTGAGGTTATGGATTCAAATCCTGACCCTGAATCCAAAACCGACCCGCCGCGTGTCCTCAGGAGGTTGAGGCGGGGACCTACAACCGAAGGTTCAAGAACGGCAATGGAGGAATTGAAGAGGGTTTGTTGTGATAACGACGATGAGGATATTGAAGAAATCTCTTCACAAGAAGGTAACAATAATACTTGGAGTTTATGAAATGACTGAAAATGCAAATATGTTAAAATTTGAGAAGGATGAGATGCCGTTGAGATCTTTGTCTGAATTGCTTTCTTTTTTTGTTCTTGGGGATAATTTTTCTTTTTTGGGGACTGAGTTGTTTTTTCCTTTGTTTTTGGCCCCCTAATGTAGTTATTGTGCGCTGTAGCAACAATGGAGAACTGGAAGCTAATTTATCTGCGTTATTTAGTCAAATATCACAACACCACTTAGTATGTCATGAAACTCATAAGGAATTAATCCCTGGGAGTGGTTCCACATGATATTCGTATTTTAGAATTTCTATATGCCTTTATGCTGTTCCAATTTTTGCATCGATAGTAATCTCTTTTATGATAGTTTCATTGTAAATCACTTGTAATTTATGCAAGGAATTTGCTTTTTGACCTTTTAGTAATCAAGAGGTCCGATCTATTCTTATTTTGCCTTACTTTAGGATTGCCTAAATCTTTATTCTGTTTATTATGACGTCCCTGGCATGCCAAAATGTTTCCGCGGGGAGCTACGGATTACTCTGCTAAAAGTTGCCCTTCTACAGTTTATGTCGATTGGGTCTTTACTGATCAACTTTAATAATGTATGGAAAGCTATATATTAATTTCCATATATAAATTGGGTATGATATCTATCCCTAGACTCTAGATTAAGGTTTGTGGCAGTCTAAGTTGTTCTTTTATTAACAGATGCATGTCCAGCAGCACAATACAGCTCTGTTTGTAGTAGTTCAAAAGTTCCTTTGCGTGGAAATGAGGTTTTCACCACTCAACAGTCGAGCCAAGGCAAGGCGAAAAATAAAGAATTTCTATCCAATTCCTTTGCCTCATCGGGTCCACAGACTGGTTGCAAAGGCTTAGGATTTCCAAAATTAACCACCAGTCCTCTTCGAAGGTTTCAATTAATTGATTCCAGTTCTGATTCTGATCCCGAGGAGCCCTCTGCTACGAGTGAACATAAAAGAAAATCTTTGATGGAGAAGCATCAAAATAAAGATTTGTGGAAAGATTTCTGTCCAATTAAGAGCTTTCATATCTCAACACCAGTTTTAGATGAGGTTTGTGAAGAATATTTCAAGTCTATTCGAGATAACAAGACTACTCAGGAACTAGGAAATGACCTTTGTCCAGATCGAAGTCTAGGCTGTTATCAACCTACAGATAACATTCCGGGCCTCAAGCATTGCTGGAATTCATCCAATCCTCTTCCTCCTGCATATCATTATTTCTTCCACGATGATCCAAGGATCCAGAAGTTGGTTCGCAGTCGCTTACCCAACTTTTTCCCTTTGGGCGTGGTTAACAATGATGGAGATCAGCAGCATACTGAAACAGCTATTGATTACATGTAAATTGCTTCACATCCTATCTGCTCAATATCTACTCACATGAAGTGCTTTATAACTTGTGACTTCTGTTTTTTTTTCAGGAGTCAGTTTACTTCAAAAGCTTCCAAACAACAAGGGAGTCAGAAAAATAAATGCAAGAAAGCCTCAATAAAGGGAGCAAGTAAAAAATCAAATGCCAGGAAAGTCTCAACTGCCTCTGAAGGCTGGGTGGACCCCAAAGGTACTGCTGCAGTTCCGATGGATGCTGGTAAACGGCGGGTTCATTCAAATGGTCAAGCTGCTGGTCATTGGTATACATCTCCAGATGGAAAAAAGGTACACTACATTGTTGTCTAGTGAAATGCAAAACGTTTTATCATTGATATTTCATCTGGTGTTTGCATTCATTTGGTATATCTATGTCTGGCCTATCAATACTCCTTCAGTTAGGACATTTTTTATCATTGAACTCAGAATATAAAGAAGAATTTCTTAGTATACTTTAAGGATCTGCTAGTACTTGTAAAGCGAGAAGAAAGAATGGTGGTAGTTTCAGTATGGTGGTAGTTTCAGTTTTGTAGTGCGTTGTACATTGTGTCGTGGTTACAATCATGCCTTAGTTTCTAATTTTCTAGCAATGCACCAATGATGAACCTGAGTGAACATGGCAATTGAATAAATCTACTCGTGATTAATTTGTCTAACTAGATTAAGATATTGGTATATTCTGTAATTATTCATGGTTCTTGTGTTGATATTCTTTTTGAACTTCCTAGTCATGTTTATTCTTCTCATCTTTTGAATACATGCATATATAATCCCCTGCAGATTTATGTCTCCAGAAGCGGGCAGGAGCTGTCCGGTCAAGTTGCCTACAGACATTATAGAAAGGTTAATTTAGAAACCATTTTATCCCTTTTCATCCGCAAAACATATTGGCCTTCTAATAGGCGTCATGTTGCTACTATGTATATGCCTGTATCAACTGAACCACTGAATTTGTTATCAACAGGACAATGGAGGGTTTAAAAAGTCTAAAAAGAAGACTATTTCCAAGAGGAGAAAAGGCTAAAAGGTTGACAATCACGGACGTGCCATAAATGTTCTGTAGTGTGCTTTCTTGTAATGATTGTTATGCACAATAAAATAGAAGCAATTCCAATTTGCTCATTTGAGTGCTATGTTCCAATTTTGGCCGATCTTAAAATATTGCACAAGTTGCTTGGTTGGCTACAAAATCAACTACTGCTAATCTTTGATTTATACTTTTTAATTTTATTTAAGGTAAGCAAGATGGTGGGCTATATAAGGATTAAAATGCTCTGGATTTATTTTGGAAAAAGCTAAAAAATAGGATCTTTTATAAGGGAGTTCATACAAGTAAATGCATAAACAGGAACCACGAACAATACGCAAAATATTTGGGGCCTTCAAACTTTGCCCCTTTCGCTTAATTTGTGGGGAATTTGCTGCCACAGTACACTTTGTAGTTGACATTGTCAAAATGATAATAGTTGTAGCAAAGCCAACACCTGTTTAACTTTTTACATTAAGATGTTGATGGATCTCAAGTGTACCTTTTCATTGCTTCATTTCCTACTATCCTATGTAAAGATATTTTGAACTTGCCAGACAGTAGAGATGATTGGAACCTTTCTTTATAGCTTCTGTGTATGCTCACAATATCTAAAACCTAGAACTAAGGTGTTCTCTTCTCTTCTAAGTGCTAGATTACAGCTGTGAATAAAAGTGAACGTTTCCGAGGTCTTGAGCCTATGCTTGCTTGTCTGAGGCTTTGTTCTCTGAATTCGTAGGAGAAGCCTTCCTTCCCAGTATAAGCTTGTATGCCCTGGAATCCATGAAAATGAAAATTACGGACAGGACATATAATGAATCAAAGTTTTAGGAGGCTACAATTGAGACTCATTGCACCACAATTACTTCACACCGCAAAAGCATCGATGCACAAACACTACTCAAAAAAGAAAAAGAAAAAGGATTTCAAATGAAAGAAGTGTACGAGTTAAGATCCTCGGTCCTGTTTCTGATATCCCTCGACCATAGAACTGGGTCAGTGTTCTTAGGGAATGATTCTTGTTGTTGGATTTTCTCCCTTAGCCACTGCTCAGCTTTATTGCACTCATCAAGGATCTGAGAGAACACAACAATTACATCATGAGATATGGTCAAACTAAGCATCTCTACTAGTTTCAGTCCCCCTTACCGATTCTTTATCCTGAGGTTGGAGAGAATCCACAGATATCCGATAGTTCGCAATGTTATTTAACAAATCCCTTGTAGCTTGTGCCCTTGCTTCTTCATCTCTGTATCTGTTCTCAATTGGGTCCACCAGCTATTTCAAATCAGAACCAAAAGGGCAAGGGTAAAAGATTGGATCAGGGGGTCAGCCATGTAGTATAATGGATAAAATGTTGGAAATTCAGATAAAGGGCAGATTATTGCCTTCTTAAGATCCTCCATTTTCATGCTATAATCATTCTCTGTTTCATTATCACCATCCTCGTAAAGCCACTCCTCTGTATCCTTTAGACTCCTGGCAATTCCTTCTTTCTCCTGATCACTAGCAAAGCTCCGATAGGTGTTTAAAAGCTGAATATATTCTTGTGGTTAGTATATTTTCATTCCTTGTGTAAACCTAGTCGTAGGGTACGTTTTTTGCTATTAAGGCAAGTAACTTACAACTCACAAATCAGCCCCTGAAAAGGGCGTATTAAATGGATGATGTAATGCTTTTATACAACATATCCCATGCTTGTCTAAATTAGTCATTTGAGCATTTACCATATCCATACAAATTAAAAGAAAAAATAGTACTGAAGTCTTGAGCAGCTTCACTAGAAGTGCATCATTTTCCAGGAAAGCATGCAATATCCAGTGAGAAATGTGAGGCTCTACCTTTTCACGCATTTCATAAACATATGACTCCAAAGAATTCTTTCGATCCTTTGCCTGCTCTACAGCTCTATCATGTTGGGCTAACTCAAGCTCCTTCTCTTGGGCTCCTGAAATCTCAGCCACAGTCATTCCTCCATATATATTCCCACTGACTGGTATCTCAAGCCTCCGACTGGCTTTTCCATTATCCTGCATTAAACAATTGAGTGCAGATAAATTCTGATTCTAAAGAAGCTATTCCAGTACATACCAATCTTTTCTCAGGTAACCTAATGATTTTTTAGAAACCTTTGAAGAGTATTAGCGGATAATCTCTAGATATCTTTGCTCAAAATAAGTGAAGAAAATTCCTCACTTCCATCATTTTGGGGGGTAAACAGGCCCAACGTTTGGGCCTAAACCCTTCAAAAAACGAATTGGATCCTCCAATAGACAGCAAGATATTTACAAATAAATTATGCAATTCTTAAGGAACTTACTGAAGCATCTGATGATTCGGTATAGGTATTATCCTCATCAATATTTGCAACCTTTTCTGCAGAACCAAAAGATCCAGAATCAGCTACCATCCCATCAGCATCTGAGTGCAAATTAGCATTCCTCCTGGAATCCTCTAAGGCATCTTCCACCAACTGAAGCAGCAAGATTTATCTCAAATGAAAAGTATCTCAGAAAATCAAGATATAGATAGACTGGAGGAAAAAGCTACCTTAGCTGACTCAACACTGACAATTCCATGGAGATTTAGCTGAACTTTGACTTTAACTCTAGCCTTTTCACTGTACGAGCCTTCGAAAGGACCAATCTGAAATAAAGATTCAAGATCAAGTCATGAATTATTGCGCTTCACATTTAAAAACTTACTTTCTGGATTACAGGATCTTTGAAACAATCTGCAAGACAAATGAATACTTGCGCATTCTCTGTCTTACAAAAGTATTAACACAGTATCAAGGTATATAAGCTTCTATGTTCATGTCATCACTTCTGTCAACACAATCTTTTATCAGTTTAGAGACAATTTTCAATAAACACAATTTCTTTTGGACTGTATCACATTACATTCCCAAATCGCAAGAAATGCAGAAGGCACAACATCAGCTATGAAATCAAACTTATTGGTAGCACACATCATTGGAAGTAGCCTCCTTGACAAACTTCAAGTCAAATATAAAGTTCTTCTGATTCATAACATACTATGCTCAATTTGATAGTTATTACTAACAAAGTTTATATTCCTGCCTGAAGAGTTCCATCTTGAAAACATGCAGAAGAGTATGGGCATCAGATTCTGAAGAAATGCTTCGATCCAACAGCATTCACACAATAGCCTCATGATTTTAGGAAAACATACAAACTTAATAGCATAATCAGAAATTTGCCTTTTAATTTCAATAAATTTTTACCCACTAAAAAACGGGTGGAAATCCTCGATTTGATGACAGCAAACATGGACTATTAAACTATTGACATGAAACCATAACTTTGCTAAAAAGTATCATTCTCTGGAACATGGAGAATTAAGCAAGAAAGATTACTATACATATGATGATATTGGGGCAGGACTTAGCACCATATTTTGAGTATTGGAAAAAGGAGAAAAGTGGAACAAGAAACATGAGCTGCATCACTTACAGTAAATAAACTAATTTTGGAAGATACGCCAGGGGGCAATTCATCTGGATTAGCATAGAATGCTTCCAAATTAAATGACTTGGATCGTTGTAATGCCAAGATTTTGATACTTGGAATGGGCTGGCCTTTTGGAAACAAGATGTTATTTGACCTAGTACTTATTGGGCCTTCATCTGATGAGAATCCAATGGAGAATGGTAAAGAATCCTGCACCTACATATGATACAAATGGCCAACAGAAATTATCTCAGGGAGCAGTAATTCCACGTTGCGGATAGAAATGACAAACCTGAGAACTGATACACATAAAGAGAGAAACTAAATTCACAACAACTAAACAAAAGTATGTAGTTTCTTATTGCTGCGGAAAAGTAAAAGGGTTACGTTATAATGCATCTTATCTAATGCAGCAGTTGATTTGAGAAGCACAGCTAATTTATTGGTAAAAAATCAATGGTGCTGTAAATCTAGTTCCTTAATAACTATTTTTACCACAGCTACACCATAAACAGAACGTATCAAGGTAATATAACTAAGTGAAAAAAAATACTTAAAAGCAAGTCAACAACAAGAGCGTGTCTTTTGACATGAAAATTATCTCGAGGTGACAATGATCTTTAAATACTCACCTCATACTCTCTGACTCGAAAAACTGGACTAAGCATTGCACACTGAAGAGCACATCCACGTGCAACACATTCACTTGCATTAATTGTACGGCTGGGTTCTTTCCCAAATACAGACACTAACAACTTTGTGATAGCAGGTATCCTAGACCCTGATCCAACAAGCTCAATTGAATGGATCTTGTCCACGGATAACAATGAATCAGCTATAGATTTTCTGCAAGGAACACTAATCCTCTCCAATAAACCTGAAGCCAACCTCTCAAATTCCTCCCTCTTGATAGACCCTTTAACATCTTTCTCATCCATCAAGCACTCAATATTCAAAGGGGCCTCCGCATTTGCACTCAAAATTTTCTTCAACTTTTCACAAGCAGCCCTTAACCTAATACATGCCCGGACATTAGAAAGGACATCTATTTTGTAGTGCTCCTTGAACTGTAAGACAAAATAATTAAACAAAATATCATCAAAGTCTCTCCCTCCCAAGCTGCTGTCAAAGGCATGAGACAATATCCTCATTTGTCCAGCTTCAAATGAAACAATAGAGACCTGGGTATCAGAATGACCAATGTCAACAAATGCAACATAAGTTGGTCCTCCATTGGAGAAATCTGTTTTATAGATGCCGTAACTAAGAGCAGTTGCAGTGCAGTCATGCATCAACCTCAAAGGCTTCAACCCTGAGATCATTGCAGCATTTAAATATGCCCGTCTCTGTAAATCAGTAAAATATGATGGTATCCCAATTACACAGTCTGCTATAGGCATTTCCAAGTTTTTCTCTGTTATGTCTTTCAAATGAGAAAAGAGCATTGCCATTATCTGAACTGGTGTAAATGTATGTCTCTCACGCAAATATCTGAAGTGGACGAGAATGCCACCATCTTGTCCTTCAGAAGTTTCAAATGGTAACATCCTCAATTCATTTTGGACATCAGGATCCTTGAAGTTGCGACCAATCAACTTCTTGACCTGAGATATTGTGGATTTTGGGTTCATCATGGCAGAGGCAGCTCCTGCAGACCCAATAAACCGCTGTTTCTCCCCGAAACATATCACAGCTGGGGTTTCACGCTTTGACTCGTCATTCAACAACACATCAATGCCCCTTTGCTTCACAGCAGCAATGACACAGTTTTCATTTCCAATGTCAAAGCCAACCACGCTCATTTCAATTCAACAAGAATGTGAGCCGTGCAAAAGAAAATAACAGCACAACTCGCAAGAAATATTCGCAATCCACTTCCCGCTGCGAGCAAAAACAAAAGAAAGAAGGAAGATTAAAAGAGAAAACGAAAGTTATAGTGAACACTAAATTTTCAAACTTTAGATTCTAAATGCTTAAGAGGAAATTGGAACCGATAAACATATACTTGATGTCAACTCCTTTCAAGCATCTAAACCCTGAAACAAGACCCATCATATGAGAACCTTGACATTCTCCCTCATTCCCTCGTTTTCTCAGGAATTAAAGAAAAACACATCCAATAACAAACAAAAAATTGACAATATCACAACAATTTGCTATAAAATGAAGCACGTAGATGATTTAGAAGAGAGAGATAGAGAGACGTCAGGTACCTGAATCACAGATACTTGTTTTCGACGGAAAGCTAAAGAAATGGTAGTGACAAACAAGAATCGAAGAGAAAGTGAGCAATGAAAATGAGACAATATCGGCGCAGCGTTCGCAGAGGTAGTGGCATCTTCCGGAAACCAAGAATTTTTGGGAGCTCTTTTCGTAAATAACGTTTCCCTAAACTATGTCGTTTGGTTAATTTATTTTTCTCATCTTTATACGGGGTTAATAATTTCTCAATAGCTCCGGTTCTTGAATTATTACAACGGAATAAAAGGAAATATAAAAATCAGTAATTTAAATATTTAAGACCTGTTTGATTTTATAAATTTAACAAAAAAAATATAGTAATAAATAAAATGTTAGTTTATAATTTTTACATATAACTATAGCAGTTGAGCATACTGGACAGAAATCCTGAATTAAATACGGAATCTGCATAAAACTTGAATTCGGTTAAAAATGAAGTTCAAATAACAGCTTACCAACATTCTATTCGTGACTTGTCCATAAATATTACAAAGAGCAAGAGCTTAACATTGTTGTAACCATCATTATCTGGAAAGATGCATAATTCTTGCACACAATTAACATATACCAATTATTATTGTTTTGTTTTTATAAAACTTATACACACGGTTGCATTCTTGAAGTGTATATTAAGTTTCATGATGCGTTGATGTGACATAATTTCTGTTAAAGGGACATTCTAAGAAATAGGTGTGTTGGAACTTCACGATCTAGGGCACCAGCTTGTGAGGGCTCATTGCTATACTCGGGTAGATATGATAAGATCCACGACTTGGGATACGAGCATATCAAAACTCATTGCATCAACCAGTCTAAAAATCGTATAAGTGCTTTTTTTTTCTTTTTTTTTTATTACATTAGGTATTTCAGCTTAGCCGGACTAATCCTAAACCTTTAAGACCTCACCCTAAGAACCCTAGAGAATGTAAATCTGGAACCCCAAGACTCTTCAGGTTCTTACGTAGCCTGTACACTTCTGCGCACAAGGAGTCGTCACATACTTGATTGGTCAACTGTTGATTGATCGCTGGCCCCCTACTCAGCATCAGGTTCCCAGCAACCTCAGATTCTCTAGTAGCTTCAACTCCCACACTGCCGCTGAAAGCGAGACGTCCGTAATTGATCCGATCAAGGAGTTATGCCCAGGGGGCTAGAAGATCATCAATAGGACAAATTTCCTATTTCTCCTCTTTTAGCGTGACTCGAACTCGAGACCTCCTGTAAAGGAAAGCCTTAAGTGAAGAGCTGAAGCCATTAGGCCACTCCTCGTTGTCTCACTGAAAACATATTTGGTTATACGCTCAAGTCAAGCGATTTAGTTAAAAGAAAAAAGAGACCTGCATTTTACAAACGTGTCAGAAATTTTAATCGCGACTTGATATTGAAAACGCCAATCCATTTTCAGTACTATCCAACGAGAAATATCTTTAGTCAGTGATAATTTATTGATAGTGAGTCGAACACGGGTAAAAGATTAAGAAAACAGGCTTACGGGGTCTTGTTTGTACGTAAGACAACATAATTAATTTCTTTCCCTCCCCAGCCTCTCAACCACCATTTATCGTAACAATTCCCCGAAGAAAATTTTCTAATTGACATACAAGTACAAAGATACACATACCGCAAAGCAAGAAAAGCACATCGCAAGTCAAGTAAGGCCAAAATCGGACGAGTTTCTAAAGGCCCCGTAAAGTTTTACCACACGCGCTTGGACAAGCGTGTGTCTCTTTACATATATGCACAAGAATAAGCAGACACATTTATTGTTTCTTGATCCATGCCTATGTCTCTGCTTCTTTCTGTAAGCCCTATGATTGCAGAGATCCGGTGGTTATTTTCATCTGAGCTTTGAGTTTTGAGCTTTAGAGTTCTCAAGAGAGATTCTTTTTTCCTTTTTTGGTTTTCGAGTTAAAAGTTTGTTTTCTATGTCTACTATTTCTGCAACTGCTCCGCTGCAGGAGGTGGCGGTTTCTTCATCGTCTTCTTCTTCTGCGGTTTCAAAAAAATGTTTCAATTCCGACTGTACAGACTTCAAATCAAGAAAGGGATGGCGGCTGCGCTCGGGCGACTTGGCTGAACTCTGCGATTCATGCGCGTAAGTCTATTTTTCTACTTTACTTGTTTTACCCCTTTAACAGTGGAGTAGTGCACAAATGGAGAAGCTTTTCATACTTCAGGTTTCTGTTCTTGTTTTTCTTGGGTTTCGGATTGAACGTCTTCGAAAGTTTGATATTGTACGTTAGGGAATTTGGCTGTGTAAGTGTTAGGGATATAATGGTGATTTCCTTGTGATTTTGTGTTTTAGTTTGGGATTAGTTATCGGCTCGAAGCTGGAAATCTGGGTATTGCGGGCGAAAATGGCTTTTAAGTAATTACGAACTCACTAGAGTGCATGTTCCGTGTTTGGTTACTTGTTCCCATGCTAGGTAGCATAATCTTAAGTGAGCCTGGTTGAAAATCTATTAATATGCCGTTGCAGTTAACAAGTCTTCTGGAATCTAGCTGGTGATGGTGGCTGGTTTTTCTGACTACTTGGTTATAAGTGTAAGTGAGCAGTTGGTTAAGGTCGAGCAACTTACGCCTGTAATGAAAGAAATCATCCTTAAATTAGCAGAAAGACATGAGTGGATTTCTGTACTTTTATTTTAGTTAGATAAGATAGTCAGCGAGTTGAAATGCTGGGTGCTTACAAGAATATGACCCTGAAGCTGTCAATCCTCTGGAAGGAACAACGAGAAGTTTGGTTGAACTTTGACATTTGTTTAGATGTATATCCTAAGGAGCTGAATACAGCCTAATTAGGATCTCAAGTTTTTCTGAAATAGTTCACAAGAAAAATTTCCTTTGTTTTTTCTCTTTAATTTGGTCTCTTTCAATTTTAGTTTTCTCTTACACTACTTGATGACTGACTTTACTCTATGTGATTTAGCTCTGCTTATGAGGAGGGCAGATTTTGTGAGACTTTCCATTTGAATGCTTCGGGTTGGAGGTGTTGCGAGTCATGTGGGAAGGTCAGTGTAAATTATCTGGTTGGTTTGTGCGTTTTAGTGCCTATAAAATTAATTTTATAATCAACTTGAGTTTCATATTCATTGCAGCGGGTACATTGTGGTTGTATTGTTTCATATAATGCTTTTGCCTTGTTGGATGCTGGAGGAATTGAGTGCGTAGCATGTACTAGGAAAAATGCTCTTTTGGTAAGCAAAATGTTAATCTTCATAATATAAAAGATGATGATTGTTTATCGTGGTTGTTTACGGCTTCTTTATTTCATGGTTTTGTTGACCTGAGATGTATATACATTTAATTTGTCGTTGCTAACACCATATTGTTGCATTGAAAATGAGTAGTTTTCGTGATCAAGTCTTTTATTTTGAGTATTCGGGTTATAGCAAGCTGTTCTGATGTTTTCTGTTGCTCCAACCTCTGCCGATGTTTTTGAGGATGCGGAAGGATTATAATAGTCTTTTTGTGAATGGACATATGTGCCTACAGTATGCTGATACATTGACATTAGATTATGAAACTTGTAATTCTAACTTCAGTTAATGTAACGACTATGACATATACTGAAGTGCTAATTCTGTTCTCCTTTGGAAGACTGTGACACTAGTTCCTTACTATTTTTAACCCCAAAAAAAAATTGATTTAGAGGTTACTTGGTCACTCTAAATGATGAAAGGAAGGATTAGAAAAATAAAGTAACTTATGCTAATAGAGATGAGAATTCACTAGTAAGACTTTACTTATGACTCTTTTTAGCTTTGATATTATTAACTTTATGCTGCGCAACCTTAATTTCAGACAGCAAACTCTGCATGGCCATCTTCATTTTTTTATCATGGATCTCTGCCTGACAGACTTAAAGACCTTTCTGTCAAGAGTTGGTGTCAGTTAGCTGGATCGGGTCCTGTACCATGGAGACAAGCACCCAGTTTATTCAGCTCTTCTATATCTCAGTCTGAATTGCATCCGAGGATGCTGTATGAAATGGACAGGCTTACTGCTAGTGAAAGACTAATTACTCCTTCCATGGAAAAAGTGAAATTTGAAGATGTCTCTGATAGGTTAGTGAATGGAAACCCAAAGCTTGGTGCACGAGATATTGTTGAGAATGGAAATGAAGGTAGCAATCCTGCTTCATTTTTATCTTACTTTCTCTAATGTTTCACATGATGGATTAAAAATTTTTGGTAGATGCAAAAGATGTGATGGCCCTTAAGCTTATTTGAACATTTTGCTGCAGGAGCTACTGTTGATGAGCAACCTGGACCAAGTTCATGTGTCTCACATCGGCCTTCTTCCTTAAGGAAAGATCCAATGACTCCACAGTTTGGCATGGCTGTGTCTTATGCATCTCTAAATGAAACCAATGGTCATATTGGCTCTAGTGCTACCTTACGGCCAAATCCTCCTACCACACTGCCAAAACAGTTTCATGGTAGTAACATAGCAAATGGAGCCGACTCATCAGGAGATGCTCAAATTCGCAATGGAAGACCTCGAGCAGATGCCCGTGGAAGAAACCAGTTACTTCCTCGGTACTGGCCTAGGTTTACTGATGAAGAGCTACAGCAAATCTCTGGAAAGTATCCTTTGAAAAAACATGGAGTTGATGGTTGTCTGAGCTAATTTGGTCATTGCTTACGTTTGGCTGGAACTGTGAATTTTTTATATGCAAAGAAGAAATATATAGAAAACAAATTTAAATGCTTACTTTTTCTGAGTTCAAAGCATGAGGTACATAGACAGATGAGCTGGTGTAGGGGATTGACTATCATCTATGTTGATTCTGATGTGAGATACAATTTCAAATACTAAAGCCTTAATTGTTTTAAAGCTCGAATTCTGTAATCACCCCATTGTTTGAGAAAATGTTGAGTGCTAGTGATGCTGGGCGAATTGGACGCTTAGTGCTACCTAAGAAATGCGCTGAGGTATGTTTTATGAATCCAAATTTTACCTTTCACTTTGTTGTTCCTTTTTATTCTTCAAGTTCCATGTATTGGCAAATACAGATGAACAGTTGTCTTATTTTGACTGGAAGAATATCATATGCTTGTTAATTACTCACCTGAAAGTTGTTTTTACAATTAATTGAACCTCCTGAATTGTTTAAATTAAAGTTGTCTGAGACCACTTGATTATATTGCTTGCTTGACATGCTTAGAATAAACTATATTTTCAGTAAAATATATTCAGGATGTGTAGTGTGAAAGAACCACATCATGTCCCTGTAGGCTTTTTTGTTTGTCTAACTTTGATATGACGCACTCTGAATGTTCTAGTTACACATGCACTAGCCACAAAGTGTGATATGAACTTCAGTTTAATTAGCTATTAATATATAATAGTCAACTAAATGGTACTTGATTTATGTTAACCAACAAATAGGGAATATTGTTGCGAAAATGCGTTATTTGTTCAATTCAAGCGCGCTTTGAGTGCGGTGGAACCTCCTATTTTGACGAAAATATTGTTCTCACGTCAATGAAATATCTTTTATATCAGTTAGACAATAGAATATGAAACTCTTCAAATCTCACATCATTCTTCTAACTCTCTTGTGTGATTTCATCATAGTTTCTTGTTGTCTTTATCATCTGATGTATTCTTCTCTAAACTTATCTTGCTCATATTGGGACAGGCTTATTTCCCACCAATTTCACAGCCTGAAGGTTTACCTCTTAAGGTCCAGGATTCTAAAGGCAAGGATTGGGTTTTTCAGTTCCGATTCTGGCCAAATAATAATAGCAGAATGTATGTTTTGGAGGGAGTTACTCCTTGCATACAGAGTATGAAATTGCAAGCAGGTGATATAGGTAAGATAACAAGAATGGGAAGAATCGTCAAGAACTATTTTGCACAATTGGATATTTGCTTGCTTATATTGGTTATCACTATTTAAATCATCCTCAATGATATGCCTTTTTTACCTGGTAGTGTTGTAATGTGTCTTTCGATTTACCCTTTGCCATTTTCTCCCTTTAATTTCAGTCTTTGTATTTATTTCTTGTTTGTGTTACTGAAATTTGTCTAGTTTCTCCAGTAACATTTAGTAGAATGGAACCAGAAGGAAAACTGGTTATGGGATTCAGAAAGGCTTCAACTGCTCCATCTTCCGATCAGGTTACCTTTGTTTATTCTTCTGATTTTTTGTTCAGATTACCTTACTGTCTCCACTGGAGTTGAGGATAGTAACTAACAGACTGGTTGAGAAATAGTTTGTCTTCTGTTCTCTTCAACTAATTATGATTTGGAACACAAGGTGTCCCCAAGTTCAGATAATGAGTAATCTGTCTTTGGTGCGAAAATTGGTATTTATTTGCATCTTAAAGGCACGCCCTAGAAATTGTTTTGCTGTTAATGCTTAGTAAACAGTTCATTTTTAAGAGGCTTCATATGGAGAATCTTCAGTTTTCTATTGTCATAGTATTTGGAAAAATAAACAAGTACTGTAGAAGACATGATGTGTGTCTAAATCATGTGTAACTTATTCTACATCTGGATAGACCGAGTCTGGTTGCCCTAGTGTACTGATTAAACCAATGTACTGACTCTCATTTTTCCCTTTCCAGGATAATGAAACAAGTAAAGCTGCTAATGGAATTTCTGCCAATGGAGAAGTCAGCATTATAAAAATTTATACTGATGAAATTTCTTCAAGCATTAATCTATTTTTCATTCAAAAGATAACTCAGTTTTCATCAATTTTCCAGGCTGAACTGGCAGAGCATAGTCCTTGGTCCAAAGTTGACAAGTCAGGATACATCGCAAAAGAAGTTATTGATGCCAAATCTTCTATCAGAAAGAGGAAAAGTAGCACATTGGGTTCAAAGAGTAAACGTTTAAGAATTGAGAACGAAGACATGGTAGAGCTGAAGCTATCATGGGAAGAAGCACAGGGACTACTCCGCCCTCATCCTGATCGTGTTCCTAGTGTTGTGATGATTGAAGGTTTTGAGTTTGAGGAGTATGAGGTTGGTTATTTCCTTTAACACCACATCCATTTTTCTATTCTCTCTTTAGTCATATAGAAATCTTGTTGGTGTTTTCCCTTTGTCTCTGGCTGTGTTAATAGATGGCAATTGTAGATACTTGCTATTTTATGGCTTAACCAATGTTAAACATTGTTTTCTTTAAATTATGGATCTCCTTGTGGATCTGTAATAGGCATTTCTGCAATCTGATTCAACTGTTGTAACACTTATATTTACCTGACCGAATGGACCTAATAAACTGCTGATACTGGGTAACTTTTGTGTTTAGGTTTCTCCCACTTAAAACCATCTGAAGTAGAAGATCTAAAAATCGATCTACACCTGGCCAAGTGGTTGCTTCTCTGCTAACCACTTGGTCTTTGGTTGTAGTCTAGACGCTGGCTGGGGAGGGTATTGGGTATTAGGTAAATTTGACCCTAATGGTAAAGTAGATATGTGTTTTCACTTAGTTTCCTAGGTGCAATGAGATTGGCTAGGATCCTTACAGCGTCACTGGTGAATGTTTCCTGCTAAACTAATGTGAACCAGTGATCCCATCTACACTTGAGGACTATAAAACATTTGATTTCATAGGAATATGATTCATGCCAAATTTTAGCTTTGATGGAAGTTATGGTGGAGAAAAATAATAGACTAGTTTGAGGTGCTTTATTTGTACGAGAAAAGTACTATGATGGATTAAAATAGCAGGTCTCATGTGAATATTGGTTATTTTCTTCTCATTCAGTTTTCTTCTCTAGTATTTTTCACTTCTCTTTCCAACACCCCTTCTCCCAATTTTCCCCAGTATGGGGCATTTTCAGAGTACTGACATGCAGTATAACAGGATGCACCAATACTTGGGAAACCAACAATTTTTTCCAGTGATGATACGGGGTAAATTGCTTATCTTAAGACCTCCTTGATCTAATGTGTGTAAGTTATAATTTACTAGTAATACATTTATCTTGCAAAAGTCGTGCATTTATCTTGCAAAAACTGATAGATATACTTTATGTTCATAAACTAGTTTGATTCTTGTCAAGGTATTTATTGAAAAGAAAAACTTAATAGTGAGGCTTTGATTCTTGTTTGCAGTTGTTATTTGTTATACTTAATACTGATTCGTATTTGAGGAAGGTAGCCCCTTGTATTCTGCCTATTATCCTCTGCAGTCTCCAAAATATACTGGCAGCAAGTAACCCAAGACCATTTTTATCTATCAACCAAATCCTTCATTTACTTTTAACCATACTGCAAATTCTGCTCCAGTTTTTTAATCAATAATCCCATTCAATCAGTAGGACACCTTAATTTCCTTGCATTCTGAAATAAATATTTCCATTCTTTGGATCTTTTGCTTTTAGGTTTTTTGTGTTGATATATGCTTCAGTCCCATTCTATCTTTTAGGGGAGAAAATTCTAATGCTGCCTTTCTCTTGTCAGTCAAATGGTTCAATGGGTTCACTGTGAAGATTGCTTAAAGTGGCGTAAATTGCCTGTCAATGCTCTGCTTCCCTTCAAGTGGACATGCTCTGATAACCCTTGGGATTCAGAAAGGTACGAGCATCCATTTAATTTCCTTCTCATGGTCATTTCCCTAACTACATTTATCTTAGGCTTTAACATCTGGATTGTAGCTTTAGACCCTGCAATATATAGTGCTAGATGGGACGAAAATTGCATCCTCTTAGTAAGATTGGAAGCTTAGACTTTTGGAGGTGAAATTATCGTTGTGGTAATCCACAACATTACAGTATTTCTTATGGTAGAGATCTGTAAGGAAATTTTGACCTTGGTATCCTTTCTATTTGTTTCCAGATTGAATATTTCTTGTTTGCTTTTATTTTGGTTATTCTTCCAATGTACCAAGCACTGAAGTGAGCTTACATCCATCCCTATCAGCTGACAAATACATGCATCAGTTCCACATTTGTATTATTTACCTCGGTTGTGATCCTTGTGCATTACTAATATCTTTCTTTATAATACCTCGGTTGTGATCCTTGTGCATTACTAATATCTTTCGTTTCTCTGCTTCCAGGTCATCCTGTTCAGCACCTCAAGAATTGACGTCAGAACAACTTGAAGCTCTCCTACGATCGTGTAACCTAGGTATAAATTGCTTGGGACAAATAATGTTTTGTCTTATTGCTATATTCAGAATATGCTAGTAACATACTCGAGAGAAGCAGATAAGCTTATTATTGAGCATGGTACTAGTATCGTATTCATGTACTGCTCTTTTAATATTGTTGCTGTATATACTGATGACTCTGAAATGACATCTCATGTTCAAATGGTGATGCTTGAACCCTCACAACTGGCGAATTTCTGATTGTTCTATGGTTGAACAACTAGATTCTTCCAAGAAAATGAAAGCTGCTAAGCAGGATACAGATAACATGGAAGCTCTGGAGGGCCTTGATACTCTTGCCAACCTAGCACTCTTAGGAGAGAATGAAGTACTCCCTCCATCTCAGGCCACCACAAAGCACCCTAGGCATAGGCCTGGCTGCTCCTGCATTGTCTGTATTCAGCCTCCCAGTGGGAAGGGCGCCAAGCATAAGCAGACATGCACTTGTAACGTCTGCTTGACAGTGAAGCGCCGTTTTAAAACCCTTATGATGAAGCGTGAAAAGAAGCAGTCAGAGAAAGAAGTGGAAACTTCAAGGAAAGAGCAGCAGCAGGTGCAGCAGCAACCACTACCTGATAAATTACTTGTTGATGACCCCTCACCGTCTTCTAGTACTCGATGTAGTAGTCCAAACCCGAAAAGGTTGATCAGTGATGTGTCTGATGATGATCCATACATAGTGAAATCCTCAACGTCTCCTTTCAAAGGTCAAATTGACCTAAACATTCAGCCAGAGAGAGAGGAAGAGTTATCACCCGGTTCAGACAATGGAAGCACGATGATGCGGATGGTTCAAGATGCTACTGAGAGGTACCTGAGGCAGCAGAGACAGTCGTGTGCTGATGATGACAGTAACCAAGAAGGGAATGAGACACTGGTGGGTGGAAAAATAGGCGAAAACATCAGTGATAAGTTGACGGTTGGAAGTAATCATCAAGGTGCTGACAAGGATCACCCTGTAGCTTTTTCCATGAAAGCATCTACATCTGGTCCAATCGTTTGAAGATAGATGTGCTCAATCATCCAATGTTAATTGGCTAACCTTCCAAATTGAAGTAGTACGAGGATAACTTTCATTGTTCTTCCGTCCATACTGCATTGTGCATCGATGGTATCTGTACATAGAAAGTAGAGGTTACGGAAGTGGACAACATGGTCAGTGGACCAATAATTTTGCTGACTTGCATACTGTATCTGATTCTCTCTCTGGGTAAAGATAATGGAGGCTGATGTGATTTAGGGGGAAATACTATATTAAAGCATGTGGAGTTAGTTGGCTGAAGCTATGTACTTCGTGTTAGGGAGCTCGCTGCTGTCCGCTGGAGGAAATGGGAACATGTATTTAAGTTGTGCCTACTCTTTAGCAATAGCGAATTCGTTTACCATGTTTGTTCTGTTATACCTATCATTAATCGATGTTTACCCTTGTACATCTCAACTTTATTCGGTTCAGTTTCATGTTTGAAAGGAAAACTAAAAATAGGGTAAAAACAGTGATTCTCAAGTTTCCTAGCATGATGAACTCGGAACTTACAGAAGTTAAAAAACAATAACTTTAGGGCATAAAGCTCTTCACTTTGCGAAGGTCCGGGGAGAGATATCAATTATACCTGATTTTTCTTTTGCATTTTATAAAGATATTATTTTTGTGATTTAAACTTGTAATTTTTTGGCATAAAGGAGTAATCGTATCAGTTGTTCTAAGCTAGGGCTTGCAAAAAGATGGATATTTCTTGCTCGTTACTAGGCAATCACTTATTTATGAGGTTTGTGTAGGATGGATAGTTTTTATTTCGCATCTTATAGAAATTTTTTTTCGCTCTATGGGAAAATTTTTTCGCTCTATTTAGCCCTATTTTCTTCTAGGGGAATTTTAGTGATAGGTTTTATAGAAACGAGACGATCCTATTTGGTCAAATACCTAATGACAAACTCCCATGTTTATTTCATTACAATATTTTTAAAAAAGTTTCGCGTCTTTTGTTTGTTTTGTTGATCAGGTGATATTCGGATTTGAACTGAAAAAATAGGATTTGCAATCTTCCGTCTTATTACTCAGCCATGTCGTCGGGGCGTAACAAAATCAATTACAATATCCCCTTTTTTTAAGGGTCACTAAACTATTTGTTTTACCCCGAGCTTGAATCCTATTTTCTTAATAGCTTTCCCAAAAAACCTTTCCACGTTTGGATTGGATTATTAAAACGCAATTAAAAGGAGTGCAAAATGAATATAATATGACCGGGGTTACCAATCAATAGCTTAAACAGCAAAATTTTGCTTCGTTCTAGCCTCCTCTTTTTTTTTTTCTTTTGGGGTGATCTTTTATATAATTGTTTGATTTGAAATTATAATTTTTTTGTTTCTTCTTAATTATATATTTACATAATTGATTATCAAAGATCCATGGATTGAAGGAAATAAATTTTAAAAATAAAAATATTTTTAAATTGAAAAATATTTAATAATAAATAAAATTTAAAATATTTTTTAAAAATAATTAGAAATAAAATTCATAATATATAAAATAAATTTGTTTTAATAAAACAAAACATTTATTTTAAAATAACTAAATTTTATTAAATTAAAATTTGTCAATTTTAGACTAAAGGAGATTTCAATATTTGATATACTTTGTTTTACTATTATTAATAATTTATCTTTTAAAATTAAAATTTAACAATATGACATTTATTCAAGCAAAAGTGAATTGTAGCGATTCATGAAGCGAATTAAGCAATAG
Source organism: Erythroxylum baracoense (assembly GCA_025629805.1). Taxonomy (NCBI): domain Eukaryota; kingdom Viridiplantae; phylum Streptophyta; class Magnoliopsida; order Malpighiales; family Erythroxylaceae; genus Erythroxylum; species Erythroxylum baracoense. The sequence goes on from JAOTAY010000191.1 coordinate 44,121,577, forward strand.
TCAATATGAAAATCTATGAGCAATGCAAAGGGATTATTACGGCCAAAATGAAGAAACACGATGATACAAATTAAGAACAAGCCAATTAAATTAAGAATAAGGTAGAATTAAGATAATTAAAGTATTATAATATTTATCATATCTTTACATTAGTCATTTTGATGTTTGAGAGGTTCAACATGTATGATCATATATTTTTTGTTTTACACATATATTTTTCAGTTACCATGAGGAATGATAGTTTTGGTTTAAAATATTTTTAATCTTTTGGGAAAACAATATTTTTTTCATCTTAATATAATTAATTTCCTTATTAAATACCTCTACTTTTTTGGTTAATTACTAACATTATAATTTTCCATAATTAAGTTCATTTCGTTAATGCCCTTAACAAAAGGGCATATTTAGTACATCATGTCATCAAGAAGATAACATGGCATACACCTCTCCACACATTCTCAAGTGTCATTGCTAATATGACTTTTTTGGCCCATATTGTTGATAGGTGTATATTATATTATGTTTCTCTAGATGTTTATGTGTGTTTTTTAAAAGAATGTTTGCTTAGATGGTAATCATGTGCTTAGGACTTAGAATTGTGTTCTTGTTAGTGTTTTGACGTGTTTTAATTGTTTGATTATTTAGAGCAAATATTTGATCTTAATATTATGTTTCAAGGCTTGTTTGATGTCTTATTAATGAGTAGAAGTAGGAAAAATCAATGAAAAGATGAAGAAGAACTTGGAGAATAAGAATATGCACAAAGTGCATGTTAGCTACATAGGGATGAATGATTGCAAGGTTATGTATGCTAAGTTTTAATATTTATAATTTTGATATTTTCACAAGCGCACGGGTCGTTCACGTAGTACCTAAGATATCGATCCCACGAGGAGGGTTAATCTAATC
>JAOTAY010000191.1:44135725-44162119 GCA_025629805.1 Erythroxylum baracoense
ATATCACAGCCTTCAAGTGGAAGTAAATAAAGATCCACCCATGTAGTGAATCCTTGGATGGTGATAGGAACTTGTTTGCTCTTCCCTTTGCTAAAAAGTCGATCACCAGATGCCACGAGAACTTTAAACCGCCCACTACTGGTAATGGGTATATGAGCCTTTTCTGTAAAATCTGCATTGATAAAATTATGAGTGCTACCCGTGTCGACGAGAATAGTAGCTATACTCTGTTTAAGTTGGCCCTTCAAACACATGGTTCGTGGATTAGGACTCCCAGTGAGCGCGTGGATTGAAATAGATGACATATCCTCCTCTGGATCTTCAATCTCTATATCCACATCATCCTCTTTATCATCTTGTACAACCTGTATAGAAAATAACTTTTTACAGCGATGACTTACTTTATACTTTTCATTACAGCAGAAGCACAACCCGAGTTTCCTACGCTCATTAAGTTCATCTACACTGAGTTTTTTTACTGGATTGGCTGTAGCAGCAACCGTTGTAAATCGAGGTGGCAACAAGTTGCTCTTGGGTACATTGGATACCCGTTTTTGGGTTATTATTTTGGCTTCAAACAAACAAGCAAGGGAAATGGCAGTGGAGAGTGTAGTCGGACGATTCGCTTGGACCTCGGTGCGAATGGTATCCTTGAGTCCACTAACAAAACAGCTAACTTGCTTCTTAGGAGACAGACGACTAGCCTTAGCTAGAAGTTTCTCAAACTCTGCTTGATATGATTGCACTGTATCTTCTTGTCGAAGCTTCGTGAGTGCACCAAATGGGTCAAAGAACTCAGTTGGCCCATATCTAGCATTTAGTTCTTCTTTGAGTTCAGCCCAAGTTAAATTTTCTTTTTCTTGTTAGACTCGTAGGAGCCACATCTATGCTTCACCCTTTAAATGATAAGAAGCAATAGAGACTCGTTCATGAACAGGTGTGTCATGGAAGGAAAAGAATTGCTCTGCCCGACATACCCAACTTATGGGGTCTTCCTGACCATTGAACCGCGGGAATTCTAATTTAAACTTTGGGGCAAACGTGGTGTGATTTGCGCACCTGTGGTTGCCAGCAGACCTAGCTGCCGAGCTTTCCCCCTCAGATTTACCCGCTATTGAGAGCTGTTCAAAATGGCTATTGATGTTGGAAGCAAGCTCTGTCATCTGCTTCATCCAAACTTGTTGACTTTCCTATAAAGCTTGGATTACTCCTTCTACTTGTCCCATCCTTTGCTCCATGTTAAGGCTCTGATACCAATTGATAAGGACTTTAGGAGAGCCACACCCCAAAAGCTAGCTTATGAGGGTAGAGAGCCCAAAGTCTTTATAAATCTCACACCGACTTTGTATTTAATTGATGTGGGATCCAAGTCCCATACTTTACAATTGGATCAAACCGTAACACATCAACACAATACAGTCACAAATAGTGCTAGATGGATGATCAGATTATCAAATAGATGTGGTTAAAAAGACTCAACCACATATGTTCTTACCATTAAGAATCTAGCTACCTTTTATGAGACTATGTTTAGTCAGAAGAAAAATAAATAGAGGAATCTCATTATTAAAGATACGAGGTTTTACAAGATTAAGAAATTGATTGCACTAGTTAAATCTTAAAAAAAGAAAGTTCACACTTCTAAGAATGTAGCTCACATGCTGATGAAGTTAGTTACCATGGAGAAGTTTAAGTATTGTTTAGACTTGATTAATATCTCATAATGTTATACATGAATACAATCCAACCTATACAGAGAATATTTGCTAAGGCGGAGATTTTTATGTACGACTGATATGCATGGATGTGCAATCTTGGAAGTATTTCTTGGAGAGTTTTCTTAGAAGAACAAAGGTTGTTTCTTAAAAGTCTTTGGGTGATTACGGTCTAATATACGATGGTGTGTCAGAGCGTGCTCTTCTTTAGAATTCAAAGGTGAAGACATAAGATAGAAAATGAGTTCGTTTACATGACAAAAATTTAAAAAAAAATACGCAATATGAGATTAGGCTTGTTGTAGCTTGTGTCTATATGTGAGTAGATATAGTAAGATTTATAGTTAAAAGGTACTTGAAATGATCGAGGTGGTGAGCAAATATCATCGCAACTGTTACTGGGAGGAATAATAAATTAGGCAATAACGTGATGGTATCAATTCTCTTAATTCTGCCTATTTCCATCTGGTTTTACTTTATTATTAAATAATTTGTAACATGTTTGCTAATGTTTAGCAGAATATCTAGGATCCACTTACTATGCCAATACAAAGTAATCGTTTCATCCTTAATATATGATCTTGGAAATGCCTTTGTAGAGTATCTCTCTAGCAATTTTTTATTTTCATATTAGTAAACCACTCGTTTTACTTTCAAGTATTTATTAGTTAATAATTTCAGTCACCATCTTCGTGCTAATAAAAAGGATGAAGTTAAAAAGTGATGTTAATAGTTATTTAAACGTGACTTAGTTGATAATCAAGATTATTATTACTAATAACATGTTTAATCTTGTATTAAAAATTAACTTTTTAAACAAAAATTTGAATGCTTTTGTGTAGATTAAATTTAATATTTTTTATGTTAACACAACAACAACACCACTACCTAATAGAAATCCTGCTGAGGTGCAGAGCCTGGAGAGCTCTATTAGTACGCAACTTTATCCCTAACTAATAAATAAGCTGTTTCCAAATAACATATATAAACATGTCATTTTATAGTGTATAAATATGTATAAGTGTTGAAACATTTGTATCGTTGACGATTTATTTTACGAATGGAATTAAATTTTGTGAATCAAATCGAAATTAAAGGAATTACAAAGTGAATTGAATTGTTTTATGAATTGATATGAGCAGCCAATTACCTAACAATTTAGTGACTTTTGTAAACGAATGAGCAGTGCAAGGTCTTGATTTTTTTAAAGCTTTTATAGAATTCCTTATTATGATAATAAATTTGATTAGTTTGAAAAAAAGCAAATATTTAATTGTGAAAAAATTGATAGGTGTTAAATAGTCGTTATTTAAATGTACCTTTTCCTCTCTCTTATTAGTTTTAGAAAAATAATAAACATATATATAATACGGGACATCTTGTTAAAAAATATTAAATTATAAATAATTTTTTAAACAGTGAAGATATGTGTTTCATACTTCTTTAAATTTTTATATCATATTACTCTACTTTAGGAAGATATTTAGGGGATGTTTGCTTATATTTGGTTTTTGATTTTTGTTCGCTCAATTTTTATTTTTATTTTTATTTTATTTTAAATCAAAAATAAAAACTTATCTAATTGTTAATGTCAATGTAATTATATTTTCTTATTAAACAAAACTTAGAAATAAAATAATTTTATAAATTATTAATTAAATAAAATTTTTTAATTTGTTATAAAATATTTGTTATATTATATTTACTAAACAAAGTGAACATTTATGTTTTAAAATTTTTAAATTAATTACTAAAATATATCGTCATTGTCATCACCCAATTCCGCTGAGGAGCGAGATCTGGAGAGGTCCGATATACAATTACTAAAATATATGAATTTATTAAATAATATTTATTATAGATATAATTGTTAGTAACTAATATTGAATAATATATATTTGGTTAACAATAAAATCAAATTGTGAAAAAAATAAAAAACTAAAACCAACTTTTGTAATTTTTCATAAGTTATAAAAGTAAAAAGAAACCAAAATCTCAAATAATTTTTTTTACAGAAAATTTAAAACCAAAACAAAAAATAAAATCAAAACACGTCCTTAACGATACATTCTCTAGAAATGATATATTTTGTGCTTAATTTTGAATATCAAATTATCTCTTGCTTTTACAAGGTAACACTTAATGAGCGTTATATGTATCAATTACTAACAATCGGCTGGACAAAAAATAATATTAAAAATAACATGTATAATGTATTTGTATTGAATATTTATATTAAGATGTATTGTGAAATTTTAATTTATACTAACAAATACAAAGATGAAAATTGAAACATCATAAAATATTGGATAAAAGTTATAAATTAAAAAATAAAGTTTTAAATATTTAAATACAAATTATTTAGTTAATAATTATTATATTTATAAAATAAAATGTTAATCTTAATTTTAATAAATTGAGTTACTGAATAAAAATTTAAAAATATAATTTTAATTATATAAAAATTGAACAGCTATTTTATAATTTAAAAATATTTAAAATGATATATTATTAATGAGTGCCATTATTATATCATACCAGTATCAAAAATAGTTACGAAATCCGATATATGTTATTCACATATTTACGTAACATTAACTGTTTTTTTTTAATATGCTTTAAGGAATTCACCATCAGCAGATTACCAGACTTCTTTTCGTGTACTGGTTAACCTGGCTTTTGAGTCTTTTTTGTTTTGGCTTGGATTATTACCAGATTTCTATGGTGTATGATCGCGGATCGTGACGAAGGTTTGTAATATTGACTTCCAATTAGAAGACGTATCCCAATTTTTTTAGAAGAATTTAGAATGTGCAAGTCAAATCGACATAAGCATGACAATGATTAGAGTAATGATGTAACAAGCGTTTAACCGTTAATTCTGGGAATTGATTTTGTCAATAAAAATATTATTTTATGAGATGGTTATAAGAAGATTCGCAATTGAAAAATTTAACGAGTTCAATCAATTTAAACGTAAAATGTTTGAATTGTTTATTTTTTTGATTGATTTTTAACTTTCTATTTGATTTATTTTAATAATTCTTGTTGTTAAAAATGAATTAGTTTATTAATTAATTGGTCAATTTTTTAAATTAATAAGTACTTATAAATTAAAATAAATCAATTAATTTCATTTAACGGTCTCTTTTTTTAATTAAACTTTAAATTATTTAATGAAGGAGGATAATCTCTTTCAATTATATTTCAAAATTTTTAATTTTGTCTAATTTTTAATCAGTTTCATGACGGTTTAATATTAGTTGAATTTTTAAACTTTAAACCTCTTCTATTATCTATTTAACTTTCAGTCTAATTTTTAAAACGTTGCTATTAATTATTATATGTGGTAGCAGTTAATATAATTGATGCATAATCAAAGTCAAATTGTGTCATGATGCAGAAATTTGAATACTTAAATATTTAAAGCCATAATTTCAAAGAAGATAACCTAATGTCATTTAAAAATTTGAATATTTGAAAATATAATTTTAAAGCGTCTATCACCAAATAGTTAATAATGGCAGATAATTAAATCGCGATGAATGCGACAATGATATGTAATGTTTGACTAAAAAAAGAGTTGGTATATACCAATGTTCCAAAAGGCATAATTTTTTTTTTTTTTTTTTGAGGATGGGGTCTCTCGTCTCGTCCTTTACACCTGTCACTCAAATCCTAATGATTGTATCATCACACATCAGATTTTACGAATTCCGTCACAACAATATTATATATGGCTGCTACAAGTGTAGAGTAACCACTTTCGGATACATATGCCTTAGCTTCTGTGTCTGCTACTATTCTCTGTCTGCCTTCTCCTGGACTTATCAGTTATTTGCTAATAAAGCTACCTCTTTTGTCTATCAATATTTAATTTTCATGTGATGACGTAAGTCTTCAAAGAGTTGCTATCGCCATCGTCCTCTGCCTACGTGCAACTCATCTTCTTGAACACTCTCTTAGGTTCTGATTCCTTTTACCGAATCTTTTCCAGGAAAAGTAAGAAGAAAACTCATATTTGGTGAGTAAGGTTTGTGGGTATGTGTCAAAGGTTGAAACTTTTTTTGGGTTTCATTGGTTTTCCAGGAAATGTACAAAAAATGGAAGAAACCTGTGGCTTCTACATTTCTAGCCAAACAAGCCCTGAAGTAATTTAAAATTGGACAGTGAAAGCTCCTTTTTGTTATTTGTTTTGTTCTGCACTGAAGCTAAGGTTAGGGCTATGATTGTCCATATTGGCCATAATAATTTTTCCTTTTCAAGGAACGTCTTGTCTGTTTCTGTTCATTCTTCAGGCAATCCAATAGCAAGCAGTCCGCAGAGGTTTGTTTTCAGTTTCCAATCATTGGCTCGCTTTCATATTGCTTTTGAAGTGATTTTGGCGAAGTAATCATTCTTCTTTATAGATTGTTTGTAGAAATTTGAACCCTTCGTGTGTATGATAGAAAGACTCGATTGATCTCAAGTCCTTGGGTTTTCTTGCCATTTCTCATCAGCCGAATGCCCATTTTGTTTTTCCTGTTCTGGTCACCTCATATCAATTCGTACATTGTTTCTTACAGGCAAATACCCAGATATTGGAGCTTAAACTCATGGAAAATGCTGTTGGAGGGTTCATGAGGAACAGGAGATTAGAGAGTTTCTTTAGTACAGACTCCTCCTCCCAAAATGTTATAGAAACCAGCAGCAGAGTTGAAACGCATGAAGAAGTGGAAAAAAGGCCTAGAAATGATGACGGGTGGATTTCCGTCTTCATCTCGTATATAAGAATTGTGACTTGTTTTCTGGCGATGATGGTTACAACGATGTTATGGGCTCTAATTATGTTCTTGCTCTTGCCATGGCCCTATGAGAGGATTAGGCAGGGCAATATTTATGGACATGTCACTGGTAGAATGCTGGTAATCTGTTCTTTCAACTTCGACGTAGCTCAAGAATATTGTTATTTTGTATTCGTAACAGTGTCTAAGAATGCAATTACTATTTCTTTGTGAAAAGAAAATTCAAGGAAGCCAAATAACTGAAAATTTCCGCTCCTATCTATCCCCAATTCCAAGCTCTTATTGTCTTACAATTTCCAGGTTATCTTATCCAGGTCTACGTAAACATTAGACAATATTGCAATTCTTTTATCAAATGATCCTGTGTTTTACTAGATGATTCACGCAAGGGATTTTGGTTGCAGATGTGGATCTTAGGAAATCCTATGAAGATTGAAGGCACTGAATTCTCGAATGAGAAGGCCATCTATATCAGTAATCATGCATCTCCCATAGACATTTTCCTTGTGATGTGGTTGGTTCCTACTGGCACAGTTGGCATCGCAAAGAAAGAAGTAAATGTTCATTATTTTCTCTTCATCTTCACAGCTGTGAATGATTGATAAGATTCATTACAAATGAATGCTATTAAGGACCAATCTGTATACCCATGTATGAAACTGACGTTGACGAGAGATTTAGCAGACAAATTTCAGTTTTACTGACAATTGAAATTCCAATAAGTGCAGATCGTATGGTATCCTCTGTTTGGACAACTATATGTATTGGCCAACCATCTACGAATAGATCGATCAAACTCAACCGCAGCTGTGAGATCCATGAAAGAGGTATTGATCTCTCTTTCTCTCTGGAGAAGAAGTTGTTTGTTTGTCTGCATGTTGAGCTTATATTACATTTGGCTCAGGCTGCTCGTGCAGTTGTCGAAAACAAGCTATCACTAATCATTTTCCCCGAAGGCACAAGGTCCAAAAATGGCCGATTGCTCCCGTTCAAAAAGGTAAGATTAGGGAGCAAGCTTTGTCTGAAGATTATGTTTGTTTGCCTGAAATTTCCATTTCTTCTTTGCAATTGCAGGGGTTTGTTCATCTAGCATTGCAAACACGCCTGCCAATAGTGCCGATGTTCCTGACAGGAACCCATCTAGCCTGGAGAAAGGGCAGCTTGCGTCTCCGGCCAGCACCTATATCAGTTAAATATCTTCCTCCAATCACAACTCACGATTGGACGGATGATAAGATTGATGACTACATAAAATTAGTACACAACATATACATTGAAAACCTTCCCAAGTCTCAACGGCCCCTAAGCCTAAGTTAGGAGGAGACCTCTCTATTTGTACACATACTACAGCCTATTCCAGTATTCCCTTGCAAACAACAGAGACCCGTCTGTTTTTCTTTGTATCCTCTGTCTGTACGGTCAACTTTCGGTGATGATTTATGTACATACCATTTTTTTAATTGTATTTCAGATTTTTTAATTATAATTAAATTTTTTAAATCTTAAATTTATTATTTTATGGCTTAACTTTTAATTTGATTTTTAAAACAATAAAAAATATAAGAATTGAAATCTTTTGTCTTTCCGTTTACACTAAAAGCGCTCCTCTTTTCCGTACAACGTTTTTTTTAAAATTCCCATGTGAATTGTGAACAGAATACATACATAAAAAAATTAAAAATATTAAAGTTTCAGGGAGACGTATGTATTTCCATGCTTATTGGGATTAGAAGTAATAAAAATAAATAATATTTACAATTGTTTTTAAATTCTTACTTATAAATAATAATAAAATAAGGAATAATTGACGAGAAAGAGAAACATCATTGAAGTTTTCTATATTCTCAAAAAAAAACCTAAAGTTATATTATTATTTTCAAGGAGTGAAGCACATGACATTCTCATGGAATAGTACCCCAATTCACTTTCCATACGATACGTGTCGGTTTTGCGGGGAGTTTTCGAGATCTTTGTCTCACGGCCCTGTCAACTTTGATAACAATCAGATATTTAATATTTTTTCAAGCTTAAACTAGGATATCAACATTTTGAAATGCTCGTCTCTTTTTCTTAGTTTTTTTTTTTTTTGGTGTTTTGTTTTCTCTACCGGAAAAGCGCCGCTCCAGTGGTTAGGCTTTCTTCCTTGCTTTTGCATTTATCTATGGGATTTTGACTACACTCTTTTTATTTCTTTCGCAAAGCATTTTTATCGGCTTCTAACTATATGATAGAAATAAAAGATTGTTGGGTTCCTATGCCCTCTCCATGTTTTCCCTTTTTTAATTGCTATTGGGTTTCTTGTATAATGAAAATGAAAAACGAGTTTAGTGGTCTTGGATGGTTAAAGATGTGAAATTGCGACGTTTGCACTTTTAACCAAACATGGACCGGTACTCTTGTGTAAATTGGAATTTCTCATAGAAACTTTTCACTGTTTATCTAATCGGTGTTTTGCAACACCATAGAAGTTGGTGTTGTCTTTTTTTTTTTTGCTTTGTTTCTTCTCTTAGTTGTTGTGATTGTCTTTAACTAATTGTATATTTACAGTCAATGTCTTTTTGCTTGCTAAAGAGTTACCTTTGATTGCTTCTCTGCTGGCTTATTAAAGTTATTTGCTTTTATTGACCCTTTATGTGAGGCTCGATATCTTAAAGAAATTACGATTCTAGTCTTAATATGCTGTCGTGATGTTACTTTGCCTCGACCTAAATTTTGCGATTAAAATTCATTGTCTGGGAATATGATCGCACGCTACTAATTTTTATGAAATTGCTTCTCTGTTGTCATTAAGAGGCGTTCGAATTGCTTACCTATGTGTAGGTAATTCTCATACCAGAAAAACCTCTCTTATTTACTTCGGTGGATGGTTTGCATCTTTAGCTGCTTCAGTTGCTCTCCTTCTCAAATTGATAATACATTGGGATTCCTGTGAGGTTAGCCAGAAAGTTGTAGTTTTATAATCTTGTGAAAGTTGGTGAATAAAAATGAAGCCACATAAATTGCTGTTATTTTGTAAACCAACTTATTAGGCGCTCAACTGTTGTAAGATCTCTGTACTTTACTGAACTACATAAATAGACATGGAGCTTTCACTTCTTGAAAAAGGTTGGCATAGATAATATGGGAATTGAGATAGTAATGATAATAGCGGTCTATGGCTTTTCGGACTGAGCTATGAGGTGTTGTCCTGGTTGAGACTAATCTAGTTGTTTTTGTTTCATGCCATGTTAGTGAAACAGTTAGCATTGGATAAGAAAGAAATATCTCAATATGAGAGAAAGAGGTGCTAAACCTAATGGTTATCAAAATTTTGACATTTGAAAGCCTTTTGTAAATTCCTATTTGCAATAACATTTGGAACATGCTAAAGAGCATCCAATTTGGAAATACAACTACAGAAATGCATGAATTATACTCTACTCAGTAAATGTGTACTTTTTCACAAACAGGATTTAGAGTTATATGGTTGCAAAAAGCATGTGTGGTAGATTGCTATTTTTTTCTGAACATTCCCTTGAACATTAGTGGTTCTTTCCATGTTTTAAAAACGTTTTTAATATATTTATGTCATCCACAAAACTGTATTAGCATGTGCGTTTGACCAGTGGAGATAAAGAAGGAAAGTGTCGAATTAAACTATATGTTATTCAATTCCCATATATGTAGGTGCTACACAACACGCCTGAATTCAACTAATGTGCTTTCAGGGCAGACTTTTTTCTTATGCATAAGAAAGCGTCAATATCTACAAAAATCCCTCAACCCATACCCTGAGATTTGAACCCTAGTACTATCTCACTTTGGTGTTAGGCCAAAGAATTGATGGTTCAAATTAAACTTCAATATTTTTCTGTTATTGTGTGAAAACATATTATGGGAGTTCCTGTTAAAATAGTTGTGATGTCATAAGATTCCAAAGTAAATACAATTTTGCAGGATTTGTTGCTCTGTTTCATGAATATTGCCTTTTTCCTTCAATCATTGGCACTTTTAACTTATTGTCTTTTCAGTAATATTAGTGACTGTGAACTCAATTTTCAGCTGCCATCTTGAATGCAGGGATGGAAAACATATAAGATCTCATCAAGCTAGTGATTCCTTTGATATAATAAAGATGAATGAAGCAAATCAGGGTAACAACCTTGATGCTTCAGCCATTGTTCCATTGAAGCGCAAGCGTGGTCGACCACGCAAGTATCCGAGACCAGACTCTGAAGGGGGAAATGATCATATTCCAAGAAATCAAAATCGAAATCAGGGAGAAAATGCTCATGTTTCACCTGTAGTCAATGGAAATAATCCACGCCAACTAGATCCAATTACTGATGCAAATGATACCATGGTGGGTCAGGTTGTTTATGGTGCAATTGAGGCTGCATTTGATGCTGGATATTTGCTCACTGTCAGGGTTGGCAACTCAGAAACTACTTTGAGGGGTGTTGTTTTTAAGCCTGGGCGCTATGTCCCTGTTTCTTCAGACAACGACATTGCACCTGGTGCTCAAATGATTAGACGAAATGAGATTCCCCTCCCAAGAGAGGACTACAGTCATGTACAAGGCCATAATTCAAGGTCCAGAAACAGAACTAATCATATGTCTCAAACAGCTGACATGGCATCCTCAAAAGGCATGCCTCAAAGTGCTCCACTGGGTGAAGCAAGAGGCAACCGTGTGCCTGTTGTGGTGCAGCCTTTCAATCTAGCAAATGGCATAACAGGTCCTGGTGAACCATCTTTACTTGTACGCCAAGCTAGCCATCAGTTGGCCTCCAAAGGCAAAAGCATTCTAGAGGCTGCTCATTCATCAAATGGTTCAACTGTCACAATTCTGGAGCAGGCAGCTGAAAACCAGTTTCGACATTTTCAATCTCAGGATAATCAGCAGATGATGCCTTCAGGCCTGCAAAATGAAGCTCATTCTTTCGGAAATTCCCCAGAGGCAAAGCATAAAGGAGAAGCTAAACACATGAGACCACCTGATATGCCTTTTGAGAAACTTTTAACTGAAGTCGTTAAGAAGGTTCAAGTGCCATCCCAGTCAAAGGAAACTATTAGCCGCTCAGCTGATAAGTTATCCCCAAAAGATTCCGACTATAGCATAGAGGACGATGGCAGCGACACAGATCAGCCACTTTCTATTGAGCCTCTGCAAGCTCTGCAACCTGATCTTTTAAACCACCCTCCAGTTGTGTCAAAGCCTGTAGAACATTATAGAACTGGCAAATTGACTGAACTTTTGCAGGTAAGTAAAAACCTTAACTAGAAAGTGCAGTTAAATCCTATACCACCTAATTTACACTTTATTTTCCCCTTAAACTATGAAAGTAAGTACCTTGAATCATAGGCCATCAAACATCTTACATAGTTAACTACATTGAAGACATAGAGATGAGTTGTCAGCTAACACTCAGAGCTTAAGAAGGTTTTGCAGGAGAACATGATGGAGAATCAGGAATTACGGAATGAGGAGCAAGTTGCAAGTTCACGACAAGAAGTTGATAAGCCAAGGATCCTAGAAACCAAGCAGGGAGCTTAGAGCCTGCCATACGAGTGAAGCAACGTGAGCCTCGACTGTCTAGTTGAACTGGTTTCCTAGAGGGGCCATTTTATCTTCTACTTGTGTAAACTACATCGCCATTATGTGCAATTAGATTAGTGTATAATCTCTCATTCTGAAATTGATACACTCCATGGAGGATTAGCTTTTATATACGCAAAGAGTTTGCAGTTGTGGGGGAAAGAACTGCATGTTATCATGTGGTTATTGTTTATCACTCACTCGGCGTGTCGTTTCGCTTATAGTAATTAGTACACCCTTCAACCGTACGGTACACATAGTTCACGGCTATCTTACATGATCCAGCTCAAACTTTTCAACTTTCCGGCAACCTCCCTTCTAATTCTAAAGCCTTGACACAGCAAACTTATCTTTCCCATTTCATGAAGGATAAATAGAATACCAGGCATAGGACAATGCAAAAGAACTCTTTCAAGTTCTACAGGGCTTCATATGGGGATGGTTCTCCTTGATGCTTTCTGCAATTCTAGCTTGCAACTTTTCAGCTGTATACATTCATGGTTCAGGGATGTCAATTACTGCATCATGCAAAAAAGAAACTGCAACTTTGCAGGGAGACCAACAGACTACTTACCTTCGTGGAGAGACCGCATTTGTTGAACTCAGCGAACCACAATGCGACTCGGATGAAACAGCAAGCACAGTGGTTGAAGCACTTAAAACAAATAGCATTAGTAGAAATTGATGGATACAGAAGCAGGCATTTCATAATATAAGATTGTTCAGCATATAAAGTGCATGATCAGGATCAGCATCTGCTCCACTACGGAAATGCCTTATGATTATCTGCTCTTCCTCCACAGGTTTTGCATTTAGGGGCAGGGATCTGTTGTAAAGAAAAGCTAAACTTGAAGCACATTCAAACAATTAAACAATTCATTCACGGTTACCAATGTGAGTTCCAATAGAGCTTTTATCAAACTATTTGCATTACATGATTAATTATCCTATATTGTACAAAGTTGTAAATAAATGGTGACTATCAGTCATGTTGTTGAAAAACTAATCAAGTTTGCACGAATCTGTACTACCATGTACTAGTTTAGAATATGAAGTATACAATTAGTTAATCGTGAAGACCTCTTTTAGTATTAGCAAACATCATATAATCACTGAGAGATGGAGAATAATCCTCATAAATAAAAATTTGGATGTATTATTAGGTTTTACGCTTCGTAATGGAATTGTTTAGAAAAAGTCTTTCTACTAATTAAGAATAAGGTTGCATACTATTACTAATTAAGGGTAAGATTACGTACTACTAAATTTCCATAAATTCCGCTTATCATTCATACCAGGTGGTGGTGTTATTGTTGATGTTGAATGATTGTTTAATCTCTAAAACTTACATATATATGTATAAATTAATGTCATTATACAATATTTTCAAACATATTTTCGTATCAAAATAATTGATTATTATTGATAATTTTGTTTTCATGACTATTAATCAAAAGTTCATCATCTTGTACGGAAGGGAAAATTTCATGAAAGATGTTTACAGTAATTGTGACTTCAAGCTATACTTCCGGTGGTTTAATTTATTTTAAGGTTCCATATATTTTTCTAAGAATTTGAATAATTTGATTAATTAAAATTAAAATGTTAATTAATTGATGTTGGTTCATTTTCTTGATTAGTAATAATCAAATTCTAATTTTAAGTACAAAAGGTATTTTTTAAGGAAATTAAAAAAATAAATTTAAAAGCAACAGATTTGATAAATCAGTTAAGATAATGACAAGCAAGATCCTTAATACATTTGTATTTTATACAACGCAAATATAAAGATCCTTCATATATGAAAAAGGGAGAAGAATTATATTTCGACAAAAAAAATGTAAGGATCAAAATGTGCTCTTTAGTTTTTAAGAATTATTAACGAAAATTTAACTTCTTTATAAAAGAAATTTCCAGTCTGAACTTAACTATATTTGCAAGGAAAAAAATAGGCGAATTTATAAGAATGAGGAGCAGCACAAATCTAAACTTACTATGTAATTGTCAACTTGATTAAAGAAACTCTCTTAGCTCACAAGCTAAAAGGCAGTATCAATCATGAGATTAGATAGCTTTGGTTAATTTAAGCTCTTGTTATAATTGTTGTATTGTTGTCTAGTGTATTGTAGCTTTTTTGACTGTAGAATCTTTGACGAGGATTGTATACAAGTTTTTAGTGTTGTTAATATAATTTCCTTTAACTTCAAAAAAAGAGAGGAAATTTGCAGTCTTTGAAGTTTTGAGAGCAATGATTAAAAAACGCAACCAATTCATTCGTTCTAACGGTAAAAATTTTAAACTGTTCATTTTTTGGTTTAATTTTTAACTTTTTGATCCGATTCATTTTAATAATTTTTATTGTTAAAAATGTAGTAATGTATTAATTAATCAGTTTTTAATTAATAAGTGCTTATAAATTAAAATTTATTTAATATTTTTTAATTAAATTTTAAATTCTTCGATACATAATAACAATTTTTTCAACTATATTTTATTATTCAAATATCAATTGAATCTTTTAAAACATAATTTTTTATTTTAATGATTTAATTTTAACCTAATTTTTAAAATATTATTGAAGAGGGCTAATCACAAAAACAAATTGCAAGTAGAATACGAGTGAATTGAGTTTTGTCAACACAAAATATAAAAATACTACAAAGATAAATTAGTAACCTATGAGGTTAAATTAAATTAAAGAGGAAGAAAATATAACGGAATACGTGGACCCCAATCCATCAGCTTTCTCCTAACTTATGCAAAACCCTAAACCCTCCAGTTTTCTCTAAACCTTAAACCCTCCCTATTTCTGTGCTCTCCACGAAAGACCTTGCCTTGAACTAACGCTATCTCAAAAAACCAAAGGTCTTGACTTTCCCATTCATTAAGGATTGCAAGTCCCTTTTAAGGACGACCCAGAATGAGGAAATCCAAATCCCAATCCAAACAACTGCGAAAGCAACGTATAGTTGTAGAACAAGAAGAAATTAACTTTCTAAACCGGTGGATAGAATCCCAGAAGCTTGAGTCCGGATCCAACCCCCTCTCTCTTCCGCCGCTCCCTTCGGATGATGCTCCCGTCGGCCGCCTTCCAGAAGGCGGCTTTTCCCGGTATGCAGGGGCTACCAAGTTTAGTGAATTGCCGTTGTCAAAGAAGACAAAAGATGGGTTGAAGAAGGGTAATTATATTTTGATGACTGATATACAGAGGGCGTCTTTGCCTCACGCGCTTTGCGGCAGAGATATTCTCGGTGCTGCCAAAACTGGGTCTGGAAAAACCCTCGCTTTTGTTATTCCTGTAAGTGTCTAGTGTCTAATTTTTATTCAGATTCATGATTATGTTTTGTGGGATTGTCATTTCCTGATGATAGTTTGTAAAGGTCAGTTCTTTAACCTATTACATGAATTTACATTAACCTAACCCATGCCCTTTTGGTGTGGGGTGAGCGAAGTTCAGGTTTTGGAGAAGTTACACAGGGAAAGATGGAATCCCCAAGATGGGGTAGGCAGCATTATAATGTCTCCCACGAGGGAATTAGCGGGGCAACTTTTTGATGTATTAAAAGCAGTTGGGAAGTTTCATAACTTTAGTGCTGGCCTGCTAATTGGCGGTCGAAAAGATGTGGATGTGGAGAAGGAGCGTGTTAATGAGCTGAACATATTGGTTTGTACTCCTGGTCGGCTTCTTCAACACATGGATGAAACATCAAATTTTGACTGTTCTCAACTTCAGGTCGAGATCTGCGCATAGTTATATGTCTTTTTGTTTTATTGGAAGACATGAATATGATTGGTGCTTTCTTAGTAGTGAGTAAGATATCTGTTCAGAATGGTTTACTTTTTCTATATCTTTATTTTAAGGATTTGTTTATGTTTTTTGTACAAGCTAGTACTTTTGGTACCGGCTAGAGCTCTATTGCCCCTTTCATATATAGCTGATATAGGTAAAATTTCTTGGCTAGGGAACAGTTATTGGTCCTTGATGAGGCAGATCGTATTCTTGACGTTGGTTTTAAAAAGGCTGTGAATGCAATAGTTTCACAGCTACCTAAGCACAGGCAAACCCTTCTCTTCTCTGCCACTCAAACCAAGTCTGTTCAGGATCTTGCAAGACTCAGTTTGAAGGATCCAGAGTATCTCAGTGTGCATGAAGAGGCTGTGACAGCGACTCCTAACCGGTTACAGCAAACTGCTATTGTTGTGCCTCTCGATCAAAAGTTGGACATGCTATGGAGTTTTATAAAGGCACACCTTAATTCAAAGATTCTTGTATTTCTTTCAAGCTGCAAGCAGGTCAGTTACATAAGTCTATTCTAATTGTATGACACTTGTGATGTGGGTGACAATGTTGCTACTGCACATGGTAGAGACCATGGGGGAATATAGTAGATTCTTGAATCACTATTGGTTCAGTAAGATACTAATGTAATGAGATTTTGGATTATTAGTTCTGTTGATGGGAAGCAATACTGAGATGCATTTCAATTAATTTTCCCCAACATTTTCCAATTCCAGGCCGGTCAATGTGTCAAGCTGTCTTTTGATTAATACATGAAAAAAACATGCAATTATGTTTCTATAATATGGCTTTGATTTTTTGAGTTGGTTGCTGGTATATTTCACTGCTGCTGCTGCTGCTTTGGAAGTTGAAATTTTCATCAAATGTTAGGTGATAAAAGTTTTGATGAATGTATTTGTTTTTGCGGATTCATTTTATCTTGGTATGTGCCCATGTCAGGTTTTAATGAGATGGATTATATTTGGTACATAGCTAAATTATTCTTGTATACAACATGAAGAGGGAGGAAGCATTGTCCTTTCCTAGGGGCCTATTATTATTCAATTCCTAATGTCATATGCATAATAATGCTTTGTGGAATCGGTACTTACTCCTTCCAATATGAATTGCCTCTAGTTTCAACTTTCTTCATGTGCAATTTGATAGGTGAAGTTTGTCTTTGAAGCATTTAAGAAACTGCAACCAGGGATTCCATTGAAGTGTCTCCATGGAAGGATGAAGCAGGACAGGAGGATGGGAATTTATTCTCAATTTTGTGAGCAGCGATCAGTTCTCTTTTCAACTGATGTAGCCTCTAGAGGGCTTGACTTTAATAAGGCAGTTGACTGGGTTGTTCAGGTGAGATATTGATTGTTTCATAAACTGAAAGCTTGCCTTATATGAGCACTGGTTCATTTGAATATTACTTGCTTGCTTAGGTGGACTGTCCAGAGGATGTTGCTTCCTACATACATAGAGTTGGTCGTACGGCACGTTATCAATCTGGAGGGAGGTCTGTTGTGTTCCTGATGCCCTCAGAAATGAAAATGCTTGAAAAGTTACAAGCAGCAAAAATACCTATAAATGTTATTAAGGTGAGCCACCTAATTTTAGAGTGATTTGAGTATTTAATCTGATTTGACTGGTTTTAGATATTGCTTGTTCTAAATGTGAAAAATGGTTGCTGTATGTAGTACACTAAATTTGTTCATTTTGTTAATCACTTTAGGCAAACACAAAAAAGTTGCAACCAGTTTCTGGGTTAATGTCTGCTTTACTAGTCAAGGATGACGATTTGCACAAGTTGGCTAAAAGGGCATTGATTACATATTTGCGTTCCATACATATTCAGAAGGACAAGGAAGTGTTTGATGTGATGAAACTCCCAATTGATGAATTTTCAGCTTCTTTGGGTCTACCAATGACCCCAAAGATCCGTTTTCTTAATCAGAGAATTAAAGGGCAAAAGACAACAGGAAAATCTTCCGCCATTTTGTTGGAAAGTATGAATGAGTATAGTACAATTGATATTCCGAGGGAAAAGTTTGAAAGTCATGACTTTAATGAAGAACTTGCAGATAGACGAGAAAAATTAGACATTAGTGACGTTGAGGAGGAAAATGTGGACAAAGATTTTCTTTTAAGAAAAGATGCACCGAATGTGGGGGATGGAAAAACAAGTGAGATTGGAGATATCATGTAAGTGAAGTTTGTAGCTCCTGTATCATGCTGTTTAATGTTCCGTTGGATTAACAAAAGGCGTTGCTTGTAGAAGCTAAGCTTCCATTTTGCATGCCTTTTCTTTTTACTTGGACTCATCTAGTTCTTACTTTTTTTGTTGATTACTTGAGGCCTGCAACACGGGTTTTGAAGAAAAAGAAGTTGAAGATTAATATTCACAGACCACTGGGGACAAGAGTTGTCTTTGATGAGGAAGGCAATACACTTCCTCCATTGGCTAGAGTGGCAGATACAAAGACTATTGATGAGTCATCTTTGCTTGACCAAGGTATACTGAAGCTTTAATGCCATTTTTCTGTTTGGCAGAATGAGTAGATGTCTTTTGTTAAGATGGTTAATAGCCTGAAGTAGCGGTCTAGGATTGTTGATTGACGTCTATATATAAATCGGCAACTCAAAAATCCCGTTTCTTCGAGCTATACTAGTTTCGTATGTAATGCTCATGTTTTGTTTTCTATAGGCAAAAGAAGTGAATATTATCAAAAGATGAGAGAGGAGCTGAAGCGGGCAGACAAGGAAGATAAACAATTGGATCGACAACGTCGCAGAGAGAAACGTATTAAAGAGAAGATGAAGTGGAAGAAAGACTCCATGGAAGAAGAGGAAAGTGAGCATGAATTTTCTGCGACAGACGAAGAGAACATGCAGGACATGAAACAGAAAAGGCAAAAGATCTATTTTAATAGTAGTGATGATGACGAGGTTAAAGAAAATAAGAGTGACGTAGGCTTGAATACTGATTCCATTTCTTTGGCAGAACAAGAAGCTCTGGCTCTTAAGTTGTTAAATTCCATGCACTCATAGATCCTATTTTTTCACATGATGCCAACTTCCAACTTTTTGGTTTTATGTGGTCCATTTCTGTACATTTTGTCAATTCATTCATTTTTTCCAGAAATGATACTTCCATTTTGTCCATATCCTTTTCTCGATTCTAGCATAGCTGTTCTGATTCTTGATGATGATTTTGCTCAAAATTTACAAAGAAATGGAGTTGTATACGGCAAGATTACTGCGGTATAGATATTTTTCAACACGGAACTTCTATACAATTATTAAATCACTTTTAAGTCAAAATGCTAAACTTGTACTAGTCCTTTTGAAGTTGTTCTGTCGTTATTTTGAAACAAGAATTCAAGAGCAAAGTTTAAGTCGACAAAGTAACTTCCAATGTCGTGTGTTATGTTCCACTTAACCTCGGGTTTTATTCCTGTGAAAGATAAATGCTACAAGGTATATGCAATCTACGACAAAATCAATAGCATAGCCTGTAATTTTCCAAAAACAAAACAAAGGCAGGCAAAATTTAGGACAGTCGAAAACGTTTAAAATTCTGCTCGTGGGGAGATAATAGAGATCTGCAAAAAGTTGTCATGCAGCAGAATTAAACCTAATGTAATGTCAATTTTCAGCAGGAAAACCGGGCACGCAGCAGGTCTCAATTCTTTTATTAACTACTAAATAAGAAGTGATACTTGGCTCAAATATTACACCAATATGTAAGTATACAAAGATTTTACTGAGCAAGTCCACAATCGTATGAGTGGGGTAACACACGCTAACAAAACATAATAGGTCCTCCCGTCCCGTCCACTCAGTTGTCTTACCATATATAATATATAAGAAAAGAGGAAAGGAAAATGTCGAATTGGATGTCGACAAACAGCAAACTTGTCTGGAGAACACAAAATGTACTACAAAGCCATTAGTCATAGCAGCATGCCGAGATGCGCCAATTATCAGTTTACAAACACCTCTCATCTGATAGAACTAATCCTAAAAAAGCAGCTACAAAGCACAATTTCCCACACCAAGCACTGGAAGACAATAACCACTCGACACCTGCAAATTGAGATTGTCATGAAGAGAATACATGAACTCCAACTGGTGACGCCGCAGAACTAGATCACTGCAGAAAGCATAAAATGTTATTACATAAATGATAAGCATGCACCCAGAATTTTGTAGCAAACGGTAGCATGTAGTAGTATTATGGACACACATCTGCAAGTATAAAAGCGTCTGTAGACACCAGTAAGCAATGATAATATAAGATCATACATTTAAGTTGCTGAAATATTACTGTAAGCATTATATGCTTCAATGTCGTCCATGTTTAAGCATCTTCATAAATTTAAGTTGTTGAAATATTACTGTAAGCATTATATGCTTCAATGTCATCCATGTTTAAGCATCTTCTTTTTCCCCAGAAAGAGTTTCCAATATTCTCTTCTACAAGAAATTTTTTAGACAGAGCAGTCATACAAGGTTCTCCAATCTTAGTTAAGAAGGCCATGTAACTTACCTGCTGTGGCTGCTGGTAAGCTCCTGGCTGTTGGTAAGCTCCTGGTTGTTGGTAAGCCCCTGGCTGTTGATAGTTTCCGTATCCAGGATAGCCTCCATAATACATGTTAGGATCTTGAGGAGCAGCTGCATATCCATATGCATCATATCCTTGAGCATATCCGTAGTAACCACCACCCCACTGGCTTTGATCTGGCTGAGACTGAACACAGCATCCTTCTATATCAGTAACATGAATAAAAAATTCAACAAGAGGAGAAAAATATGAAAAAAATAAAAACCTGTTTGTTTGACGGACTACGTCCCCATGAGAGCCGAATACTTTGTCCTGCTAACTGAGTTCCGTTCAACATCAAAAGCGCTTGCTCCGCACAAGAACTAGACCACCGCATACAAAAGAAGATCAGAAATCAAGATAGGCAAAATCATTAAAAAACAGAAGTTAAGAGTTTTGTCCCAAGTACCGATTTGCAAACTGAACGAAACCACAGCGTTTTCCAGCAGGTATCTTCACATGCACTAGCTCACCATATTTACTAAATACAGTTCTCAAAACATCATCTGTAACACTAGGATCCAAAGCACCAACAAAAACCTGCATCAAGGAGCTCATAAAATCATTTGCGGTAGCAAAAATCAAACACTGCTAACATAAATCAAACTACCCACAGTGGTATTATTTGGATCATTCTCGCCCTGGGTTCCTTGAGGATTGTCATACGTAGCTGCAAGAACAAATGAAGCAAAAAGATACATAACTGCAGCTGAAGAAAAGGTCAAAAAGACAGGCCACCAATAAACCCTATGAAACCAAGATTTTTCATTTGTGGAAGTTTCGTTGGAATAGACGATATTCCCTTCCAAAGAAATGGTTAGTGTAGCATTAGAACATCAACATCCAATTTTTTTAACTTACAACACATCCAATGAGAAGTTGTTCAGTAAAAGAATCACTAAAGTCTCACATTGATTCATGAAGATTCAGACTCAACAAAATGGAACTAGCTAGCAAAGAAAAATAACAATAAATAAAAATTCACAATGGTGTATTGTCAGAGAAAAAATAACAGTTACGAAAAGTTTATCAACAGTGAGTATGCTGCAGCAGGATTGGTATAACACTCAGGAGAATCATAGTAAAGTGAATTAAACATAAATTCTGATGTGAGAGGCCTCACAATAGAAGGAAGCAACTGTCTTCAGGGGCATAACTAAAGTATCCCTCTTACACTGACTGTTAATGTCCTACTTCTAATAGGGACCATCCTCTGAAGGTGATAAGCTTTCAACTCTTTCATGGAAAATATGTAAAGAACACATATCACAACCAGTAATAATGAGCTCACTTCACTTCAATCATGGGCTTTTCTTTGCCAGCGTCGGTATTAATCTTTATGGGTAGACAACTCAATATTAGCTCAAGACCAATTTCTCTGGGGAATTCCTAAGACCAAAAGAGAGAGAGAGAGAGAGAACAACTGAGAGGTAACCTCTGATTAAATATAAGAATTATCATAAGACTGCAACATCAAATTGCACCAGGGGAATATCTCTTCAAAACATCCCAAGGTCATTAATATTTGCAAGGTTGTGGGGTTGGTTAAAATGGCGGCTTTGTAATACTAACGACTGGGTCTACAGTAGTTCGCGTGGTTCCCAACATTGTGAATCAATCTACAGAGCAGATGTTTACTCATGATGTAAAAAAACATATGGAAATTTAGACAAGGTCTCGACCATATGTAAACAGTACAAGAAAACTGAATAAAAGAAATAGAACGGTTGACATAAAGTAGCAGAACTAAGGAGATGTGTAAAAGGAATTAAACGAACTTGGACGAAAGGAATAAAATTAACTTGGCTGGTAACTCCTTAAATAAAAGGAACTGGAAATTAAAGGGCGAATGTGGCAAAAAAGCCACAAGTAAATTAAGTAAGCTTATGATGTAAACTAAATAACTGACCTAAAATGAGGCCACGCATTTAGGTGGAATCATTTCAGCTGAAAACAGTTCCAGGCCCCTCAAAATGAGAGCCTCTTGGCGTCCTGCTTTAAGACAACATGAGTTTTATATAAGTTTTTGCATGTTTTAGTTTAATTAAATGCGCCCAAGTTTAGAAAGGTAATTGCTGGAAGGAAATGACTCCGAAATTCATCTATCCTCAAAACTCGAAACTGAGAGCAGAGGAAATTAAGAGCATTGTTTTTGAACAAAGTCACCTAAGAGAATACACAATTAAACCACAAACACTGAGCCAAGGCATCAAACACTAAAGTAACAGACAGTGGTAATGAAACAGGAATAAACATATATAAAATGATATTCATGCCACAAAGGGTTCAAGAACTTACCTTTCTGGAACTGTTGGACCACAGGTTTCTTAGTAGCAGCAGGTCCAATCCGCATTGGCCTAGTAGAACAGTACTGTCCATTCATTTCAACCATGGCCCGTTGCTGCTCATTTTCATTACCAAACCTCACAAACCCATATCCCTTAGAATGTCCAGTGATCCGATCAGTCACAACTTTTGCACCTTTAACTGATGGATAGACATTTTTGAATGTTTCTTGCAATAGGTAATCATTGACATCAGCAGCCAAATCACCAACAAAAATAGTATAATCTGGACCTTCATCCTGTCTCCTTTCACCAGCAGCAAGTGTAGCCCAGTTCAGCCGGAAAGTTTGCTCTGAATTTGGCATTGGTGTACCATTGTAAGTCTGCAAGATCCTCTCTGCAGCAGCTCGAGATACAAACTCAACAAAACCATAACCCTCAGGGTAACCTGTTTGTTTATTCCTAATGACCTTAGCTGATACAGCCTGCAACACACAATTCATCTTTCATGGATGGAAGAACATACAAAATAAAGAAAGTTTATCTGTTAACCACTTAACAAAGTTCACTTCTTTGCGTCATGATTTTAACTTTCAAACTCCAATACATAGCCAACTGACATATAAACACAAATACATACGCATATAACCATAGCCAACACATGACATCAGGCCATCATTCTGTAAAATTCGGCATTGTAAAAAGAATTGCCCAACTAATCCAAATTCCATAACAAATCGTACAAAAAAGAGAATAGTCTGTCACTTTTACCAAATTCTTCAGTATAAGCACAAACCCAAAACAACAAACTCAAGACCAAGATACAAAATCCAATACAAGTTCCCTACTTTCCAACAAGACGAAACAAAACTCAAATGTCTTTACCTCTCCAGTAGCGGAAAAAACAGACATGAGATAATTCTCGTCCATCCACTGCTGCAAGTCACCGATCCACAAAGACTTGATCTCATTGGGGTCCAGAGCTCCGCCGCCACCGGTAGGTATCGAAGAAGCCACGCCATACTGCGACGGGGGAGGGATAGGCGGTGGAGTCCATCCAGCGGGCGGTGGAACGGGCTGCCCCTGCTGTTGCATCATCATCATCCACTGAGCGTTCTGTTGCTGGTACTGCTGATCGGCCGGCATGGGCTGAGGGGCAACTCCGGTGGGTGGTTGTTGCATCATTAAGGTTAGGGCTAATAAGGATAGGATAGGTTAATTAGGGAGAGGGATGGAGGCAGATCTAGGTGGGAACAAGGAAAACCCTAAGTGGATTATGATTTGAGAGAGGCGTCAAAAGGGTTATGATTAAGATTGGGAGTGGGAGGGAGAGAGAGAGCGAAAGAGGATTAGGATGGGTTTTATATATGTGTGCGTGGTGCTGTTTGGGCCTCTTTTCATTGCCATATCGGGAAACTTGGACTTGGATTGGGCTGTTGCACTACCATATTTCAATTTTTTCAACCCAAGCCCTCTTGCTATAATGATTTAACTTCTTATTAGTGTTATTAATAGAAAAAAATGAACAAATTATATAGAAATAAAGATTAAACAAAATAGTTTCAACTTCTCATTTTACCTTCTAAAATTTTACAACAATAACAATCCAATAAAAATTTTATTGATACACGAAATTTAAGAAGGCCGAAGTTTTATCGTAATTAGTAGAGAAGTTATTTCCGAAACCTTCCAAAATACACAACTTATATTTTATATTGTATCTATATGTTGTCTATGTAAGTTGCTTCTTCAATCTTTAAAGTACCGAAAGCAGTGAAAGTGCAAAAGGACTTGAGAAAATCGAAAGAATAGAATGATATAATAGTCACAGGAACCTTTCATCAGTCCAGTTCCACCTTCCCACAAAAGCTTTTCTTCTAATGTTCTCCAGCAAAAGATGAAGCACAAACAATAACGGCTCTTAGATTGTCTCCAGTACTCCAATCTTCACCGTCTTAGATCGCATCACCTTCAATCTTCTCTTCTTCTACATCATGTGTTGATGGTTTAATAGAGGGATGTAATGGAAAATGCAAGATTGAGTTCAATTATGGAAGAAATTCGACAATTAAGAATGCTGATATAAGTAAGGAAATTTGAAAATTATAGATTTTAACCTTAATTTAGGATGATTAATTTTAGTTAAAATAACTTCTATTTTATTATATATTATTTTCTCTTCTTAGTATAATCATTTAGCAACAAAGTTATTATATTTTATAAATATAAGAAATATTTTATAAAAATTCAAGTAAGAAGTCTTAAAGTGAAATTGTCATATAAGTTTAGAAAGTTTAGTAAATTTTCTTGAAGTAAAATATTTGTGTATGATTTTTTCAATTTTTAAATTATAAGTTTTTTTAAATAAAAAATGGGATTAATGATTTTTAAATTATAAATTTTTTTTTGATGATGATGATAAACTTATAATTTTTTAAATTATAAGTTTTTTTAAATTAAGTTTTTTTGGGAAATTATAAGTTAGTGATGATGATGATATGGGAAATTTTCACATGTAACCTAAACTATTTGCTAAGAGGTGTTATAATGAATAATAATGCTTAGTTAACAACCTAATACTTTTTGTTGTTCTTTTTAATATTAATTAAAAACAATGGTGAAAACTATGCAAAATTTAATTGTAATTTATATTTTTCTTACAAATGTCATGTACAAATTGTTGATCAATCTAACACAATAAATAAACTCACCTAATATTCTCATTTTTTAATAAATTTCTTGTAAAAATAATTTGATAGTTATATCAACATCCTTAATGTAGAAAGGTTAAGACTGATGGAATTTATTAGCAGCGAAAAATTTGAAATTTGAACCATTCCCATTGATATAAAAGTTATCATTTTCATTAGTTAAAATATTTTGAAAGTACCTGCGAGGAGTCCATCAAAAGTTAGGTTTAAATCTTATAATTAGGTAGGTTAAAGAATCATTTTGATTGTTTTTCTCAAAGTCTAATTGAGATTTTAACTCATAATTTTGATGATAATGAAATAGGTCGAACCTGACTAGGCCTGTTGTGAATCCCTAAGACATGTAGCCTGAGTCTGGCCCAAAGTCTATACTAGCTCGCAACTTAAGCTTGAGGGGGTCACCTAAAATGATGTCATTTTAGGCAAATGGTTGCCCACCTGAGCCTCCAGCCCCTCGGACCTGAACCCGTCTAAATTTTCAGTCAAATTAGGCCTGCTCGTTGACTTTAGGTGGGATTAAGCCTAAGTACCACACCCACGTGTTACTACTAATATTTTTATCCTTAGTTATATTGGTAAGTTAATATGTAAAAGTTCAAGTTCAATAAAAAGGTAAGGTGAGTCAATATGCCAATTGAACAATCAAATGATGAAGAAAATGAAATACATATGCAATTCAAGTGAAAATATCTCAGTCATATACTATTATAATATTTGATATTCCAATTTTATAAAATATCCTAATTGGTGGTTAATAGCGATTTGGGATAATAAGTGGGTATTACTATATTTACTGTTAGATTCCGATCATGCATCTCATACATAATATATATCAAATATACGCAGCGAAAATAAAACAGAACCTAAAAAACCAGATCTACTCATGCATATAGATATAGAAAAACAAAAACATGAAATGTAAGATGTTTACATACCTTTCTGA
>JAOTAY010000191.1:44162219-44175304 GCA_025629805.1 Erythroxylum baracoense
TCCAATGTACTTACTACCCTTAGTAAGCATCCACATGTTAACTCTAAACAACTCATGTCTACAGCTTATGAGATCTATTGCTTGATCTAATCAAGGAGTATAACATACGCTAGTCTATCCGAATTAATGATATCCCATCTCATTAATCCTATGACTAGAGAAAGTTTAGATACTAACATAACTACACATATCATGATCTCATAATGATTTCCTCCATGCTATATTTTGTATCAAGGACTTCATTAAATCAACTTAAGATCAACATCAAATCCGTAAACATATGAACATCAAAATAATGAAAAATGCATTTATTAATCATAAAATGATTTATAAAATAAGTGCTAAAGGTGATTGCCTTTAGAGCACTTTTCTAACTTTTATGTGAATTAAAGTTGTCACTCTTAGAATTGGATGCAACTAAGCATCACTAAGGAAGAATTGTTGGAGCTTGTGATAGTTGTAAGTTTTCGTACTAAATAGTCAAACATCAACATATAAATCATACATAGATGATTCATGCCCATTAAAATCTTGAATATAATAATAATCATATAGATGAAGTGAATAAATCTACCTTGAGTGGAATTCGACATGATATAGAAAGAGCTTTCAACAATTACGAACTAGTTTTTCTTCCTTAATCCTTTTTCTGTGGCAAATAGCTTAATGGATAACCAAATACGTTCGTTATGTATTTTATTTTGTCTGCATACTTAATTAGGACGGAGAGGATTAGTTTATATACTTGATCACATTAAATCTCGTACATCCATTAAGTACTAAATTAATGGCTAAGATTTAATATACTATTAAATTAAGAAAAAACCCTAAACTAAATTTAATATGGGCCTACAAAAAATATGGGCCATAACATCAGGTCATGTTTGTTACATTCTCCCACTTGGCCAGATGTTTCATCATTATATTTAATAGTATAACATAAGGCTAGCAAGAAATTAAATCTTATAAATCATTAACATCATAAGCACCTCAACATAACAAATAACATAATAGGTTATGACAGTCATACATGGTATAGTCGTACACTCCCTTCTATATACCACTACATTAAGAACTTATTATATTTAGGTTCATAAGTTGCATATAAACAACATACAGTCCACTTACTTGTTATGAAAATATATACAAATTTTTTATTCAAACAATCATGTATGCATAAACGTGATTAATAAGAAATATTAATTTTGAGTCGTGTTTGGTTTTAAAGACCACTTACATCCAACTCGTTTAGAACCTTCTGGTAAGTGTACAAGATCCCATACATTGTTTTGAGCCATTGATTTCAACTCTTCTTTCATAATATTAATCTATCTTTTAGACTTATCACTACCTATGGCTTGTGAAAATGAAAAAAGATCATTATCAATGCCACAATTAAAATCTAACTCTTGCAAATAAATTACATAATCATTAGAAATAACTGACCTTCTAACCCTTACAGTTTTATTTAAAGTTATACCAATCAGTTCATTTGCATAAGCTGGTGT
The DNA here is from genome assembly GCA_025629805.1 of Erythroxylum baracoense. Taxonomy (NCBI): domain Eukaryota; kingdom Viridiplantae; phylum Streptophyta; class Magnoliopsida; order Malpighiales; family Erythroxylaceae; genus Erythroxylum; species Erythroxylum baracoense. The sequence goes on from JAOTAY010000191.1 coordinate 44,163,728, forward strand.
CAAGTTAGGTTCTTCATGAGTTGCTTCTTCATTATCCAAATGTTGTTCTTGGTTGTTTTGATCTTCCAAAGCAGGAACAACATTTGTTGTAGTTGTGGGTTTAAGAACATTTATGGGTAATGTTCATTAATATCAACAACTTGATTTTTAGCATTCTCATTAACCTCACTGTTCTCTAAAAATTTGACATTGGCTGTTTTAATAATTATAAAACTGTGGTTCGAACAGTAAAACTACTCTTTGGATTTCTCTAGGTAACCAATAAAGAAACCACTAACTGTTCGAGAATCCAGTTTTCTTTCATGTGGATTATAAATTTGAGCTTCTGCTGGACAACCCTAAACATGTAGGTGTCTTAAACTAGGTTTTCTTGCAGTCTATAACTCGAAATGAGTTTTAGGAGCTGCCTTACTAGGAACCTTGTTTAACAAATACATAGCAGTTCTAAGTGAATACATCCACAAACTTTTGGGTGATGAGGAATTACTCATCATACTCTTAACTATATTAATTAATGTTTTATTTCACCTTTAAGTCGCACCATTTTGTTATGATGTGCCTGACATAGTATACCATGTACATATGCCACTATTTTCTAGAAACTTAGCAAATGGAATAGGACATTGTTCAAATTTATCATACTTTCCATAATACTCACTACCTTTATTAAATATTATACTTTTCACTTTTCTATTTAATTTCCTCTCAACTTCCTTTACAAATACCTCAAGGGTATTTATAACTTGAGATATTTCATCCAGCAAATAGATATGTCCATACTGTGAAAAATCATCTATAAAAATGATGAAGAATTTTTCTTCATTAAAGGATAGAGTGTTAAAAGGTCCACAAATGTCTATATATTATCTCAAGAAGCTAACTGCTTCTCGTAGCTCCTTTCTTATTATGTTTAGTTTACTTACCCTTAATGCATTCCACACATAAGTCAAGATCAATAAAATCTAGATTCGGTAGAATCTCATTCTTTACTAATCTTTCTAACCTTTATTTGGATATATGACCCAAACATTTGTGTTACAAGTAAGCAGAATGTTCATTTGTCAAACTAGTTTCATGCCAACATTATGATTAACAATAAAAAGGATTCAAAAAAATGCATCATCAAGTTTCAATTTATATAAACCACCATAAGCATTTTATAACCAATAAAGGAATTATTCTTATACAAATTGAAACAACCACGTCCACCCTTAAAGGTATATCCACTAGCATTAAGTCTAGAAACAAAAATTAAATTTCTAGAAATTGAAGGTATATAGAGTGTTCATTAGATTCAAATGACGCCCATTATCTAATAACAGCCTATAAGTCGCTACATCTTTAACTGGGGACTTCATTCAGTTCCCCATAAACAGAAAGTTGCTAGTTGGGCTTATAGTTTGAATTGTAAGGAATCCCTACATAATATTGGAAACATGAGTAGTGACATCATAATCAAACCACCAAGTATTAAAAGGAAATTCAGTTAAGTTTGATTCAAAGAACACAGAAACATAATATATACCTTTTTTTTAACCAAGTCTTACGTTTTAGGCTATCTTTCTAATAATATCCTTCTTTCTTGCACAAATGACATTTATCTAACTTTTGTCCCTTCCTTTCACCATCAGCAACATGCAAAACTTTAACATGCTCTTTCTTCTTAAAACTTTTGGCTTTTAGTTTGAGTTTCTTTCCAGCTCCTTAACCCATTAGGTTAATAGAATGAACTCCTTGTTTCTTCACTCTCTCTTCCACTTGAATAAGCTTACTGGATAATTCATCAAGATTCCACTTATCCTTTAATATGTTATAATTAATGAAACACTCTACATTCAGTAGGAAGTGAGTTCATGATAAATTGCACTAAGAAGGAGTCTTCCACAATCATACCTAGTGTCTTAAATCTTGTTGCCATATTAGTCATATCAAAGACATGTTGCTACATACTCTTTGAACTATCAAACTTCATGGTCATGATTTGAGCCATAAGTGTCCCTGCAAGTGCCTTATTAGCAAAATGAAACTTATCTTCCACAAGCTTAAGAAAATCTTTAACATTCTGATTCTTAGTGCTAGGAAGAGAAAGCTTAATGTTGCTGGCAATTGTCATTCACATAAAATTCAAACATAACCTTTTAGACGTTGCCCTTTTCAACCTCTATACTATTTTCCTTAAGGTCAACAGGCCTATCATCTAATAGCAGCAAGTCAACATCCAAAGCACCTAAATGGAAAGTGACTTGTTCGCTCCATTCAAAGAAATTCACACCAAGGAATAAGGTAACAGAAAAAGCTTGAGAGTGAAGGCTAATAACTGCAAACATATAAATGCTCAATAATTAACAAATTTAGACAGGAAGCACATATATTGAATATATTACAAGTTTTCTTTGGGTAAACATAATAATACATATCATCACTATTATTATAATGCTATTTAAACTTTATAAGAAAATTAAATAAATTTTATCAAATACATATAGAATCTTTGGATAACTGTATATATGTGACAAGAGTATATTAATTTTCTCCTTTATGTTCATTAGTTATAGAACATTGATTTACCTTTGCGTAAAGTTTTTAATTTCTATCCACTAATAAATTTTTCATAGTATCATTTCATAAAATACGTAAATTATATAACCATATTCTAAATTAATTTGGTCATTTTGGTGACTAACAAATTAATTGTAATCATATTGTCATAATAATAATAATAATAATAAATCATAATAATAAATCATAATATGAAATTAAAATTAAATTTTTGTTATAGGTCGAAAATATCATTAATATGGCCAAAACGTAAGAAATTAAAACTTTAAAAATCAAAACTTCATGGATCCAAACTGTAATTTTCCATTAAAAATAAGTTTCCCAATATCCATTCTTTTGTCATTCACACAAGATTTTTCTTCATGGATTCTAATGACATATAGAAAAGGTTTGGACAATATTAGCGATTCAAAAAGCACTAGTGATGTAAGCCAGCCTTGCATGCATGCTTTGTAGTAGTCAGATGCTTCCAATGGCGTTTTATTTTTTTCTTAAGCGAAGATAGGGTGCGGAAAAAATTTTTGTAGGGAAAAATTATTCTTTATAAAAAACCTAAAATCATAATTTTTATAAACATCACATAATTGAAACAATCATCAAATCACTAATTTAAGGATTATTATCTATTCAAAATCCAAGCTCTGATAACACATGTAAATTTTCGTACTTAATATTCAAATATCAACATATAAATCACCATCAATCATTCATGCTTATTAAGATCCTAGATATAATAATGATCACATAGATGAAACGAATAGCTCACTTACCTTTAGCGAAATTAGACATGGTGTAGAGAGGGATTTCAATAATCACAAACTAGTTTATTTCCCTTAACTCTCTTTCTGTTGTAAATAGCTTGATAGATAACTAAATACGTTCGTTCCTTTTTTTTCGTACTTGATTAGAGTGAAGAGAGGATCTGTTTATACACCTGTTAATATTAAATCTTATACGTCCATCAAGTATTAATTTAACGGTCAAGATTTAATATAATATTAAATTAAAAAAATCATAAATCAAATTTATTACGATCCTACAGAAAATATGGGTTATAATATCAGGTCATATTTCTTACAATAGTATCTAAACTAACCTTATCCATGCTTCACTCCATAACATAAATAAAGGAAAAATAATTAGGCTTTACCTTCAAAATATGATATGTTTTTCAATGATTAAAAATCGAGCCGGTTTGATATGTTTAATCATAAAAATTTGAACCGCTTAACTTTTCAATTTTTATCTAGCAGTCTTCTTCTTCAATTAAACTTCATTCTCTTCTATGAAAAAAAGATAGACTCTTTTAATCTGATTTTAAGTTATTTATTTTTGTTCAATCTTTATTGTATACTAATTTTATATTAGTCTTATATCAGTTGAACTTTTAATTCTTTAAATTTTTTATTTTATCAGTTTAATTTTTGGTCTAATTCTTAAAATATTGGGTTTTTTTTTTAACTTCTCACGTGTTCTTCCTTATTTGAAAGCAAGCAAGCTAAATATAACAAGGATTTGCTCTCACTAATAAGCTAAAAAAAGTAATAATGAAGATGAACGTCTCTTTCACCCTTTATACAGGGGAGAGTTGGTGGTCAAAATCAATGAATATCCACAACTGAGGTAAAGAGACACTTTTATGTCCATGCGTGCAGTGCAACTGCAAACATCTTTGATTAACAGAGGACAATTGAATTTCACTCAAGAAAGTATTCAAGAAGTTCTAACCGAACTTATTCTTTAAAGACGTCTTTGTCAATTTAAGAGAAGGTTTTGTGTTAATGGAACAGTATCCAGATAAGCCCTGTTATTTAGCAACTTCCATTTGGAACCTAAATCCCAGATGGGATTTAAGGTACGAATGATATATTCACTGTATATAAGTGTTCAATTGATTGAGAGTACTCATGCCTGATAACCTTAGGCCAATTATCACTAAGTTTCTTATCGTCAGACCTGCTTATCTTCAGACCTGCCACTTTCAGGCCTTTTTAGGGGCCACATAGTTATTGAACTGATAAGATATGTTTCAAGTACAAGGGACGGGGTCATGAGTCATGACATATAAAATCTAAATCCACGTGAAAGAAAAGGGATCACATTATTCTGCTTCATAAAAATCAATCCATTCAATAAATAGAGTTTATAGGAATTGGACGAAGCTTGCATAGGAATAAAGGGTACACCAAAAATTGGAAAAGAAGATCTTGCGCTGAAAGAAAGATCCTATCTAAAAATTGATCCAGCCTCATGGTATAAATGAATTAAAACTAAATTATAATTGTACTTCCAGAAGAATCATATACATAAAGAGGCTCCATAACATAAATATATATACTTATTTATTCATCCTAACAATATTTCTTATGTATACTTAACAGGCTTTGCTCTTGCTACTTTGAACGTTGGAGTATCTTTATTATCTAATATTCACACTCTAATTGTTTATTGACATACGGCTACAAACTTGAAGTCCAATAGACCCACGCTAGCTTTTGTATGCATCAACATTTAATTAAAAAATCATAAAACTGTGTACTAATATCTTATTGTTATAAATAACAAAAATATTTAAGAAATAATCAATTTAAGGGGCTTGCACTACTTTAACATTTATATGAATAATATTAAAATTTAAATACTTAGTTTATGTTTAAAAATACTTCTAAAATCTTTAATGTATAATCATTAATAGAAGTTGCAAATTCATATATATATATGATGTGTTGGATTATAAAAATCTTATTCAAAGTCATTGAAGTCATATAGGATTATAAAAATCTTATTCAAAGTCATTGAAGTCATATATATTTTATAATCCAACGCATGTGTAATAAAAGATTAAAAAGATGCTCTGTACATGCTTTAAATTATAAAGTTAGTTTGAAACATTATCAATAAAAAGGTATATAAAATAAATATTAAAAACATAATCTATTTAAAATTTAAGAACATTCTTTATGAATTATATGATTTAATTTACTGTAAATAATTTTTATTTTTGAATGTAGTAATTTATAGTATTATTTTGATAATATGGAATAATTATTAAAATTAGATCTTTTAAATAAAATCATAAATAGATGAACATGCTATATGAAAGGTGAATTTAGCCGCTTATAAATGAGCATTAGAATTATCTCTAATTGCATTTTTTTAAAATTTAAAAAATTTTGATAGTCACTTTCTATTGGAATATAGGGACGGGATTAGATCCTAACCAAAGATGAATAATTACAAAACTTTTTCGTATTTTAATTTCTCGAAAATCAAGATCATATAATTGTATAAAATGATTAATATATAAATTATAATAAAATATGAATATTAATTTGTATCTTATTCTGAAGCTCGATCATTTTCTTGTAGTATCCACAAATTGTTTTCGAAACTAGTCTATCTCAACCATCGTTTCCGCATAAGTGTCCGGCTTTTAACGATATCTACAAAACAGGTTTAGAGAATTCAATGACTTTTGTAGAGAGGGATAAGCAAAAACTCCATTAAAGCTTACGCATGTTTATAATAATTTTTGGACAATTTAGTAATTTAATTGAAAATAAATTATAATTTTAATTAAAATTTGTTTAGAAATAAATCATTCTAATTAAATATAAATTAATGCCCAAATGAGATCTAATATTTCATATTGATCCTTATTTATTAAATATCATAAATTTAATCATAAATTTCTCAAACTTTATAATTAAGTCAAACTTGATTAAAATATCTTTGTTCTTTTCAACTCATTCTTTATGTGAGACCCATTAGGTTTCAAAATATATTTGGCAATGATTATCAATTATAATTAGATAAATTAAAACTCCTTTTAATTTATAATCATATATTAAGATTAGTGCCTAGCAACACATCATGACTAACAAAATATTTAGGAATGTCAAAGTAGTTTTGATTAATCTGTGCGTGATTTTTTCGTATAATTCAATCATTTCATATATAATGTTCTGATTAGACATAGAGTATGAGGTTGATGTCTACTCTGTTTTAAGTCCAATCATATTAGTACTCTGCATTAACTACTGATTTTAATAACATTTGCAAACTATTTACAGAATTTTATTCTACTTTGACCAAGGATTTATTAAATCAATACTAATTGAGAACAATAGAATATTCTCCCTAATTACTTTAGGGTAATGAATCATATTTTAATCACTCAACTACCTTCATATAATTTATGTGACATTCAATAACTACCGAATGAGCTATCCATGATTAGAACAGGTCATAAGTAGTATCAAAACATAGCAATCCTTATACAAGATAATTTTGGAGATCACAACTCAAATGATAACTTATAAAATCATCACAATGAGAATTTTCATAGATATACAAGTAATGTTCTAAATGAATTTCTTATATCGGATCAGTTCAGTGGACTTGTTATCTAACAAGCACCCACTCGTTTGTTTAAGTATCTCCATAGTCTATGAGATTGACTACTTCATTAATAAGGAAAAACATAGCATGTGTTAGTTTTTTTTACATTTTATTAATATCCAGTCTTATTTGAACAATGATTGGGAATGATTTAGGAATAATACATAAATGCAATATGAATCTCATAATTATAATCTCTTTATAATTTTATTTGCAATGTGCAATTATCCTATGGACTTTATCATATACATCTAAATATGTACAGGACAAAGAATACCTTTAAATAATTGTCACTAAACTACAACCAATCAATTGCCTCTAGGGAATAAACTAACAATCTCCCACTTGCACTGAATTAATCATTTATCATATACCATACACCATATGACGATCATGCTACTATTGGAGTAGTAGCCTAATGAGGGAATTTTACAAGATTCTCTATAGTGAGTATTTGCTTAAATCTTACAATTTTATCTTAATTATCATCATAATTAAGAAAATTTGCCTAAATACATCTTTAGATCTTTGATGAGACCTTAGCACCTTTGACATGCCTAATGGCTCTAATATTTCACAGTACATTATTGTCTAGAATAATGCAAGAAACTATATCAAGTTTACTAAATAATTTATTGATCCAATTAATCATTTCCACTAAATGAAAAATATATTATTACTTAATTAGCAACTATTACTAAATTGGAACATTTCCAAACTTGAATGATATTGTTACTAAGTAAAATAAGCCTTAATTAGGATTTACTTCTAAAGTAAATATCCTTATCTGCTTGAACTCAAATACCAGCTCACACATAGAATAATTGATATCTTTAATACTTCACAAGTATCTAATATTTCAAATACCAAACATCTTTAGTACATTATCTATATACTTAGAGTTAGAATAGTTGAACAACTTCTAATATATTTGTATAGATCATAATTAAGTTGTTACCTTTTCATATCCAATAATAATTGTTATTGGACAATTATACTTTCAACAATTGAAAATTAGAATTGTAATTCTTTATGAGCAATATGTCTTTACACACTCCCACTGAAGAGGACAAATATATTCCTAGTAGCCTTCTTATAGACATGACAAATTCACAATTATCTTTAAAATAAACTCTTTAAATTCATTATGAAATTGAATCTTTCAATGTTTCGTAGCCTTTCAACTATATATCAAATGTATCAGCAAAGGCAGTAGTTCCAATTGGGTGTATTGTCATGAGATTTAAACTTTTCAAATTTTGTCTTACTTCTACTACTTATCTTGAGAACCATTCTCCTATAAGTATAAATTGAAACAAACAATTTGTTCAACAAGTTTGTAAGATTATATCTAAGCTTTTGGATATCTCATAACCTTTTATTACCTAATTTAGTTTTAACTTAATAGATAATAGATGTTTCAATCAAGCATCACATCTCATTAACTTTGACTCTTTCAAAGTCTTAGCGTTTCGTATTTGATACGAAATCTTACTAATGGATTCAATTGGAACTATTAAAGGTAAGTCATTATTCTAGGCACAACTATAGAAAAAATAATATTACATCATACAATATCTCATATTATATTTTTCTCCTTACATAAATCCATACTCTTATAGATTTTTTGTGTGTTAAGGTATTCACTAAAGAATCTCATTCTCTACAGATAACTGAAAATTTAAAACTCACCATAATGATCTCATCAAAGTGCTTCAACATTCTCAATGCTTAATTTCTACTTAGATTTAAACAATATGAAATTTTCAAAACTTTTAAATCATTAATGCATATTAGTATATCACATAAAGTCATTAGCAATCTAATGAAATATAAGTATTATCCTTTTATGAATTTGTATTCCATACACATCAAATGCATAAGACTTAACAATTCAATACCATCATTATTATTTCACCAAAATTGATTTGGTTATTATTGAACTTAACAAATTTCATAAATTCCATATGATTCATAATGAGAAGAATACATATAACTTTGTATGTAACTTTAGCATTTTCATCGTGTTGATTTAACGAACATGACATAAAATGATACTCAGTTATCCAACTTTGTATTTTTGCCACTTATCTTAAGCATAAGTCTCATTTGATCTAACATATACAAACTATTTGTATAAAATTAGATCAATTACTTGTACTCAACAATCTATTTCATATTATGCATTGAGCATTATAATAATGTTGAATCCAAATTCAATATCAAATACTTACGAGCATAAACTAGAAATATATATGATCTTTATGATATTTTGTATAAACAAGAAAAGTCATTTTTTCTATTGATAACTATTATCATTCTACAACAAATGCTTTAAATTGATGTTTATTTTTATGTTTTTAGAGGCTAAATTAAGTGGAACAATTCCAATAAGGTACTGTACCTTCTAGCTCTACTCTATGCAAACTCTTGCATCTTGCTATTATGGTGGTAACATACACCTTACATGTTGTTATCAAAGTTTATGAGACATTAGTCAACTCAAAATGTCGATACACTTTGTCATTTATATGATTTTGACATATCTCAAAAACTTTGTCACTTAATTCTCAATAGGGATTATAAAAAAATAACATAATGGACATACAAATTTTTATTCAACTTTGAGAACTCTTCTCAAATATAACCCATGTCTAAGAAATTGGGTTTATTTAGTATTAACTATATTTAAAAAGGTAAATTCTACTTAGAACATAATATAAATAAAAAAACAAGTAATTAATTATATGCTATGACTATCAAATCAGATTAGGACTTTAATCATGTATTTAGTTACTCATACTATTTTATTATAATAATAGCCTTTATTACTATTCGAAAATATTATTTTAATCTTTATAGTAAGCTATGATCTCATTTAAATATAATTGATCTTGACTTTTCTCATGTAAATATGTATATTCATACTGATTCCAATGACGTCAGAAATTTACACTCAATAGAATTTTACGAACAATATAAATCTAGACAAAACTTTCTCAGCCTTTTAGTTTTAGACACAAACCTGAGAGTCTCTATCTGCCAGCAAGAAAAATACAAACCTGTCGGGGCAAGGAGCGCCATTTCCTACCTGTCATATTGTGCTCCTCGATGGACCTCACTGAATGCTGTTGACAAAAGGTTCATGTATTATTTGTACAGCTAATCTTTTTGATAAAATATTTTTTTTCATTACTTTGGTCTTTCAATATAATTTGCTTTGCTTGGCGTAATGGTAAGAATCACGCGTCACGGAGGCAAGCGGTAAAACGTTTGTCGTGAAAAAGCAGATACTGTGCTTTTATTTAATTACTAAAGCAATAATTACTTTAAAATGTCAATGTAATAATACTGAATATCTTTAAGTTTTTATGATAAACTAAAATAAAAAGGATTCAATTACTCAAATCAAATGAAAGAGGTCAAAGTAGATAGAGACACCTCTCTTAATATATGATAATATTAATGTCAGCTTATGAATATTATTTTTCACTCTGTATATATTTACTAAATTATCTAATGAATTTTATATCATAATAATATTTAAAAAATGCTTAGTTCAATTTTAATGCTCCTCCACGAAGTGTTAGATGGAATATTGGCGAATACACTTTAGGAATGAGCAAGTTCAGATAAATCTCAATCCATACACAGGCAGAACCATGGTCAGCAGCCCCAGTCAACAATAAAGTAAGACACGTGTTATATTAAGAACTTAATTATACCCTCCTACCATAATTAAGAAAACTGTATTGGATAACTTTGTGCATGTGATGGAAGAATATGTATACCTGCATTATGAACATTCACGTGCATTTTCTGGATCAGGTCTTGGGGACACAACTAAAGGAAGACGATGCTTTCTGGCCAAATACGCCAACTCGATAAGGAATTAATTTCTTTCTTATTGGCCACTCGATATAAATAAAGAAAACAATGGGACCCTTTTTAATTTAGAACCTTAGTATATTTGAGAATTAATTCGGATTTTTTTCACTCTAACGGTAAAATGTAGTAGACATTAAGAGTCTGTTTGGTTAAAGGTTTAGTGATGAAACAAAATGAAACATAACACGTTTCTATTATTTGGTCAAGAGTTTCATAATGGAATGAAATGAAATAAGATGGAAGCAGAGGGTTTCATGTTACGTTCCAGTTCATCCTAAACAGTGAAAATAAGAAACCTCCTATTTGGAAAGTTTAGAATGAAACGTAAACTAATAAATACATACTATTTAATATACCCTCAATAATTTTTCTTAATACCAATTATTTCTTCTAACCTTAACCTCCTTGTATATAATTAATAATATTTTTTATATTATTTCTCCTTATCCTAATAATAATAATTTTATATTATTAATAAAAATTGAATATAATTAATAATAAAATAAAAAATTTTAATAAAATTTTTATTAATGAAAGTACAAAATATATAAAAATTATTCTTTAATTGTTTGTATATATTTTTATATAAATAAAAATAAAAATAAATAATATTTAAATATAAAGCACATATAATAGAATAAAATTTATTAAGTAATTAATAATAATATTTTTATATAATTAATAATAAATTGTATATAATTAATAATAAAATAATAAAACTTTTATTAA
>JAOTAY010000191.1:44175404-44191168 GCA_025629805.1 Erythroxylum baracoense
AAACATCCAAGATTGTGATTCTTTGAATCTTTGTTTGATCTTTCATTCAAGATTTGTTCTATTCATTCAAGATTCATATATATTGTCTTTCTTTCATTCAAGAACCTATCAAGAAATGCTTTCTTTGAATCTTTTGTTCCGTTTTTTGAATTTTGGCAGGTTGGGATAAAAATAAATAATAATAATAATAATAATAATAATAATAATAATAATAATAATTTGGTCTTTGGTTTGGTAAGTTTGTCATATTATTATTATTATTTGTTTGCTTTTTTTGTTTCTTGGTTTATTTCTTATTTTGGTACCTATCTTTGCTTCTCTACATTGATTTGAACAATCGTTGCACTCATAATTGTTCAATTGACATAAGAATCGTTGCCTAAACTACCCTTCATCCGTGTATTGGCACTTTGATTTATTTTCCATCCATACAATGTTTTGCTTCTAGATTTGTTTCATCTATTCGTTTTCTTTGTTAAGTCTTTGTGCTTCTACTTGAACTTATTGCTTGTTAATTTCCTCGATCTTGTTGAAGTGATCTTGAAGAGTAACAATACAAGAGGCACTTGAGTGGAAAAGGAAAGAGTGTGAGATTATATAGTGAAAAAACCATATTATTGGTAAAACACGAGCGGGAAATTTTGTTCTAGAGAGAAACACGTGAGGGAGTGTTGTGAGGCTTCTAACGTATTCTTGCAGAAACTAATCATGTCTCATAATAGCAATAAAGATGGAAACAGTGATGGAAGTGAAGAAGACCAACGAAATATATTCTTTTCTCTTGAAGAAATGCAAAATCAATTCAAGAGAATAGAGACTATGTTCCTTGAAGTCAAAGACAAGTTTGAGCAGCAAGATAGAAACTTTGAAAGACAGGATAGGCTTCTCAGAGCTATTCAAGCCGAATCTTAAGGGAATAATGGGATAAGAAGAAGAGAGACCCCTCTAGTTCATAATCATTATCATTATGAGGAGGAGCAAGATGAAGATGGATTTGATGAGGAAGAGTGGTATGGAGGTCAAAACAATGCAAGAGGTGGTAGAGGAGATAGAGGCCGAAAATAGAGGTGGTTATAGAGGAAGAGCTGAAAGAGTCAGGGAGGAGGAATAGACTGAAAAGGTAGATAGAAACATTGGTAACATCAAAATGAAGGTGCTGCCATTTCAAGGAAGGAATGATGCAGATGCCTACTTAGAGTAGGAAAGGAAAGTAGAGATGATATTTGCCTGCCATAACTATTATGAGGAGAAGAAGGTGAAGCTGGCAGCAGTTGAGTTCTCTGATTATGCTGTTGTTTTGTGGGATCAATTGATGGTTAGTAGAAGACGAATTGGAGAAAGACCGATTGAAACCTAGGATGAGATAAAACACATCATGAAAAAGAGATTTGTGCCAAGTTACTACTATAGGGAGTTGCATCAAAAACTCTAAACATTGAGGTAAGGCATGAAGAGCGTGGAAGATTACCACAAGGAGATGGAGATAGCTATAATAAGAGCTAACATAAAGGAGGATAGAGAGGCTACAATGGCTTGGTTCCTTGCTGGTCTAAACAAAGAGATAATCAACGTGTTAGAGCTTCATCAATACTTGGAGTTGGTGGACATGGTAAGCATGGCTATAAAGATTGAGAAGCAATTGAAGGGAAAAAGCTTCCGCAAGGGCAACACCTCAGGACCTTCAAATTTTTGAGGTCCTAAATGGCCCAAGAAGGAGGAAAAGAGCAAGGATAAGTCCTATGAAAATAAGGACCAGTCCAAGGAAAAGTGGATAGCCTCTAAAGGTGCACCTACATCTAATGATCAAAATCCTAGCACTAAATAAAGAGACATCAAATGCTTCAAGTGTTTGGTTCAGGTCATAAGGTGAACCAATGTCCCAATAGGAAGATCATGTATTTGCAAGATGGGGTAATTGAATCAGAAGATAGTGATGGAGGTGATATAACTGAGTTAGAGGATTGCACTGATGAAGTACTTGAGCAACCAATCTAGGCCGAAGCACTAGTAGTAAGGTGAGCTCTCAATGCATAAGAAAAGATAGAGCTTGATAAACAAAGGGAGAACATATTCCATACCAGATGTTTAATTAAGGGTAAGATGTGTAGTTTAATAATTGATGGAGGTAGTTGCACCAATGTTGCAAGTACGATTTTGGTTGAGAAATTGGGGTTGCCTCTCATTAAGCACTCTAGTCCTTATAAGTTGCAATGGTTTAATAAGTGTGGAGAGGTTAGGGTAAACAAGCAAGTGCTAGTGGCATTCTCAATTGGGAGATATTCTGATGAAGTGTTATGTGTTGTAGTTCCTATACATGCTGGTCATGGTCATTTACTATTGAGGAGACTATGGCAATATGATAGGCGTGTAGTGCATGATGGATTCAAAAATAGGTATTCATTTAAGATGAGGGAGAAACACTTCACATTAGCACCTCTTTCACCAAGAGAAGTTAAAGAGGATCAATTAAGACTTGCAAAAGCCATGGAAGAATAGAAACTTGGAGAGGTCGAGAGTTTAAAAAGAAAAAAAGAAAAAGAGGCCATTCAAGAAAATAAGAACAAAGGCCCAACTAAGAGTAAGTGCATTAGTGAGCAAAAGAAAGAGAGTAGCGCAATTGAAAAAGGTGAGAAGAGTGGAATAAAAAAAAGTACTTTCTTTGCAAAATAAAAAGAGTTAAGGAAGGTCATATACACGCAGAAACCATTGGTTTTGCTTATGTATAAGGAGTTGTTTTCTAATGAGATTGACTTTGACCCATCTTTGCTTAGTGTTGTGAAACTTGTTTTGCAGGAATACTCTGATGTCTTTCCAAATGAGTTTCCCAAGGGATTACCACCATTGAGAGGCATTGAACATTAAATCGATTTCGTGCCAAGAGTTCAAATTCCTAACCACCCAGCCTATAAGAGTAATCCTGAGGAGACAAAGGAGCTTCAAAGGCAAGTGGAGGAGTTACTTGTGAGGGGGCACATGAGAGAAAGTCTAAGCCCATGTGCAGTTCCAGTGCTATTGGTGCTAAAGAAAGATGGAACTTGGCGTATGTGCATGGATCGCAGGGCAGTAAAAAAGATAATGGTAAAGTATCGCCACCCCATTCCTAGGTTAGATGATATGCTTGATGAGTTACATAGTTCTTATTTCTTTACAAAATTTGGTATCATGAGTGGTTATAATCATATTAGAATGAAAGTAGGGGACGAGTGGAAAACAGCCTTTAAATATGGTCTATATGAGTGGATGGTCATGCCATTTGGTTTGACAAATGTACCTAGCACTTTCATGAGATTAATAAACCATGTTTTGCGTGATTTTATTGGCAAGTTTGTGGTTGTATACTTTGATGACATCCTGAGTTATAGCAAAAGCCTTGATTAGCATGTTATGCATCTTAAATTTGTACTAGAAGCACTTAGGCGTGAAAGACTATATGCTAAACTTAAAAGTGTTATTTTTGTATGGATAAAATTGTTTTTCTTGGCTTTATTATTTCTAACTGTGATGTGACAGTTTTTGAGCCATTTTTGGTGTGTTCTTTAGGATAAGCTAGGTACTAAACTTTTGTTTTCTACTACTTTCCATCCTCAAACTGATAGACAAATTGAAGTGGTGAACTTTAGGTTCTCTTTTGCTTGTTGTGGTTAGTAAAAATCTTAAAACATGGGAAGAATGTTTGCCATTAGTTGAATTTGCATACAATAGGAGCATACATTCTATTACTGGTTATTCGTCTTTTGAGAATATTTATGGTTTTAATCCATTAACACCTTTAGATTTGTGTTCTTTACCTTTAAGTGAGATAACTAGTGTAGATGGACAAAAGAAGGCAAACTTGGTGCACAACATTCATGAGAAGGCAAGACAGCACATAGAGAAGCGGAATGAAGCATATGCACAAAGAGCTAATCAAAGGCGAAAGTTGATGCAATTTGAGCTTGGTGATTAGGTTTAGGTGCCTTTCAAGGAAGAGAAATTTCCTAAGCAAAGGAAATCTAAATTAGATCCTAGAGGCAATGGACCTTTCCAAGTCCTTGAAAAGATTAATGATAATGCCTACAAGATTGCTTTGTCAGGTGAGTATCAAGTATCTGCTACATTTAATGTTGTTGATCTCTCTCCATTTGATAATGTAGAGGCTGATTCGAGGATGAATTCTTTTAAGGAGGGAGGAAATGATACAAGAAGCTAAGGCAGCAATGGAGATCAAGATGCCACACGCCAAGACAAGCTTACTTTGCCAAGTGGACCTATTACAAAGCAACGTGCAGCAAGGCTTAAACAAGCACTTCAAGGGTTTGTTCAAAGTCACATTACATCTCACCTTAATGACAAGGCCAAACCATTCATGGAGAATTTAAGTGGAGTAGTCAAGCTTGTGATTCTTCTAGATAGGACATATGGAGGGGCTAATACTTAGCCAAATTTCAAGACAAGTTCAATTATTCTTATGGGCTTAATTTAATACATTGCGCTTGTTATCTATCTTTTATTTATTAGGGCTAAAAGACTTGTTATGGACTGGATATTTATTTGTAAGCTCGCCTTAGTTTATTTTACGCATGTTTTGGACAACCAAGTGTGTGGGCCTAAGTAGAGTGCTCCATTAGGCCCATTCCCCCTTAGGTTTATTTAACTTATTTTGGTTTTATTTAAATTAGTTTAGGCCAATCCTAATTGGATTAGGATCAGATTAAGTTATTGGGCAATAATTCCTAAACTAGTTAGGATTAGGCTTGTTTTTAGCATTAAATGTGTTTGTAACCTATTCCTTTTAGGGTTAGGACGTGAGAAAGGGTATAACACCTTATTTTATCCTTGTAAACTTCATATTAGTTAATTAATGAAATTCAGAGATATTCTCTTCAAGAAAGGCATGTTCTTCTTATTGTTACATTAAGGATTGCATCACTTATCAAAGTAATCGGTTGTGGCGTGTTCAATTCTTCTGTTTTCTTTAGGTTTGGGTCTCAATTTCATATAATTGGGGTTTGAACTAGCATGTTCTTAGAATAAAAACATTGGGGTTTTGATTCAATAGGATTAGGGGATTTCAAGAACTTGTTTTCTTGAGGTTTATGTATCACTAGGATACATATATCCTATTGATTATGAATTTCATGAAACTTGTGAAATTTACTAAGTTAAAAAAAAACCAAACTAACATTTAGTGAAAGGATGATGAAGGTATTGAATTGTTAAATTAGTATATGTGATGTATTAGATGAAATAACAGTTTATAAAAGGATGATTCTTATAGTTCAATAGAAGTACTAATGACATTATGTGATATAGTCATATGTATTAAATGAAATATTGATTTAAAAATTTTAAAAGTTCAAATTATTTAAATCTACATAGAAATTAAACATTGAGAATGTTGAAGCACTTCGATGAGATCAATATAGTAAGTTTTCAAATTTTTGGTTATCTATAGAGAATGAAATTCTTTTGTGAGTACCCTCATAATAAAAATTCCATATGTTTATGGATTTATGTAAAGAAGAAAATATAATATGAGATATCATATGATGTAATATTTATTTCTTCAATAACTATGCTTAGTAATACAACTTACCTTTGATAGTTCTAATTAAATAAATTAGCAAAATTTCATATTAAATATGAAACATTAAGACTTTGAAAGAGTCAAAGTTAGTGATTTGAGAATGTGATACTTAATTGAAGCATACATTATGCATTAAGTTTAGAATTAAATTTGAAAATAAATGGTTATGAGATATCCAAAAAGTTGGATATAATCTTACAAACCAATTGAACAAGTTGTTTCTTTCAATGTATGAAAGTGGTTCTCATGATAAGTAGTAGGAGTAAGGTGAAATTTGAAAATTTCAAATCTCATGACAATACATCCAATTGGAACTAGTGCCTTTATTGATACATTACATGTATAGTTGAAAGGCTACCAGACGTTGAAAGATTCACTTTCATGATGAATTTAAAGAGTTTATTTTAAAGGTGATTGTGAATTTATCATGTCCACAAGAAGGTTAGTGGTAGTGTAGTTGTCCTCTTCTGTGGAAGAATTTAGAGACACATGACTCATAGAGAACAATAATTCATATTTTCAATTATTGAAAATATAATTATCTAAAAACAATTCATATTAGATATGAAAAGTTAACAACTTAATTATAGGGAAAAAGATCTATAGAGATAGATTGGAAGTTTTTTTACCTATTTTAAGTCCAAGTACATAAATACTGTAGTAAAGATATTTATTATTTGAGATATTTGATACTTGTGAAGTATTAAAGATATCTATTATTCTATGTGTGAGTTGATATTTATATTGGAAGTTGTTTACCTATTTTAAGTCCAAGTACATAGATAATTTGTTGAAGATGTTTAGTATCTGAGATGTCTAATACTTGTGAGTTGATATCAATCATTCTATGTATGAGTTGATATTTGCGTTCAAGGTTATAAGGATATTAACTTTAGAAAAAAATCCTAATTAAGGTTTGTTTTACTTAGAATAATATCATTTTAAGATTGGAAAGGTTCCAATGTAGCAATGGTTGGCAATTAGGCCATAATACATTTTTTATTTAATGGAAATGATTAATTTGATCATTAAGTTCTTTAATTAACTTGATATAGTTCCTCACATTGTTTAAGACGATAATATACTGTGGAGCAATACAACCATTAGGTACGTAAAAAGGAGCTAATGTCTATTCAAAGATGCAAAGATATATTTAGCCACTTTCTTTTAATTATGATGATAATTTATATGAAAGTTTTTAAGATTTAAGCGAGAGCTCACTATAGAGAATCTTGTAGAAATCTCTTACTATATTTAAACGATTGGGTTAGTGAAAATGAGAGATTATTGGTTTATTATAGTGACATAATAATTTAAAGGCATTCTTTGTCTCATACATACTCAGATGTATATGATGAAGTCTATAAGATAAATGTACATTACAAATAAAATTATGATGAGATTATAATTATGAGATTCATATTACATTTATATATTATCCTTAAATTGTTCCTAGTATTGGACATTAATATAACTTAAAAAGATTAGCACTCATTATATTTTTCTCATAAAGGAAGTAGTCGATCTCATATAGTGAAGTATAAAGATACTTGAAAAAACGTATTGGTGCTTGTTAAAGACCAAGTTCACTGAAATAACCTCATATGATAAATCTATTTAGAATATTACTTATATGTTTATGAAAATTCTCATTTTAATGATTGTATAAGTAATCCTTTGACTTAAGAGAACCAAAGTTATCTGATATCTGAATTAGTATTTTTTGATATTAATTATGACCTATTATAGTCAAAGGTAGCTCATTTGATAGTTATTGGATGTAGATTGAAATATAAGGAGACATTTGGATTATTAATATATGATTCATTACCCTAAAGTAATTAGGGAGAATATTTCATTGCTCTTGATATTATTGATTTAAGAAACCGTTGGCCAAGGTGCAATGACACTTTGTAAACTATTATTAATTGAATTAATTACTAATGGTAGAGAACTAATATAATTAGACTCAAAATATAGTAGACGTTAATTTCTTGATCTATGTCTAATCGAAACATTGAATGATGAAAGGATTGAATTATATGGAAAAATCATACACAAAAAGGTTAGTTATAACCATTTTGACATTCCTAAATACTTGGTTGGTCGTGATATGTTACTAGATGTCAATCTTAATCTATAGATATAAATTATTAGAATTAAAGATAAATTAAAGGAATTTAATTTACCTTTAATTTATCTAATCCTAAGTATAATTTAGGGTTATAATTTATATCCATTAATAATATATTTAGGAACCTAATGAGTCACACATAAAGAATGAGATGAAGAGAGAAAAGATATTATCATCAAGTTGGACTTTATTATAAAGTTTGAGAAACTTTATGATTAAATATGAGATACTTAATAAATAAGCATCAATATGAGATATTGGATCGTATTTAGGCATAATAGGGGTTTAATTAGAATTAATTAATTCTAATTAAAGTTTAATTCAAATTAGAAATTCAACTTTAATTAAATTACTAAAATATATTATAAACAAGCTTAAGCTTTAAGGAAGCTAGCACCCCTTGCCTAACTATCTTTGTAATAGTTATAAAGTTCTCTCAATTTATTATGTGGATACCGTTAAAAGTTAGATGCTTAAGCGGCTACAATATTAGAGATGAGCTGATTTTAAAACAGTTTGAAGAATACAATAAGAAAAGGATCAAGCTTTGAAATAAGGTACAAGTTACGATTTATGGTTTATTATGATTTATGTGTTAGTTTATAGAATTTAAAGTTATTTTGGCTTTTAAAAATCAAAACGAAAAGGTTTCATAATTATTCCACTGCATATGGTATCAGATCCCGCCACAAGTTACTAGTAGTAGCATCAGAGCTAACTTTAATTCTATAACTTAAATTAAAATGTTTGATTGTTATTGATTATAATTTTGGAATTGAATTACAATTAGTTTGTAAATCAAATCTAATTATTCTAATAATATGAAAAGTTCATATTAAACCATTACAAACCCATCATTATGAGAAAATCCATAGACACATAAGTAATATTCTATCCGAAATTCACATAATCGGGTCACTTCAGTGACTTATTCTCTAATATTCTCCCACATATTGGTTTAAGTATCTCTATACTTTAATTTATGAGATCAATTACTTTCTTCATAAGAAAGAAACATAATGTGTGCTAGTTTTACTGTTTCAACAATGTCTAGTCTTGATGAACTACAACTAGGAATATTTAGGAATAACACATAAGTGTAATTTGAATCTCATAATTATAATCTCGTCATAATTTCAATTACACATTAATTATTCCAATGACTTTATCTTTAGTATTAAAACATCAAATGTAATTAATACATAAAGATAAAGAATGCCTTTATTAATAATTATCACTAAACTACAACCAAAATGATTAGTTGTAGGGCATAAACCAACAAAAGGCTCACTGAAGGAGACACTCTCCTGCCTTTTAGTCCGATAAACATAACCCAATTCTAAAAACACAGTCATACAAAACTATTGTAATCGATTCCCAGAAGTAGAAAAGCAATCTATGGTTTTCTAGATTCATGAATCAAAACTAGAGGCAGTAAATGCATATTATCTGATTAATAAGAAAATTCATAGTTTTTCTAATAGCCAATATCTAGATATGGTGACCATACATTGGATTTTTAAAAGGAAAAAGGTCAGTTGTGATTTCAGGAATACCTCTGAATTAGGAGGAGCATGCGACGAGTTATTAAAGATAACATAATTACCACAACACAAAACAAAGTGTTTGTTTTTAATTTTTAGAAAATTAAAATAAACCTTAATTTATTAGGCAAATGCATTAAAATAAATTTTAAGTCTTAATTTTTTAATCAAATCAACTGTTGAAAAATAAGGTCGGGATCTGATCTCATGCTACCAAATAATTACATAACTTTTGTTTTGATTTTCTAACAACCAAGATCACTTAAATTCTATAATATGATTAACATATAAATCATAAAAACCATGAATAATAATTTGTAACTTATTACAAAACTTGATTTTTTATGTTGTTTCTGTCAAATTGTTTCTAAAATTGACTCGTCTCAACTACTGTAGCTGTATAAGTTTTCAACTTGTTATAGAGAGAGTTAGATAAAGAGTGCTAGCTCTCTTGGAGTTTGTCTATTTATAATAGATTATAGACATATTAGTCTTTTAATTGAAATTAAATTAAACTTTAATTAGAATTACAATTAGTTCTAATTAAAAACTAATTATGCCTAAATAATACCTAATATCTTATCTCAGTCTTTATTCATTAAATATCTTATATTTAATCATAAAATTTCTCAAATTTCATAATTAAGCCTAATTTGAATAAATCATCTTTTCTCTCTCTTATGTTAGCCTTTATTCATTAAATATATCATATTTAATCATAAATTTATTAAATTTTATAATTAAGTCTAATTTAAATTAAATATATTTTCTTTCTTTAATACGTTATTTCAATTATGTTGAAATATATACAAAAGCGTTTGCTTTTGTTGTCTAACATGTTGAGGGTTCGATGGTACTACAAGGGACTTGTCTTCTGTGGTTACTCCTACTAACAAAGGAACAATAACATCCATACAGATGACCAAGCAATTAAGCCCTCATATGCGTAGTGCATGAGTTCTATCGTTAGCGTCGATTAGGGTTTCTGCCATGGAAACCTCTTTGAATCAGTTATCTTTGTCTGATGAGGAAGATGAGGGATGGTCCTTCCACCAATTCCTAAAATCGACTAATCAGTTTATGATCACTGCTTAGTCGGTATGTTTCTAACCTATAATCGAATTAATTTCAAGTCTATGAAGGAGACGATGGCAAATTTGTGGTATCCTCTTGCTGGTGTCTCGATTACTGATTTAGGTGCGAAACGAATCTTGTTTCGATTCTACTCAGAGGTGGATGTTGCTAGAGTGCTTGATGGCACGCCTTGGCTGTTTAATCGACACCTTCTGCTCCTTAGTCGAATACAACCTTATGAGGACCCTCTTCATATACCCCTTATCTTTACAGAAGTGTGGGTGGTGATCCGTAAACTTAGGCCTGGGTACATGACGAAGGTGGTGGCTAAAGGTTTGGGGAATTTTATTGGTTCTTTTCTGGAATATGATCCTACCGTGCGGAAAGATGAGAATATGATGCGAATTAAGGTTCGTTTGGACACCACCAAGCCTCTTCGTAGGAAGAAGAAAATTATTGATCCTGATGGATCTATTTTTTTTTGCACTTTTTGCTTACGAAAGAATCTTTGTCTTCTGTTTTCTTAGTGGGAAGCTTGGTCATACAGATACTTTCTGTGATTTGCTTCTATAGCACAAGAAAGGGGAATTGAAGCCCTTGTGGGATGAGAGTTTGCGGGCAGCTGGTCGAAGAACTCAACGTCCGACGAGTTCATGGTTACGTTCAGAAACTTTGGGTGATACTGTATTAGGAGGCCCGAATTCAAGGAGATTGGTTGGCAGAAAGTCAGGACTGTTACCATCCCAAATTTTTCGAAAATTCTTTCTTAGCACAGATGTGAGCTGTGATGACAAGTCTTCTAATGCTGGTGAGATGGAGACTGATGGGCAGAGAGTGGGTCAGGATTCTATTGAGCCTGATGAGGAGGATCCTATAACTAGGCTTGAGGATTTGAAAAAAAAGGCCTCGTATCAACCAGAATCATCAAACCACCCCTTCTATTTCTGCAACCAATGATTTAGGAGGAGGTATAACAAATAACAAAACGGTCGAACCTTCCAAGCTGAAGGTCGACCAAAGGCAATGAAGCTGCTAGTGTGGAACTTCCGAGGAGTAGGTAATCCTCAGGCAGTAAGTGCGTTGAAGGACTTGGTTTCCCAGTATAGACCAGGTGTGATTTTTCTATCTGAAACAAAAGTTCACAGTGTTAGGATGGAAACTTTACATTCTTTTTTTCATTTTGATTATTGTTTTTCAGTTGACAGTATTGGAATTGGGTGTGGACTTTCTATTATGTGGAATAATTCAGTCCGGCTATCAGTTCAGAGCTTCTCTCGTAATTTCATTGATTATGAAATACAGGGTCCGAATGGCATATGGAGATTTACTGGATTTTATGGGTATCCAGAAAGTACAAGGCGAAGGGACTTGTGGAACTTGTTGCGCACTCTTGCAGCTCGAAGTAGTCTTCCTTGGCTGTGTGTAGGAGACTATAATGATGTTGCAGCAGATTATGAAAAAGATGGTGGTCTACCTCGTGCCACTGGTTTGATTAATGGGTTCCGTGAGGCTTTGATGGATGCTAACTTGTCTGATATCTTCACAACTAGGTCTTTGTTTACTTATGTGTATAGGGAGAACTCACAGGATCGTGTACGAGAGAAGTTGGATAGAGCTTGTGCTACGCTACCATGGGTTGATATGTTCCCGAATGCGGTTTGCAAAAATCTAGTGGCTCCTGTATCTGACCATTCCCCACTTTTGGTCGATACAGACAGTTCGTTGGGCCACACAAATCGCAGTTTTAAGTTTGATAATGCTTGGTTGCTGGATAATGATCTTTATGGTGTGGTCTTAGAATCTTGGCAAGGCTGGGCTAGTGATCACTTTGTGGTGCGACGAGACAAACTAATTGCTAATGTTCAGCTTTGGGGAAAGGAGAAAAATCGAACCAGATAGGGGGCAAGAACGTGTTGTGCAACAAAAACTTGAACAGGAAATTTACACATTGGATAGTTTAACTATTCGACTTTTGAAGGAAGAGTGGAACAAGTTGTTGACAGAAGATGATATCCGTTTGAAGCAGTAAGCTAAAGTGTTTTGGTTGAGAAATGGGGACAAGCACTCAAAATATTTTCATAATAGTATCAGGGCTAGACGTCGTAGTAACCGTATTGAAAAGTTACAGGATACTTCGGGTTCTTGGGTTAGCAATGAGGATGATATTCAAGCTTTGGTGAAGGAGTATTTTGATGGCCTTTTCCAAAGTACAACTGCCCCTTATCGCAACCAAATTATTAGTTTGGTTCAGCCTTTGGTCAACGATAATGATAATGCAAAACTTACTAAGCCGTTTTTGGATGAGGAATTTCGGACTGCTCTTTTTCAAATGAACCCAAATAAAGTGTCTGGACCTGATGGATTGAACCCGGCTTTCTTTCAGAAGAATTGGAATTTAATGGGCAGGGATATCTCAAATAGTTGTCGTTCATGGCTTGCTCAAGGTATTCTCCCTAAATCTTTACCTGAAACATTGATTGTTTTAATTCCTAAGTGTGAAAGTCCGGTGTCAGTAAAAGATTTTAGGCCTATAGCTTTATGCAATGTGCTTTATAAAATCATGTCGAAAGCACTAGCAAATAGATTGAAACATCTCCTGCATAAATTGATCTCAAAAAATCAGTCTGCTTTTATTCCGGGTCGTTTGATTATGAATAATTTTATGGTGGCTTATGAGACTATTCACAATTTACGAGGTAGAGCTAAGGTGACATTGCAAAGGCTTATGATCGGGTTAATTGGGAATATTTATGTGATATGTTTACTATTATGGGGTTTGATGCTATGTGGTTGAAGTGGATGAAAATGTGTTTTATGGATGTTGAGTATAAAGTGTGTGTGAATGATAAGCAAGTGGGTCTCATCATTCCTTCTGGGGGTTTGCAGCAAGGGGATCCAATTTCCCTATATCAATTTTTGTTTGTAGCAGAAGGCTTATCTTTATTGCTTAAAGATGCAGAGCATCGAGGTCTGATCCATGGTGTTCGGGCTGGAACTAGGTGTCCTAGGATATCCCACTTATTTTTTACAGATGACTCTTTGCTCTTCTTTGGGGGTAATGTCCAGGAGGCTACGGAAATTAAAGCTATTCTGGGTAATTATGAAGCTGCTTCTGGTCAGTCTGTTAATCTTAATAAGTCTGGCATTCTTTTTAGCCCTGATGTTTCTGAAAATGTTAGTCAGGCTATTTCTGGGCTTCTGAATGTTTCTCTGCCTATTGGGGATAGTAATTATTTGGGGTTACCATCGTTAATAGGGCGGAATAAAAAATAGATTTTTTCTTTTCTCAAGGATAGGGTGTGGAAACGAATGAATAATTGGAATAGTCGCTATCTTTCTAGAGTTGGGCGCGAAATCTTAATTAAATCTGTAGCGCAGGCAATACCAGCTTACTATATGAATGTGTTTCTGCTTCCAGTGTCTGTGTGCAATGAGATGCATGTGATGTTTAATAATTACTGGTGGCATGGTAAGGGGGATCATGGGGTATTAATTGGATTGCTTGGGATCGTATGTGCAGCAAGAAGTCTGTTGGTGGATAGGATTCCGGGATTTATTTCAACACTGCTTTGCTAGGGAAACAAGGGTGGAGGTTATTAACTGATACCAACACTCTCGTGTATAGTGTTTTCAAAGCTAAATATTTCCCAATGGGGGATTTTTTATTAGCTATTCCTAGATCGGGTTGTAGCTTTGTTTGAAAGAGTGTCTTGTTCTCTAAACAAGTGTTGCAACAAGGGGTGAAATGTAGGGTAGGAGATGAGAGGAGTATATATGTGAATAGGGATCCATGGATTCCTTGTGCAGATAATTTTTATGTGGAGGATGGCCTCTCTTTATTCCTGATGCTTTACGGGTGTGTGATCTTTTTGTTGTAGGCAAAAGGAGATGGGATGTCTCAAAGATTATGAATTTGTTTACTGTTCATGATATGAGGAAATTTTTGAGTATCCCAATGAGTCTACATACCAATCAAGATAAGTTAATATGGCACTTTGATCGGAAGGGCTTATACACGGTCAAAACTGCTTATCATGTAACTTATCGTTTGTTTAGAAATGGTGGTGGTGGTGGTGGTGGTGCGTTGTGGAAGCATTTATGGAAGTTAAATATCCCTCCCAAAATTCGGGATTTTATGTGGCTGGGTCGTAATGTGCTCCTTACTAAAGATAATCTATCACAGCGGGTTGTTAACACCTTAGTTCAATGTTTGTTTTGCCATGAAGCTGAGAATGTGGACCATGTTTTGGTCAAGTGTATTGTTGCGAAGGAAGTGTGGAGACAGGCTGGTTTTATTTTTGCTAATCTTTTCAGGATTTGTTCCTTCAAGTCTTCTCTTCTTTGGGCAAGCAACGA
Source organism: Erythroxylum baracoense (assembly GCA_025629805.1). Taxonomy (NCBI): domain Eukaryota; kingdom Viridiplantae; phylum Streptophyta; class Magnoliopsida; order Malpighiales; family Erythroxylaceae; genus Erythroxylum; species Erythroxylum baracoense. Next base: position 44,190,079 of record JAOTAY010000191.1, read on the forward strand.
GTCGAGCTTGTGGCTATAGTTTCATGAAAATTATGGGCTGCTCGAAATGCTTTTTTTGGGTCTAATACCTAGTCGAACCCTTTGCATATTTCCCAATCAGCTTGCCTGCTTCTGGATGACTATAGGACGGCATTAGCAACATCACAAGCAGCAATGACAGTAGTACATGCAGGTGCTGCTCCTATTCAACCAGCCCATATCAATCATCAAGCTACTTGGCTCGCTTATGTTGATGGTGCAGTGTTTTGAGCTATAGACTTTGTGGGCTTTGATTTGGCTATTGAGGACGCTGAAGGCAATTTTTCCTTGGTTATTTCGGGTTTTGAAGAAAGTGGTGATAGACCGTTGATTGCAGAAGCTCTTGCTTTGAGGCATTGTTTACATTATGCCTCTGACTCTTTACTTGAACCTGGTTGTATTTTTATAGATTGCCACTCTTTATATTTGGCTATTAACTCTATGAGTGAGGATAATTTTGATTTTGGTTTGATTGTATCTGACTGTAAGACCTTTCTTCTTGCTCGGCTAGATATTAAAGTTTTTTGGATTAGACGTCAGGAGAATGAATATGCCCATCTGCTGGCACGTGATTCTATCCGTCATGGCAGATTTCAAATGTGGGTTGATATTTTGAATATACTGTTTGAGTCTTATTTTCAAAGATAATATTACGAGTTCTTCTGGTTTGAAAAAAAAAACAAAGGAACAATAACATGAAGTAGCTTCAGATGGCATAGTAGACGACAACATTTGATGCTGTACGCGATGACGAACCATTGAAATCATGACAAAAGTCTTCCTCTCCAGTGGCGTTGACACTTTCTCTCTGGTCACAATGACATTGAGTATGGAGGAGTTGTAAATTGTCATGTTTGTAGTTGTAATTTTCTATTGGCAAATGCGAGGTTTACTAGTCAATGTTGGCTAGTTGGCCCTAGTGGTTACCTTTATAGGTTGATTACGTTTTTATAATTTCTTTATTATTTAACGTCACATCAATTTTTCAAAGGTCCATATTACCCTTCTTTAATGCCATGGTTGGGTATGGGTTACCAGCATAACTATTTTAAGCTCAAAAAACTTACCATCG
>JAOTAY010000191.1:44215963-44226218 GCA_025629805.1 Erythroxylum baracoense
GGGAGTGGAACAGACTCCCTGCAAATCTATGACCTCCATATGAAGGCCAACAAGCAGGTACAGGGGCAACAAAGTCTAGAAGAATACTGGAACGTGGTACAAGCAATCTGGATGAGCATTGACAGTAGACAACCTAACCCAATGAATTGCTGCGCCGATGGAACCACAAAATACAACAAAATCATTCAAGAACACCGGTTGTACCAATTTTTGGCTGGCTTAGATGAAAAATTTGACAGTATTCGAAGGGACATCCTGAAGGCGGATCCTTTACCCTCAGTCGAATCCGCTTATTCAACGGTACGAAGGGAGGCCGCCAGGCTCCAAATAATGAAGCCAGCAACCAACCCAGATGTGGATTCGTCATCCTCGGGCATTGGGTCTGGATTGATCGTGAAGGGACCAGGAGAAAAGGGCAGATTCAAATCGAGACAGAACACAGGGAAGGGACAGAATCATAACACAGGCAACCAAAAGCGCTCAGATCGGAGATTATCACAGCGCGAGGATAAATCCCATTTAGTTTGCAGCCACTGTGGGATGAAGAAACATACCAGAGAGACGTGTTTCAAGCTTGTCGGATTTCCTGAATGGTGGGACGAAAGTCACAGAACCCAGGCAACGAATCGCACAGGGAATGGCAAGGCTGCCACTAGTGTTGGCATCCTTGAGGCCACCGAAATCACCAGTGGTAGCCATGGAAGCCATGGCAGCCGTATCGAAAGAGGAGAACAATCAGGAACAGCCGCAGGGGTGGCGGCGATGGCAATGGAAGTTGAGAACACGAAGGGTAATCCTAAATCATCATTAAAAGGCCAGCCTGTAATTAGCCCATGTCCAAAAATTAACCAGACCAAGAAACCTAGCCCAGAAAAAAATACTTTAAACCCGAAACCAACCCAAATACCCAAAACAAGCCCAGAAAAAAGCCCAGTCCTGAGACAAGCCCAATTTAACTCAGAAAAAATTCCCGGCCCAATATCCAAAGCTTTTCACACAACCCAAAACCTAGAAAAAATGTCTAATTGGATTTTTGACTGTGGCGCGACTGATACTATGACCCATGATCCATTAGATATTGTTGAGCCCAGAAATCCACACAGAACCCATATTCAGTCCGCTAATGGGGAATTATCCGAAGTAAAAGGAGCTGGCACTGTTTCAATTTCCTCGACTTTAAGACTGTCTAAATGCCTTTATGTGCCATCATTGTCCTGTAAATTGCTTTCAATTAGCCAAGTCACGAAAGAATTAAATTGTGTGGCTCTCATGTTTGCGAATTTTTGCCTTTTGCAGGACATTCATATGGGGGAGATCATTGGGCGTGGTACTGAACGAGGAGGTCTCTACCATGTTGATGAGGTGGCTCAACACGGAACTGCGATGCTGGCTCATGGGACACCTGACAGACAAATATGGCTTTGGCATAGACGTTTAGGTCACCCATCTTTTAATTACCTTAGACTCCTTTTTCCTGCTTTATTTCATAATAATGATGTGGCATTTTCTTGTGAAACTTGCATTCTTGCAAAAAACCATAGAGTCTCGTTTGTGCCAACTAATACTAGAGTTGAGTCTCTGTTTGCTTTAGTACATTCTGATGTGTGGGGTCCAGCTCCAAACTCTAGTGGTCAATTCCAATATTTTGTGCTGTTTATTGATGATTTTTCCCGTATGACTTGGGTATACTTCCTGAAACACAAATCTGAGGTCCCTGAAAATTTTTTTGCTTTTTACAATATGGTCCTCACACAGTACAATAAAAAAATCCAAGTTTTACGGTCCGATAATGGGGGGGAATTTGTCAATCATACCATGAAAAGTTTTTTCATTGATAAAGGTATCCTCCATCAAACCACTTGTCCCAATACACCCCAACAAAATGGAGTTGCAGAATGAAAGAACCGCTTTCTCCTAGAAATGACTCGATCACTGATGTTTGAATCTCAAGTGCCTAAATCGTTCTGGCCTGAGGCTGTTGCCACTTCAGTTTATTTAACCAACCGACTTCCCACAAAAATACTTAAACACCAAACCCCTCTTCAGTTTCTTGCCACCCAAACAAATATACCACAAGCCCTAACCCTTCCACCTCGAGTCTTTGGCTGCTCCGTTTATGTTCACATACCCAAACATGAACGAAATAAATTCGAACCATGTGCCCAAAAGTGTGTCTTTGTTGGATATGGGGTTAACCAAAAGGGGTATAGATGCTATCATCCAGAAACTCGTCGCATTCATATCACCATGGATTGTGACTTTCTTGAATCTGAATTTTATTATGCCCACCAACCCAGTCGTAAGGGGGAGATACAGAATGACTCTGTAGCTTGGTTAGATAGTCTAATTGTCACAGAAGGAGTCCCAACAGAGCCTTGCCCCAAGACCACTAAGCCACCTTGTGACGGGGAACAAATCAACGAGTCAAGTACACCGCCCAGTGTTACACCCTCTATGGAGGTCCTACAAGAAGTAAGCCCTACTAGATTCCCTTCTGTAATTGATGATGATAACCATGAAAATCAGTTGCCTGAAACAGAAGAAACAGAGGGATATGTCCTACCACCAAGGACTACTCGAGGAATGCCACCCCGGAGATATTCACCAGAACATGTGTCTCGATCATCGATATATCCAATAGGTAATGCTGTCAGGGGGAGTGTGTCTGAGGCTGCAAAAGTGTTTGCCACTACACTATATTCAAAACCACTGCCAAGAACCGTAGAAGAGGCAAGACAGAAGGAAGAATGGTGGCAGGCGATGAAAGTTGAGATGGAGGCTCTTGAACGGAATGGCACATGGGAAAAATGTATACTTCCAGTAGGAAAACGCCCAGTTGGCTGCAGATGGGTATTCACTGTCAAACATAAAGCAGATGGGACGATTGAACGGTACAAAGCCAGACTCGTTGCCAAAGGATATACTCAGACCTATGGCATCGATTATTCAGAAACGTTCTCTCCTGTTGCTAAAATTGATACAATCCGAGTCCTATTCTCAATTGCAGTAAATCAAGACTGGCCACTTCATCAATTCGATGTGAAGAATGCCTTCCTTCACGGAGATCTGCGAGAAGAAGTATACATGGAAGCACCTCCAGGTTTTCGGGATAACTTTCGAAAAAATGAAGTATGCAGATTGAAGAAAGCATTGTATGGCTTGAAGCAGTCTCCTCGAGCCTGGTTTGGAAGATTCACGGTGGCCATGAAGAAGTATGGGTATAGACAGAGCAACGCAGATCATACCTTGTTTCTGAAAAGACGAGGTAACCTTATTACTTGTTTGATCATATATGTGGATGATATGATTATAACAGGTAGTGATTCGGAGGAAATTGCACGATTGAGGAGGAGTTTGTTCTCTAAATTTGAGATGAAGGATCTGGGTGGACTTAAGTATTTTTTGGGAATTGAGGTGCTAAGGTCAAAAAGAGGCAACTTTATATCCCAGCGGAAGTACATACTTGATCTATTAGCAGAAACGAGAATGGTTGACTGCAAACCAGTGGAAACTCCTATGGTAGTGAATCATGGACTTCAGATCATAGAAGGAACAGAATTGGCAGATAAGGAGAGATACCAAAGACTTGTTGGGAAGCTAATCTACTTAGCACACACAAGACCAGATATTGTATATGCTGTAGGTGTTGTAAGTCAATTTATGCATTAGCCACAGGAGGATTATATGGAGGCAATGTTGAGAATTGTTCGATATCTAAAAGGAACTCCAAGGAGAGGGATTGTGTTTGAAAAGAATGGACATTTAGATGTTGAGGTGTACACGGATGCAGACTGGGCTGGTAACCCGAATGATAGGAGATCCACTTCAGGGTATTTCACCTTAGTCGGAGGCAATCTAGTGATGTGGAGGAGTAAGAAGCAGAAGGTTGTAGCCTTGTCTAGTGCAGAAGCCGAGTTTCGTGGAATAGCAAAAGGTTTGGCTGAAATCTTGTGGGTGAAGAAATTAATGACTGAGATCGGTTTCGCACCACGACTTCCATGCAAACTGAAGTGTGACAATAAAGCTACAATAAGTATCTCCGAAAATCCGGTACAACATAATAGAACCAAGCATGTGGAGGTGGACTGACACTTTATTAAAGAAACGCTCGAAGAAGGTATAGTAGAGCTGCGGTTTGTTCGATCAGAAGATCAGCTGGCTGATATCTTGATCAAAGCAGTAACTAGAAGAATATTTGACTCTGTATTAAACAAGTTGGGTATTGGTGATCCTACTACTCAATTTGAGGAGGAGTGTTGACTGTGCAAAATTAGTAGAGCTTAATCCTTCCTCTGCACCAAATCAGGAGACAAATTAGTACGAGGATAAGAATGAATCTATGTAAATTAATACTTACCTTGTATAGATGATCCTATAATAGTATAATTAGACATGATGTACATTGCAGAAATATAATAAGACCTCTGTTACCAGACTTATACGGTATCAGAGCCCAAATTCTCCCAAAGATTTGTCACTGCTACTAATGTGGTGTTTAAGAACATCAATGCTTCACCTCTCAAATAAACGCAAGGTTTTCCTCAAAGCTGTGAAAATCACATTTTGTTGTTATTGTGGCAACGTTAATGATTATACTTGCGTAAAGCATTGTTGATTTGCAAATCTAAGTAATGATCTGCAAACCACTTTACCAAATTTGCCATTGTCCTTGTTACTTTTAAAAAGGACAAAACTGACATCTTACCTGGAAAATCATTAAGTTAGATCTTCAAGACACGACACATCAACATTAAACCGCGTGTCTTTAGCTCAGTGTTGCTTTCACTCCGCTGTTGCCATCTTCTACACTACAGTAACTAACTATGATGAAGCCAAAATTGGTCGTAACAGTACTAACGGTATTTGTATTGATATCTGCTGCAACTGTCACTGCTGGTTATGTAAGACCCCCTCGTCGCAAGACCCTCCATTTCCCATGGAGTTCAAAGCCTTCTTCCAGTCCCCAGCAGGTAATAAAACGCCCCTTTTTCTTCACGTGCTTTCTCTTTTACCAGCTGATTTTGGTCATTATTTTGTGTTAAATTGTATTTTTTTTAAGATCTGACATGGGTCCTGCTTGTTTTCCTGAAAGTGTGCCTGCTTGATTGTTTTGTCTCGTAACAGTTCAAGACAAATAGGAAAAAGGGGAAGAAAAATGTGTTCCATAGTTTTGATAGCGTTAAGTATAATTGAAAAGGAATGTTGGAGAATATCTTGTTGCCATAATATTTCTTTAGTTTTAATGCCATGTGAAAGGTGGCAGTAATTTATGGTTTTGAATTCCTCTTAGTTTGTCTTGTTAGTTTTGTTGGGATCTTTTACTCTTTTCATCTGCAATGAAACAATGAAAATTTTAGGTACGAGGTGATGGTAGTGGATATGGTTAATCTAATTTAATGAGTTGAGAAAACTTTTTCCAGGAGTTTGGTATTTGTTCTCTTTTTTTCTTTCTGAACATAAGAAAGTAACAAATATTTTGTAGTCCATTTGTCTGAAGGAAAACATAATAAAAAGTTTTTCTTGAGGAAATACATTAACTTTGATGGTTTTATGGTCCTTCATTATCATTTCTCTTAGCCTTCACTAAAAATTGTGTTTGGTCACCCACTCAAGGTGCACATCTCTTTGGCTGGAGACAAGCACATTCGAGTCTCATGGATCACTGATGATAAATCTTCTCCATCCATAGTTGAGTATGGAACTTCGCCAGGAAATTACAGTGAAACATCTGATGGAGAGAGTACAACTTATAGTTATCTTCTCTATGTCTCTGGAAAGATACACCACACTGTCATTGGGCCACTAGAACCTAGTACAATTTACTTCTACCGTTGTGGAGGCCAAGGTCCTGAGTTCCAGCTGAAAACCCCACCACTTCAGTTGCCCATTACTTTTGCTGTGGCTGGAGATTTGGGTCAGACTGGCTGGACTAAATCAACCCTAAGCCATATTGACAAATGCAAATATGATCTGCATCTTCTTCCAGGGGATCTTTCTTATGCTGATTACATTCAACATAGATGGGACACATTTGGCGAGTTGGTTCAGCCGCTAGCCAGTGCAAGGCCATGGATGGTAACAGAAGGAAATCATGAAAAAGAAAGCATTCCATTGTTCAAGGATGGATTTGAATCCTATAATTCTAGATGGAAGATGCCATTTCAGGAGAGTGGATCAAGTTCCAACCTTTATTATTCCTTTGAAGTTGCAGGAGTTCATATCATCATGCTTGGTTCATATGCGGAGTACTATGAGTACTCAGATCAATATAACTGGCTCAAGGTTTGTTATATTCTCTGTTTTTTGAAATAAGAGCTTTTCTTTGCTACTTGAATCTGCCAATTGTTTACTTATGATCAGTTGAAGTGAATCTTAAGAGAATGTGAACTGACGTTTCAAATTAGCCTGGAAAGGGCAATTTTTGTATTCTCTGTTAGGCTGTGGATTTTGTGTTCTGTCATGAAAATCTCCCATGACAAAACAGAATCGCTGGCAATTGGATATATTTCTTAATTCCTTTGCCTGGACTGCTTTAACAGACAAATAGTAGACCTAAGCCTCTATTTGTCAAAGTTTTCCTTCTGCTACCTGAGAAAATTGAGGAGCAAAGTCATTGCACTGGACTGGTTGCTAATGTTTACTATCCAGTTGAATTTTGTTTTGAGGCTATTTTCATGTCTGGAGAGTGGAAGCTATTGAAACTGAGTATTCTCCCAGAGACTTCATCGCATACATTGTCAAACATGGTTATCTACAATTTGAAAGTCTAATGAACTCATTAAACTGTATTATTAACCGAAGATCAGATATTGAAGTTATCTTATTGTCTAGAACTTCATAGTATGTTTCTAGCTGGATACATGGTCAGATCAAGCTATGAACCTCTTCTTTGAAGCCTTCTTCTAGTTTCTTTTGAGCTAAATAGAACTATGGAGAAATTCTTTTGATGTGATAGAATTTGGTTGTGATGTAATAGCAATTTATTTGTTCAAATGGATCTTGATATTGACTCTTGATCTACAGGCTGATCTCGCAAAGGTGGACAGGAAGAAGACCCCTTGGCTTATTGTGTTGTTCCATGTACCATGGTATAACAGTAATGAGGCTCATCAATTTGAAGGTGATGCGATGATGGCATCCATGGAGCCGTTGCTTTATGCTGCTAGAGTTGATATAGTTCTTGCTGGCCATGTGCATGCTTATGAACGAACAGTATGCCACTACCTCCCTTTTTCTCCTTTAATATCATGGAAACAGGCTTATGTTATCTGCTGCTTTCTTGACAGGAACGTGTAAATAATGGGAAAAGTGACCATTGTGGTGCAGTCCATGTAACTATTGGTGATGGAGGAAATAAAGAAGGTTTAGCTCGCAAGTACGTCCCATTCTCAAGAACTTTCTAAATCTCCAAGTAACTTGAGTATTTCATGTTCTCAAATTTCATTATCATACAAAATCTCACCCATTACACCAATTTCAATGTGTGAACTAAAAGAATTTAACGCATCAAAAATCTTTTCAATAACTTTAAATTATCTTGTTATTTTAATGAAATAAATAACAAGATAATTTAAAGTTATTTTAATGAAATAAAATTAGAATTTATGGTTTAAATTAAACTTTTCGCAAAGTTGAAGAATTTCACATAATTCCTCCTGTATATCTTATTGTCTTTCATCACTGATTAGTATCAAGGATTCGAGATACCCATTGGTCAACTTGGGCGATTCATGGACATTCATTCCACAAACTATAGCTTGGTTATGAACTTTCGAAGTGTTAATTAATTCATGTTTAGCTGATTATTTCTCTGGCCAACATTTAATAAAATCTCAAGTCACCAAGATAATGAAGCATTAGGCCATCTCTATTATTATTATTATTATTATTCTTCTTCTTATGTTTGCCAAATATCCCTGCACTGCTTATCGGGTGGGAAATGTAAGTGCAAAAACCAGACAGCAGAAGAGTGCATATTGTTGTTCAAGGTTCATTAACGACCGTTTATCAAATCTTATTACAATTCTGTGCTGGCTACATCTATCCGCAGATACAAAAGCCCCCCACCAGAGTGGTCAGCCTTCCGTGAAGCAAGTTTTGGCCATGGCGAACTTAAAATAGTTAATTCGAGTCATGCCTATTGGAGCTGGCACAGGAATGATGACGATGAACCTGTTAAGTCTGATGAAACTTGGATAACCTCATTGATCAGTTCAGGATGCATTGCTAACGAGCTAGGATCGTAGGAAGACTCTTTTGGGACATCAGGATTGCTGTGTATTCTGTTACTGCTTTCCTATATTTAGAAGATGAGACACTGTTTTGATGCCAATGTAAACATCTTAGCTTTCAACCTAAGAGAGTGATAAAAATGGAATAGGGACTTCTTATGTTGGTGTGCAAAACCTAATGAGGAAATTGTAGCCTTAGCTCAAAAACAGTTCAAGTGAGTCGCTCAATTACAAGAAGCAATGAACCTGTATAACAAATGCTGCAGTATCCCCTCTTAGCTAGGTTCGTGGTCAAAGCAACTTCAATGCCATTTTGTGATGCAGTCCTTCATTCATTAGTTACATCCTGTACCTAAGCAACAGTTGTATGGTCTAATTTTTTCATTGTCATTGTGAAACTGAATGTCTCCTGTGAGTACGCGAAAGGAATGTAATTACAAGTACCATAACCTCGTTTGTACGGACAACATGCCATAACTGAACAATGCTCGAGAGAAAACGTGAAGTAAATGAATACTTCATTCATTCGTCATATTCTAGAAATTGCAGAGAATCGTTTTATATACAAAACCTAACACTATTATAAAACGGTGTGTTGCATCTAAAATAGAAAAGTAATAACATGAGTAAACGATATCGTTTGCTCTATAGAAGAATACGATACTCGTCATACCCCCCTCAAGATGGAGCTGATGGCAAAGCAAGCAAGCCCAACTTAGAAACAAAATGATCAAACAAAGGAGCGGAGAGGAATTTAGTGAATATATCAGCTGGTTGGTCCTTAAGAAGAAACATGACAAGGAACAAAACCAGCTTTATATTGCTCGCAGACCAAATGACAGTCAATGTCAAGATGCTCAGTACATTCATAAAACACAGGATTAGCAGAAATGTGAAGCACTGCCTGGTTGTCACACCAAAGGGGAATAGGATGTTGAATAGTCAACTGAAAATCTTTGAGAAGGTAAGCTAACCATTGTAACTCACAGACCGTAGTGGCCAAGTGATATTCGGCTTCAGCAGAGGATCGAGAAATAATAGCTTATTTTTTAGATTTCCAAGACACGAGGGCGGAGCAAAGAAAAACACAATACCCAAAAATCGATCGACGAGTATCTTTACAAGCAACCCAATCAGCATCACAATATGCATGCAATTGAAAATCGTTAAGGGCAGGATAAAAAAGTCCCAAAGAAACAGTGCCTTTCAAGTAGCGCGGCACTTGAAGAGCATACTGCCAATTAATATCCCGGGGAGCCTGAACAAATTGGCTAAGTTGCTGAACAGTAAAAGTAATGTCTGGGCATGTGAAACCAAGATAAAGCAAGCGCCCTATAAGTCGGCGATAAGGTTGAGGATCAGATAATAATGCACCTTGATCAGCTGTGAGAATAGTGCTTGTTGGAATGAGAGTAGAAACTGTGTGAACAGCTTCCAAACCAGCATCTTGAAGAAGATCCAATATCTAATTTAGCTTGCATGACTTTAACCCAATTGGCATTAGTACTAGCTTCAACATAATTTCTCGATTCCTACAAAGTGGACAAATTTGCCAAAAAACATAGATGTGCACTAGAGTAATGTTTAGAAGCAATGAGAGATAAGGAATCAGAAGAAGTTTGAGCAATATAGACAAAATCTTGCAACCAAGAAGGTGGACGCTTAGGGCGCACACTATGTCGAAGAAAAGGAGGAGGTGAAGAAGAAGGAACAATACCTAATGGAGGTGCAGTATCGATAGGAACTGAGGAATCAGTAGAAGGCACCTGCACATCAGGGTTAGATAAAGAAACAATAGATGAAATAGAATCAGAAATAACAGGTAGAGGTAAAGAAGCTGAGGAAGAAGAAGAAGAAGAAGAAGTTTTGGATAAAAAAGATTGAAAAGGAAATTCGATTCAAAGAAGACAACATCTCGAGAGACAAAGACGTTATGGGAATCTAGATCATAAAGCTTATAACCCTTTTTCCCTTCTGAATGACCCAGATGAATGCAACGAAAAGCTCTAGAATGAAATTTAGAT
>JAOTAY010000191.1:44233898-44246827 GCA_025629805.1 Erythroxylum baracoense
AATTACAATATTTTAATTAATGAATAGGTTAAAAAAATCCTACAAGTTAGATATTCTAGTAGAGGGAGGGCATTTCTGAAATTTCTTTATGTCTTTTGTTTCCGTCCGCGGGACGAGAAATATCGTACCACAATCTTGGAAGGAACAAAAAATTTATGTCTTTGTCCTCCGAAGACAGAACGAAAATGGGCGAAGACAGCAAGCAAGCACAGTTATGGACAGGATTATTATGTCCTTGTCTTCTGTCTTCGTTGGTGAAGACACCAACCAAACACTACGTAAAAGTCAAAAAGCAAAGTACAAGATAACGAGGAGTAGCCTAATGGTGTAAGCTCCTTACTTAAGGCTCTCTCTTATAGGAGGTATTGAATTCGAATCACGTCAAAGGAGGGGAAATGAGAAATTTGTCCTATTGATGATCCTCTAGCCCCCTGAGCAAAGCTCCTTGATCGGATCAATTACGGACGCCTCTTTTCCAGCGGTAGTGTAGGAGTTGAAGCTACTAGGGAACCTGAAGGCTGCTGAGAACCTGATGCTGAGCAAAGCCAACGATCAATCAGCAGTTGACCAATCAAGTATGTGGCGATTCTTTGTGCGCAGAAGTGTACAGGCTACGTAGGAACCTGAGGGATCTTGGAGTTCTAGATTTACATTCTCTAGGGCTCTTAGGGTAGGGTTTTTAGGGGCTTAGGATTAGTCTGGCTAAGCTGGGATACGTAATGTAATAAAAAAAAGAGCAGAGTACAAGGATAAAAGAAGACTTGATACAAAACGCTGAGATGTAACAAAAACGGTGCATACAACAAGAAGGAATTTAAGTGACTCACGTGAGAGTCACATCAAGCCACTCCTTAGATAACATTCAAGCATTTGTTATGAAGGCTGAAGAAACAACTGCTGCGGGAGGTGAAACTCCAACATGTTTATCAGGAGGGGAACCACAGTGCCGATCGACTAGCTACTTTAGCTATGCGGGTTCGACCAAGATTACATGTGCTCTCCGCACCACCGACAAACTTGAAGGATTGTATATGATTAGATAGGCAAGGAATGATATATCGCAGGGGCTTATCCTACAGCTAACCTGCTTTTGTTCTGTTTTGTTTTATAACTTCCATTGTATTCAAATTAAAAAAAAGAAACAACTGATGCATCAAAGCCTATAAAAAGACAAAAGCTCTTCATCAGAAAGAAAAAAAAGCACAACACAAAACATACACAAATAAACACATTATTTTCATTGTATTCAATTATCTGTTAGTGAAGTATTGAGTGAGAAAAATACCAAAGAGTGCTAAAGTACTTACCTGTGAGTAATAAGAGAGTTTTGTAGACTCTTGCAAGCGTTTCTAAAAAAACTCAATATCTGTACATGTTCTCATCATTTTTCTTCATATTAGTAGAAATTATATCAGTGGGAACCTTGGACGTAGATAGCATTGAAGGCTATCGAACCAACATTATAACACAAATAACCCAACAAAAGTGGTATCAGAGCAATTTGGAAACCTCCTGGGGCATTTTTTGGCCACTCAAAGCATCAAAGAATCATCAAGAATTCTCTATAAGTAAAGATCTGTCATTTCTTTAAATCTACAGTCATAATCGTAGGGAAAGAAATAGATGTATTTACTGGAAAATAAGACTTCGCCATCTGGAAACTCCAGATGCAAGTTCTTCTGGAGTCTTATGACTGCTATGGGGTTATTGAAGATCAGTACGATCTTGAGACTGATCCAGTAAAGAAACTTAAAATGCAAAGACTTGCACATTGTAAGTTAATGCTTCACTTATCACCAACATTGATAAGAAAAGTGCAGAATTGTAACACTGCACAGAAGCTATGGATCAAACTTGACGAGCTTTAAGCAAAGAAGTGTCTTCTTAACAAGATGACACTTCTCCACAATCTTGCTAACTATAAGATAAATACCTCTGTCTCTCTAGATGACAACTTAGACTATTTCTTTAAGCTAGTTCAAGACTTAGAAGCTACAGATGAAAAAATTTCTGAGGAGCATCAAGCTGTAGTAATTATAAAGGCTTTATCTTCTGAATTCAATGCATTCAAGAAGGTAATTAAGCATGCTAGTGGAGAATCCCTTATCGTAAAGAGGGTGTTAGACTCACTAATGGAAGAAGTAGTGGATGTTAACCCTTTTAAGAAAGAGACAGAAGTGATGTTTGTAGAAAACAATCATGAACAGAAATCTCATAAGAAAAATAGCAAGAAAGGAAAGTGGAAGAAGGGAAGTGGGAAGGATAAGCACACCAAGGAAGGTAAAGAAAAGAAGAAAAAGGGAAAAGGAAAGAAGTGTTATTACTGTGACAAGGGGGGACATTTTGCAAGGGACTGCAGAAAGAAGAAAAGGGACAAGGTTGTTGAAAGTGGAGATGTAGGAAATGGAGAAAAACCAGAAGACTCAAGTGGTGGTGAGATTCTGGCTGTCACTAAGGACAGTGAAGACCTGAGTAGAGAATGGATTTTTTTGACTCAGACTACACAATGCATGTGACATCACATAGAGACTGGTTCACTACATTTGAATCAGTCACTATCAAGGTTAAAATAGTAGATTCTGGGCAGTAAAGGATAGAGGGGATTGGAAATGTTTCCATCAACATGTTTGATGAAAACAGAAGGATCCTCAGTAATGTCAGATTTGTGCCTAGAATAAGGAGAAATATGATTTTTGAAAGCTTGTTTGATAAGCAAGGATTTCATATCAATTCAAAAGATGGACTCAGAGATATCCTAAGGGATGTTAGAGTCATTATTAGAGGAGTAGAAAGGGGTGGGCCATATTATCTTATAGGCTCAACAGAAGTCAATCAAGTTTCAGAGAATGAAAATCATGAACCAACCAAGCAATGGCATGCAAGGTTGGGTCATGCAGGGAACAAAGCTTGTTCCATCTCTCTAAACAAGGATTGATCCCTGAACAAAACGTACAGAAGTTGGATTTCTGTGAATCCGGGGTGCTAGGAAAGCATCACATATCTAGTTTTCAAAAGGGAGCTCAGAGAGTCACAGAGATCATGGAATATGCTCATAGTGATCTCTGGGGGCCAACTCAAGTACCTACAGCAGGAGGGAACTTATACTTCATGTCCATTATTGATGAAAGATCTAGAAAGTGTTGGGTATATCCAATAAAGAGAAAGGATGAAGCACTAGAGAATTTCATAAGATGGCATACACTTATGAAAAATCAGACTGGGAAGAAGTTAAGATGCCTAAGGACTGACAATGGATTAGAATACTGCAATAAAGAATTAGAAGATTATTGTAGCAAGAAAGGAATCCTAAGGCACAAAACAGTAAGATCTACACCTTAGCAGAATGGAGCTGCTGAGAGACTTAATAGGACTCTCCTAGAAAAGACAAGGTACATATTACTCTCTTCGGGTTGCTCACACTTACTATAGGGAGAAGCAATTAGAACAACGGCCTACCTAGTTAATAGGCTCCCCACATCTACTAATGAAGATAAAACTCCACAAGAAGTATGAAATGGAAAGAAACCAAGCTTGGCTCATCTAAGGACTTTCGGATGTGCTGACTATGCACATCAAAAGGAGGGAAAGCTGGAACCTAAAGTAGTAAAGGGAGTATTCTTAGGTTATCCCGAATGAGTCAAAGGTTACAAGATTTTATTACTTCAAAAGGGAGGTTTTAAAACCATTATTAACAGAGATGTAATCTTCAAGGAAAATGAGTTTCCTCTACTGCACAAGAACTCCTCAAGATCAGACCTCCAAAAAGAAGTTCAGGAGCAACTTGGATTATCAACTCACTAGAGATAGGCAACCAAGACAGAGAATTCCTAATAGGAGATATACTGACTCAAACTTGGTTGAATTTGCATGTCTTATGGCTGAATCTATAGAATATAGGGCACCTGAAACCTTTGAAGAAGCTATGAACAAGAAAGATGCTAATCAATGGAAGATGGCTTGTAAGAGGGAGTATTCTTCTCTAATGAAGAATTTGACCTGGACTTTGATACCTAGACCTTCTAGAGCCAAATTAATTGAGAACAAATGGCTGTTCAAGCTAAAAGGGGGAGTCATAGAGGCAGAACCTAAAATATACAAGGCTAGACTAGTAGCTAAGGGATATAGGCAGAAGGGGGGAGTTAACTACAAAGAGATCTTCTCACCAATAGTCAAATTCAAGACAATTAGACTCATCCTAGTGCTAGCTGTAATCTATGATTGGGAGATCCATCAAATGGGTGTAAAGATAACTTTCCTATATAGAAAGCTTGAGGAGACTATCTACATGAAACAACCTGAGAGTTTTGTAGATAAAGAAAAACCTGATCATGTTTGCCTGCTTCAAAAGTCCCTATATGGGTTGAAGCAAGCAGCCAAACAATGGAACAAGAAGTTCCATGAAGTAACTAATGATATGAAGTTTATTAGGAATGCCTATGACTACTGCCTATAATACAAGGACCTAGGAGAAGCTGAGACTGTCTACATGCTAGTGTATGTAGATGACTTAATCATCACTAGAAAGAAACTTAGCAGAATAGTGGAAGTGAAGAGTGCCCTATGTGATAATTTTGAAATGAAGGATATGGGAGAAGATCATAAACTCCTAGGAATGTAGATCATAAGAAAAAGGAGGGATGAGAATTTATGGTTAAGTCATAAGACCTATATCAAAAAGGTCCTTGCACAGTTCAACATGGAACAGGCAAAACCTAGTCCTATCCATATAGGCTCACATCTGAAAATTTTAGCCAGTAATTGTCCCCAAAATGAGGAAAAAAAGAGATCTATGGTTAACTACCCCTATGATGTTGAGTAGGCAGTATTATGTACATAATGTTATGTACAAGACCAGACCTAGCCTACTCAATCAGTATCCTAAGCAAGTTCATGGCTAATCCAGGACTTGAGCATTGGCAAGGATTGAAGAATGTCTTCAGAAATATTGCTGGTACTATAAACTACGGTTTGTGTTTCTCTAAAGCTAAATTATCTAATTCTAACAATATATGCATACAAGGCTTTGTGGATGAAGATTATGCAGTAGACAAAGACAACAGAAAATCAATTTCAGCATACTACTTCACATTAGCAGGAAACACAATAAGCTGAAAATTACAGCAATAATCATCAATGTCATTATCAACTACAGAGGAAAAGTACTACGTAATCACAGAGGGAGTAAAAGAGCTAACATGGTTGATAGGAATTTTGAAGGAGATACAGATTAACCTAGCAAAACCTACGGCATTCACAGATGACCAAAGTGCTATTTACCTCAGTAAAGACCCAATCCTGCATGAAAGGTCCAAGCCTGTTGATGTCCGACTTCATTTTGTCATAAACAAAATCGCACAAGACTTCTTCAACCTAGAGAAAATCGCAGGGGAACAAAATCCGTCAAACTTCAGAACAAAGATAATAACTTAAAAGAAGTTCACTTTCTGTAAGGAATACTTACAGATAAGTGAAGCCCCATGAAATTGAAGTCAATCCATCCGATCTAACTGGTGTGGCGAAAATAAGGAGTTCGGATTACAAATCACTCTCGGGTTTTTTCTTCAGAGTGAAGATTGATGGAGTAGGAGGGAATAATGTGATGAGAATCACGTATACTCCATCAACCAACACTCAAAAACACTAAACAACAGAAAAAGATGAAGAACAGAAGATGTGTGTGTGAGAAGGAGTGTCTAAAGCGTTTTCAAAAAAGGAAAGAAGGGCTTGTCTCAAATGTTCTAACAAGAGACAAAAGCATATATCAGGAGATTCATAATACGTAGTCATTTACAATTCAAGAAAGCGCATAGCTTAAGAGTCAAAAAGTATAGTAGAAGGATAAAAGAAGACTTGATACAAAACGCTGAGACTTGACAAAAACGCTGCATACAATAAGAAGGAATTTAAGTGACTCACGTGAGAGTTACACGAAGCCACTTCTTAGATAACATTCAAGCATCTGTTATGAAGGCTGAAGAAACAACTGCTACATCAAAGCCTATAAAAAGACAAAAGCTCCTCATCAGAAAAAAAAACAACACAAAACATACACAAATAAACACATTATTTTCATTATATACAATTATCTGTGAGTGAAGTATTGAGTGAGAAAAATACCAGAGAGTGCTAGAGTACTAGGAGAGTTTTGTAGAATTTTGCAAGTGTTTCCAAAAACACTTAAGATGTGCTTGTTTAATGGGTATCGAAAAAGGAGAATGAATATGAAATGAAAGATTGAGTTTAATAAGGGAATATGATTATAGGGTTATTATTTTGATTAACCACTTTTGGGTAATACCTCATTCCTCTCCTAATCTAAAGGAATGAGTATCATTGTTCTAGAGGAATGGGTTAATTAATTACATTATAATTAATTACATTATAATTAATTAACTACAATATAATTAATTAAAATATAATTCATTCACTAATTAAATATTGTAAATAATTAATTAATTAAAATATAATTATTCATTAATTAAATATTATAATTAATTAATTAAAATATAATTATTCATTAATTAAAATATTGTAATTAATTAATTAATTAAATTATAATTAATCACAATATAATTAATTAAATTATAATTAATTAGTTAAAATATGATTAATTAATTAATTAAAATATGATTAATTAATTAATTAATTAATTACAATATAATTAATTAAGCTTAATTTCAAAATTTTAATTAATTAATATATTGTAATTGATTAATTACATATAATTAATTAAAATATAATAAAATTTTATTTTAAAGTGCTCAAGTTGAACTATAAATAGATGGAAAAATTGACGAAGTTAAGCCTCCCCCAATTAAATGCCATGTAGCATATTTTGACATTTTCTTAATGTAGATTTTTTTTAAAATTTTATTAAAGCGGGCCTCACATTGATGATGTATATCATATTTATTTAAAATTGATGTGGCTCCCATGGAAGTTTAAATGCTGCATTTGTAAGTCTGAAACACTGCGTTTGGAAGCTTGAGTTTAAATAAAAATAGGCTCCACTTCCATTTAAACACTGCGTCTAAAGCTCATCCCTAATGCTCACCATTTTGAAGCAGCAACAATCCGCACCGTTATTCCTTCTTCCTCAATCCCTAATTCTCTTCTTCTTCAGATGATTTCAGTTTGATCAATTTTAGTCTTACCTAATTATTCTTCAGATGAGTTTACAACTCCCTAGATCCTTAATATTTCTTCTCCCACATATCATTTCTAACGTTAGAAGCAACTCATAAGCTCTTCGAGTTTCTAAACAAGAAGTCAACAATCCATTATAGTGGGTCATTGTTGTCTGACTTTTATGGGACGGTCAAAAAGATCAAATACAAATTAATTTAGGTGAACGTATCAAAGAGTTCAGTAAAGGCAGAAGAAGAGATGTAGTAGAATTGGGCAGAGTGCTAAAAGAGGTCCAAAAGCAATGTTATGCAGACCCTTTCAATGTAAGCCTGAGAAACAAGGAAGCAGATTGTTTGAAGCAATATCAAGAAGCACTTCAACTACAGAATTCGATAATGAAGCAAAAAGTAAGACAGATATGGCTTAAAGACGGGGACATTAATACCAGATTTTTTCAGGCATCGGTACTAGCCCGAAGAAATAGTAACACTATAACGGAATTGATAGATGATGAGGGGTATCAACTTACCTCACAACAGGAACTTGCAAATCACATACGTAACTACTTTTTCAGACTTATGGGGCGAAATGACACAGCTGAACGGATTTGGGGTACAAAATGTTATGAATTGTTCTCCGAGGCCAGAGACTTTGGAGATGCTCACTTCACCTTTCACAGCCCAACAAGTGAGAGAGGTGGTATTCCGGATGCACAATTCTAAAGCACCTGGACCCGATGGTTTTTCAGCTGGTTTCTTTCAACAGACTTGGGATATAACCGGACCTCTTGTAACGGAAGCAGTGTTAGAATTTTTTTCTTCTGGCTCGATGTTGAAAGAAATCAATCATACGTATGTTTGTTTAATTCCGAAAAATGACAGACCACAGAGGATCATTGATTATCGACCTATATCGTGCTGCTCTACGATCTACAAGATCATTGCAAGTTTATTGGCTGATAGATTGAAAATGGTATTGGCTGAGGTGGTTACAAAGTCTCAAGGGGCGTTTCTTCCATCGCGAAGTATTGGGGACAATATATTGCTACTTCAAGAATTGATAGGGGAGTATCACACTGGTAAAAAGATCAAAAGTTGTACATTAAAAATTGATCTTTATAAAGCATACGACACTGTGAGCTGGGGTTTCTTGCAAGATTGCCTAACAGCCATCGGGATTCCTATGAGATTTAGGCAGTGGCTACGCCAATGCATCCAGACGACTTCAATGAGTGTGTTAATCAATGGTCTTCCTACAAAACCGTTCTCCATTGCTCGAGGGATTAGGCAAGGGGATCCTCTTTCCCCTTACCTATTCACTTTAGCTATGGAGGGGCTATCCAGATTAATTACGAAAGTGGTGGATTGCAATGGTTTATTTCAGTATCACTATAAATGTAGTGAAATGCACCTAACACATTTAATGTATGCTGATGATGTGATTCTCTTTTGTAAGGCGGAACCACAGGTGCTATCGATAATGATGAGTCTGTTGAACACTTTTTCGGGTTGGTCGGGGATGAAACTGAATTTGCAGAAGAGTGGAGTATATGTGTCTTCAGATGTGCGTAATCCTGAATGGATTTCCAATTTGGTGGGTATCTCTCTTCAATCAACTCCTTTTCGGTATCTGGGAGTCCCTATAACATCGGGTAAGCCACGTTATTCGGTGTTTATGCCTCTGATGGAAAAACTGAAAGCTAGAATTTTTACTTGGCAGAACAGATTTTTATCACTTGCCGCTAGAGTCACACTCATTGTGTCGGTGTTGAATAGTATGCATGTACATTGGGCGGCGCATGTAGTCATTCCGAAGAAGGTAATCAAGGACATGGAGAGGATGTTGAAATCGTTTTTATGGAATGGAACACATGATAACAGTAAGGGGGCCAAGGTAAAATGGAGTGATATTACTGTGCCAAAAAACCAAGGGGGACTAGGAATCATCTCGATCACACAAATGCAACGGGTATTATTAATGAAAAGAATTTGGCGATTGTTTGTTGATAAAGAAGCCTTGTGGGTGAAATGGGTGCAAGTTTACCGAATTTGTGGCGATAGTTTTTGGCAACTCCATGCTCGGAGTGATTATTCTTGGATCTTTAGGACTTTGTTGCTGCTTAGGGAGAAAGTATATCCTTTTATGAAGGTTCGGTTGGGGAATGGAGAAGCGGTAAGTTTCTGGTTTGATAATTGGTCCTTGAACAGCCCGTTATGGGACAGAACTGACTTGCGATCTTTAAGAAACCGAATTCCGAAGGAGGCAACAGTGGGTTGGATTTTCCGAGAGAGGACAAGAATGAACAATTTCAGATTTTGCCATGTGTTGGACTCATATATTGGAGATATGCAACTAAATAATGGTGCTGATACGATCACTTGGGCTGCCCATAGTAGTGGTCTTTTCACGAACAAATCAGCATACACCATAGAGAGAGCTTCTTTGCCAGTAGTGCCATGGTCGGACTTAGTTTGGAAGCAGGTATTAAGTCCGAAATCTGCTATTTTCTTGTGGTTAACTATCATGAATAGGTTGAGAACGAAGGACCGATGGTTTGGAACTTTCGACCCTTTATGTGTGTTGTGTAAACAAGTTAGTGAGAGTCGAGATCATTTGTTTTTTGAATGTCACTATACCAAAGTGGTGTGGAGTAGAATTCTGAATTTGTTAAGGATTCCGAGGTTCTCCTTTCAATGGAATGAAGTGTTAACTGACATTATTCAGTATGCCAAGATAGAGAAGAGGGATAGTCTCCTTATCAAGACGTCGTTTCATATGGCCATTTATTATATATGGAGGGGAAGGAATAGGAGGATGTATAAAAATAAAGAGCAACCAAAATATGAGCTTGTCGAGTCCATAGTCAATTTGATCAGAGAAACAATGATATCTAAAGGGAAACAGGATAGCATCAGCCAGGAACTCAGAACTATATGGATGATTTAATTGATGTCGTATGAGTATGGGTTTCTAGAAAAGTATTAGTGGTTGTTTTGTTTTCTTTTGTCATATACTTATAAAGGATTGTATATAAGTTTGTTAAAACTTTCGTCTTTATAATGTCAGTTTTAAAATTTCAAAAAAAGAAGTTATAGTCTTTATTTAATAGTCTCTTTATTTAATTATGTATAAAGATAATGTCCTTTTTCAATCTTATTAAAATATGGAAAATGATTAAAGATATTAGCTTTAAATCAAAAATTAAATCACGGTTAAATGAGTTTTCTTTGTTTTTAGATAAGTGTCAGTTTCTGTTACCTTATAACCCTCCTTACATTATTATGAGCTAAACAGGCCTTAGGAAACTTCCAGGACCAGGTACATTGAATCGTTACGTTTACGACGCATATACATGTACCAAATCGCAGTACTGCGTAACTAATACGTCTGAGGTTAACTTCTATATATAATTACTAAATTCTTTGTAACTTTAAAATAATTTTAAATTAATTTAATTTTAAAATTAATGTTACATAGTGAATAAATTTAAATTTTGATTGTGTTTAAATTTTGAAAAAATTGAATTTCTCAATTAAAAGATTATTTTCATTAATATTTTATTGATGTAGGTGTTAAAATTAATATTTGAAAGAATTAAGTAAATTGTTATTTAATTTTTTAAATTAATGTTATATAGTGAATAAGTTTAAGTTTTGGTTAAGTGATTAAAATTTTTAAATATCTCAATTTAAAAGATTATTTTTGTTAATATTTTATTGATATAATTGATAAAATAATGTTCAAATTAATATTTGAAAAATTATCTTATTTTTGTTGTATAATTTTTAAAATCAAATAAGGGACTGCATTTCTAATAAATAGTTATTAACATATTTATTAAAAATTTAAAAACTATAATAACAAAGACGAAAAATTATATAAACCTTTTAAATATCAAATATTCATAAATTATTAAAACAATTTTTTGACTTGAGTTGATATAAATATATAAATGAGATTTAATAAAATAAAAATTAAAAAATTAACTTAAACCAGAGAATTTGTGGTGGCACAAGTGTGAGCTTCCCGTTCTGGGGAATCCCTATGCTTATAGTCCTGAAGCTTGTTCTCCATCACCGACAAAACCTGAAAGGTCAAAAATAGTAACAGAAATGGCTCAGATGTTACGACAGAGTTCCAAGTTTTTAACAGAAATGGCTCAGATGTTATGACACAGATCCAAAGAAGAACATTTATTATTTTGCCATCATTTCAGAAGCTGCTAGTACTTTCTACACTTCTATGACAATTGATGCTGAAATTATAAAGCTTTGTTTGATAAATGGCCCTAAGAAAGCAGGATAAAATGTAGAATGGCTTTGGAGATTCTTGGCTTCTTATATTTCTTTCTTTTTCGTCTCTTTATTTGGGAATTTGAAACAAAAAACACGAATGCTAATTCTAAAAATCCGAAAGAATGTAGTTTCGTAAAAATTCTGGTTCAGTTGTAGTTGTTTCGAATTATATTTGGAGTTGCTTGATATGAAGCAACTATGTCAGCAAGTGTAAATTTTCTAGTACAAAGGAAAATAGAAAATTAAATGCGAAATAAACAAATCAACACCCGGGATCTGGTAAAACAATTTGGCACATCTTGCTTATATCTGTGAAGCCCTCAGTTTAATCACTTTTATCAAAGAACAACAATTGTTTTACTCAAGGCATTACAGAACCGACTCACCCTACCCTTAAGACTATCCCTCTCCTCACAACCTGTAAAAATAAATCACTCCCAATGCCATGACCACCTCGTGCTAATTTCAGCAAAAGGATTTTCACAACAACGTTTGAAAATAAAGATAAGAATTAAACAACTCAAGTGATTTAAACAATAAATACATAACTAATGACAACACTTGAGATAGAAAACAACTCCCCTAATAATGCAATTTCATCAACGAAAGAATGATAAGTTGTCCACCAAGAAATTTGCTATGAACCTTCGATATTGTGTGACACTCTTGTCTACTTACCCATTTGGCATGCACTACACATCATCTTACCATCATTGTTCATTGTGGGCAATCATCTCTTTGCCTCGAATTTCTTCAACTTGTTAATAAGATTGTAGTTGACATGGCCATGTTTTTTATGCCAAAGATTTATATTGTTGTCATATGAGGCTGATTTGCAAGAAATAATGACCCGCAACATATAACAATTGTATGCCGACCTTTTGCTACTCACAAAACATTCTCCTTGTTCGGTTAATACCTTCATTCATCACTAGTGAATTTAACCAACAATCAATCTTCACAAAGTTGGCTTATACTTAACAAATTGGCTTTTAATCTATCAACATGATGCATGTTCTTGAGGTGTGGTAGTCCATCCATACATAGGGTCCCTCTTCTAATAACCAAAGCCTTCTTTCTATCACCAAAGATAACGTGGCCATCTACACAACTTTGATAAGACATATAGTAACTTTTTTCACTTGTCATGTGACATAAGTACCCATTGTCAAATACCAACCATTATGTGAAGCAGCCTGCATAGATTTAAAAGTTACAAGTGCTTGTAATTACCCTTTTAAACCTAAGTACATTTTGGTAACATGAGCTACTGTTGGAAATTCATAGAAGATTGTTTAGATTTTCAATTTTGACTCCTCTAAAATATCATTTGTAACAACTTATAACAATTTGACCTTATGTGCCCGTTTACTTCAAGCCTTGAGCTGTTGGATCGCATACGCAGCGGAAATAACAATCACAACAGAAATGCAATCCTGTATAGATCTATTGCGTTTAACATTCATACTAATAACAAGGATAGGCAAAAACACATACCTGAAATTT
>JAOTAY010000191.1:44262178-44272404 GCA_025629805.1 Erythroxylum baracoense
ATGAATAAAATTTAAATATAAATTAAATAAATTTATTTTAATCTCTTATATAAATTTACTAATAAATATTAGTAAAAATTTATTAACACTTTATTAAGATAAATAATTTAATAAGAAAAAGTTTTATTTATATATCGTGTTATATCTTAACATTTTCAAAATAGTATTGATAGCATCCTAAATCCTTAAAAAGTTAAGTTTTTAATAGTTTCTAGTATATTGGTCATCAATTTAGCCTATGTGATGTCACAATTAGATAATGTGGGCCAACCAAATGTTGATATAATCTTTAAAATATTTTCTTTAAACATTGGTTAAAAGTATGATTTTTACCTTAATGTTTTAAAAAATGTCTAAATAAATCAATATTGTTGTCCCTGTTAACAATTTTACACCCTATTCAAAGTGTAATATTATGTTTAGTAGTTATACAATGATTAAGCTTCAATATATTTTGATATCATTAGCTAGTTATAATATGATTTGTTTAATAATTATTAGTTAAGAATGGGTATAAATGACAATAATTTATTATCAACTTAAAATTCTATTGGTACATCCTCATCAAGTAAGATATTTAACTGTTGGGTTTTGGTTTAAAGAAATTCCTAAAGATAAAATTTATGATTTTATATAGTACGATGGAGTTCGATAATTATTTAGAAGTTGATATCGTGGGCACAACTAATGAGCATTTTGATATATTAGCTTAAAGGAAGTTGAATGGATCATAATATCTTATTATGCAAGAAATTGCATTAGATTTTTTAGTTATCCTAGTATCCACAATTATTTCTGAGTTTGTTTTTATTCCTAGTATTACTGATCCCATTATAATAACTATCAAATTTTCTCATAATCTTTTTTTCCATTGTTTGAATCACTTCATTAACCCATTGAGATAATGCTAATTTTAGCACATATGAGTTAACAAAACAAATGTGAGAAGTTGGATACTTTTTACTAGAAAATAACTCAGTTACAATGTTAAAAACTTTTAACTTCTCATAAATTTCTTTTACCAAGTTTCATTACTCATTTGTCATCAAATAAGTATATTGAGAATATTTTTTTTAATATGATAAACACATAAGTATACCTAATTGCTAACTCAAGCATCTTACATGTTGAATTCTACGTTGGGAATGCATAATTGTCTTGTAGTTTTTTTAAACTTCTCAACCTATTTAGATATTATATTCCAATACACTTCATTATCATGAATTAGTTCTATCCCTTTTTTATGTATTTATAAATTATCTTTCATAATCATATTCAAAAGCATATGAAATAAATTCTCATCCATCAATAAGTTTTTAACTTGCAACGTAACTTATTCTTAATCTTTTCAAACATACTATCGTTATTGCCACAATTATTTAATGTTATTATTGATAACTTTATGTCGATGTCCCAATCAATCAAACAATCCACCATTATATTCATTAACTTTTCATTTCTATGAGTCGCTGGAACATAAATTAAGCTACCATTTAAAAACATAATCAAATCACAAATGATAACAAAATTAAAGAACATTACTTACCTTAGGATGCTACTATATAAAAGCCAATTGTTTTCAGTAATATATTGTCAAATTCATATAACTTCTTTTGATTTCTAGTTATCCGTATGTTTGATGTGATCGCAACTTATCTGTGAATAATTGACAACATTTTCAATGTCGTCCTCTTTTGTATATCATAAATATTAAAGATGTCTTTAATAATATTCTTAGTTAACATCTTAAATGTCGACTAAAGTGATATAATAAGCATCCTTCATTCTATATGCTCCATAGTGAGAGTATATAATAAACATCCTTAATTCTATATGCTCCATATTGCGAGTATATATTCATTCCTTATAATTGCATTTGCAAGCAAATGCTTGGATTTTTCAGGATCATATATTGTGCAATCATTTTATTTTTTCTTTCAATATAGTAGGCATAAAAAATATTTTTCCTTCTAATATTTTTATTACAAGAATTAATATGCCTTTGTAAATGTGAGGTGCCACATTTAGAACCTCTGGTAAATAACTTATGAAAAAACTTACACTCTTCCTTATCAACTATATATTTTATTTTATTTTATCAAATAATTTTAAACATCAATTATAATCTTTGAAGAATTGTTAGTTCCTGCTGTATGAATTATTTTTTCACTTGATACATGATCATGTATTGAATTGAGAATTTTCATTATGTTTGTTTGTATCATTAAAAGATTAATCTCTTTTATTGGAATAAAGAACTATCTTAGCAAATTCATATAATGCTCATCATAAAAATAAAAAAAATGGAGCCTCAATGATCTTGAATCTGTAAGGAGATGTACATCCAAGTAGTCGACTCAACGTGACTAAGGAAAATATAAATATAAATACAAATAGGAGAAAAGCCCAAATTGGTCTTCCTCGCACCTAAGTCCCATAATTTTTTTGTCAAAGTAAACTTAAACTTTCCTGGAGATTTAGTTTGTGCAACACGCTTCGCCCCTATGGAAACGTGTTAAGTTGTAGTGACATGTTAATATATATTTACATTATTTCCTACAGTTATAACTAATTTCTTCAATTGTGGGAATTTTTAAACACAATGTAGTAACTAGAACCAAATGCTTGCATTTTGTCAGAAGACTTTCTAACCCTTAATCATGAACTCGTCGTTTTAATAATAACAGAAAGCAAAAAAACAACATAAAGTCGAGGAGGAGGTTGGAATTGAGGGTGGAGGAAGATATTGGCCTTAGAGGATTAGGAGGGATATCTTCGTGACATAGGAGTAGGAAGGAGAATGTCGTTGGCATGGTCTGGCTAATTGGCAGATAATGAGGTAAATTTATAATTTTCCTAATTTATAAGGTTTTAGCTTCTGCTTAAATCGGGGATTTCAGTTTGTATAAACTCCACTATTATTAAATTGATGATTTAATGCATAAATAGGTATTCATGAAGATGTTGGTGATTGAGAAGTAGAGGAAGACAAGATATTCATATTAGAGGACTAGGAGGAAGACCTTCATGACAATAGCCATAAATTGATCCACAGTGAGTTAAGTTAGCTATTTTGCTAATTTCTAGGGTTACACTTCCTATATAAATTACGTTATTAGGCATTTTCAAAATATACTTATACTGTATATTGTCTAAATAACCAAATGGTCTAGATCTCTATCACTACTTTCGTATGAATATATGATTCATTGGCTCATTAAATAACCTAAGTCTTTGGCTATATGTTCTGTCATTGGAAGTTAAAGTGAACACTTAGAATTGCTTTCAATAATATATTAATTAAACTAACTAGAAGAAGAAATTGCCTTAATCATTGATATGATTTAAGGCTCTTTATTTAGTTTTTAACAATATAACATGAGTTTACTTTTAAAATTCTTGAGATTTATTATTCTAAAGTAGAAAATGTAATTTTTCTTAGAGATGACTCATTTTCAATTGTTTGTTTACACTTGATTAAAGATTTTCTAAAATTAAGAGGAAAGAAAACAAAATCTATTAGGTGAAATGCTCGATCTAGAAAATTATGAACTACATCAAGTCATTAATCTCCACAGTATAATGAAATTTAGCTTATAATGCAATGAAATCTACTAAAATATTAAGAAATTGCAACCACAAATTCCTCTCATTGACTCTTCATATGTAAATTAAGATAATATTTATAGACTAAACAAACAAGAACTAAATCCCCAATTATTTTGTCATTAGGTATTGTCATTTTTATCTATTTGCTATGTAATGGTGACCATTTTGAGTCATAATATTGGCATTTTAACATATATAATATAGAAGAAATAACTTATTCATAATCTATAGCAATTGTTACTTTTCCATTGATAAACTAGGTATACAATAGTAAGGAGTCAATCTCTATGAAGTAGGATTAGCAAATTTTGTTGTTATAACTAGTAGATTATGAAAATCTATAATTTTTTAAGTGAGTTAAGTATGTGTGTGTGTATGTGTGTGTGTGTGTGTATTATTAATTATATATAACTATATATAATATATTTAATAGTTTATATAATTAATAAATCATTTACAAGTCAAGATAAAATTTCAATAGTTAGAATTAATTTGGTCCACAATGAGGTAAGTTAGCAATTTTGCTAATTTCTAGCGTTACACTTCCAATATAAATTAGAAATTTCAGTTTGAATGAAAGTTTGTCTTATTTTCATTACGACCTTTACCACAATAATGTTGATCATAGAGTAAAATTTTTACTGCATCGTGGTTAAATAACTTATTGCTCATTTAATTATTATTTTATTAGGATGTGGAATCCTATTGAAAAGGGAATTTTTTTCACTATAAAGGAGAAATTGATTGACATAATTCAATTCAATACATTGGTGATAGTAAATTACTAGTTGAAGGTATTGACTCAAAAAAATTATATTGGTTTAGTATAGTGGGGACTAGTAAGCATAATTGGTATGATAGATTGGATAAAGTGTATTATAGGTAGCCAAATAAACATGAAGAAGGTGGCTTGATTAAGATTGTAGATGAATAAAAAAAAGTGATTTGATTTATACTTTTGAAAACCATAAAAGAGTGGAGCTTTATGTTGAAGCTAAGTATAATAAAGAGAAAGCACCAAAAGTAGACAATATGGATGATGATGATAATATAGATCCAACAAATGTTGAAGAAGAAGATAATTATTAAACAGAGGATGAATTGCTTATCTTAGGAGTAAGTAATATAGATGATAGAACAAACATTAAAGACAAAATTATGTTATTAAATAACAATGTGGTATGCCTATTAAAGATATGCATGTTGAGCATGAAGTTTTGAATAATGTACATGATGGTGAGCCTGATGGTGTTAATATTGTGTATGATGGTGTGAAAATTGAGCATGATGTGCCTAATGCTTATGCTGATGATATGTTTAATACTTCTATTGATCAATATGTCTAATGCTTATACTGATGATGATGTGCCTAATGCTTTTATTAATGATGTGCCTAATGCTTCTACTGATCATAATGTGCCTAATGCATTTGCTACTGATAATGTGCCTAATAAGGATGTGCATGATGCTTTTACTGAAAATGATGATAGTGATAATGGTTTGGTGATTGATTTGGAATGTGAAAGTTAAAGAGATGATAATGAGTTTCAAGCTGGAAAATCAAAATATAGAGAGAGGAAGTTTATGAAAAGAAATAAAGAGGTTGTAAATAATGATGTTGAAAATCATGAAAATTAAAATGGGCATGAAGATGAATAGGAGGATTCTATTTCTAAAATAGATAATAAATATATTAAAAGTGATGACCCGGGGCAATACTATACAAGTTTAAATGAAGATGCTGATAGTGCATGGAGAATAGGTAAATGTAAAAACCTATATTATGATCTAACATTTAATATTCCTGCTTATGATATAGGTTTGAAGTTTAAAGAAGTAAATGAATTCAAGGAGGCAATGATTAAATATGCAAAAAGTTAGGGTCTAATTACATAAAAAATGAGAAGTCTCGAGTGAGAGTGATATCTACATCACAGTGCTCTTTATTACTTTTTACAAGTTTGGAGAGAAATGACAATAATTACAACCAAATATCAAAGTTGTTTAATTAAAGGCTTTATTAAGGAAGGAGTGAAACGTGAATGTGAGCTTTAACACTTATGAAAGAGCAAAAGCAAATGTCATCAAAATGAAGCGTGGGTGTTATATGGAGGAATTTGCTTAACTCTTGGGGTATGGAGATGAGGTGAAGATCAAAACCAAGTACGATATGAGAAATCAGAACAACCACTAATGATGAAGGCAAAAGGATCTTTGCAGGTGCTATGCTTGTTTCAGTGCTTGTAAAATGGGTTGAATTGAAGTTTGTAGACTAATAATAGAATTAGATGAACGCTTCTTGAAGGGAATATGAAAAGGAAAATTGTTGGCTACCGTTGGAAAGGATGAAAACAATCAAATGTTTCCTATTGTTTAGGGTGTGGTTAACATTGAGTATACCTAAACATGGAAATGGTTTTTAAAGCTTCTTGTTTCATATCTACAACTTGGAGATGGTAATGGATTCATATTCATATCTAATATGCAAAAGGTATATCTACATTAAATTAAATATATATGTTTATATATATTCAATTAATAAAAACTTTATTTTTATTTATTTATATTATTATTCAGGGTCTTCTACTTGCAATAAAAATTTTTTACCAAATGTTGAGCATAAAATATGTGTAAGGCAAATTTATGCTAATTGGAGATAGAGATAGAATAGAGATGATCTAAAGTTTCAGTTTTGGAGGACAACTAGGGCAATATTTTTTCCTGATTTTAATAATCAATTGCATATGCTAATTGATTTGGGACTAAGTTGCATTGAAGCTCTGTTAGATTATCCTAAGAAGGGATGATATAAGGCATATTTTAGTGTTAATTATAAGTGCAGTTATCTGGATAATAACACGAGTAAGACCTTCAACATTTAGATCTTAAAGGCTAGGGTAAAGCTTATAGTTAGCACGTGAGAGCGTATCAGGAAGATGGTGACGAAGAGGTGCACACAAAAAGGAATTTTGGGGAGAAATGTGATATAAACATATCATTAAGAGTTCTGGTTGTGTTAGAGGAGAATAGGAAAGTGAACTTTAATTGTTTTATTGATTGGAATAGAGTTGATAGATACAAAGTTAAGCATGGATTAGACAAGTTTTGTATGAGAATTAATAGTCATACTTATACTTGTAGATATTGGAATTTGATAGGGATTCCATGCCCTTATGCTATGGCTGCCATTTTCTATAACCACTAAATTCTCGATGATTACATTAACAAATAGTATAGTAAAGAGAGCTACCTGCAAGTATATAAGTACTCCCTCGAGCCACTTAACGGACAAAGATTTTGGCTCCCATATGAAGTTATTAAGCCATGTACAATAGGAGAATGCCTGTTTGACCTAAAAAGAATAGGAAGAAAGAGAAATTTGAGCAACCTAAAATAGGAAAAGCAAAAAGACATGAAAGAATAATGAATTGCACCAAATGTGGACAAAAAGGGCATAACCAAAGATCATGGAAAAGTCCTATGAATGTAAGAAAATTTGTATTAATTATGGAACTTATTAACCATTTTATTACTCACCAATCAATGTTTGAAAAATATATAGGTACTAAGATCATCTGGTATCAAAGTAATCAGAATACAAGGAATCCATTTTACAAATTCAGTGTGTACTGCATCAACAAATGTTATACATATTGAAGAAACCCATGAAGATCAAGAAAGCATACAAACAATGATTAGAGGAAGAGGAAGAGGCAAAATGAGAGGAAGAGGTAGAGGTAGGACTAGCAATAGAGGCAAAGGGAGAATGATGAGTGGTATGAAGTACCCTTTAATAAGTCAACTGGTTCAATTGAGTACAATGTAGGTTAATTGAAAATTGAAATATATTATTTAATTTTTTAAATATCATTGTTCAGTTTCATGTTTAAACAATATGGAGATAACTTTCAAATCATGGGCCGGACAGCTCACAAAGATCCATTACTTCTAATTATAATACACAAAATGAAATTAACTTTTAACAAAGAGGATTGTAATGGAATGGTGGGAATAACATCACTTCATCTCCCTTATGCAATGAGATTGATGTAAAGAAAAGAAAGCTTGTAAATTTAATTTAATTTTTGAACTTTTAGTGAGTTACTCTTTTTGAAGTTGTTCCACTTCTGACCTTTTTAAAAATTGAAGTTGCAACAAACTTGATATTGCTTGGAATTTGAAGTTGGAAATTGAAGTTGTGAAATTGTTTCTTATTGTGACATATTAGAAGTTGGTGAAATGGAAGTTAGTTAAATGACTGTTAGAGTCGCTATGGTACTTATGCCATTTGGGAGTTAGTTAAGTTTTGAAATTGCAAATTTGGAGTTATTATGGATATCATTTTCTTTTGATTTACCAATAATTGTATACAAGATAAACTACAAATAACACTATAAAAACTAATAATATATTTGTCTTTATAAGTACAATAAATTCTTAGCCCAACAAAAAAGTCCTAAAAAATTACCAGAGCATAATCTTAAATTTTATGAAGTTCATATTCTTCAACTTTTCAATAATTATAGTTATAAAATAGCTACAAATATTATAGCATATACTCTATAATTATATATCACCTTCTACAATCATCTTGTCTCAAATATTGTATATTTCAGTAATACTTTCACTTTTTCCAATTCACCTTGTAGCTCATTCATATTATTCGTGTACATATCATCTTTCAAATTCTTGTTCTCAACCTTGAACCTTTTATTCTCAAGTCTCAATTTATTTATAATGTATTTTGCCTTTTCATCGAAATCTTCTTCCAATGATCTGAAAAAATTACATCCCCCTTCTTACAATAGTGTTGCGACAAATATTATTAATTACCAATAACATTTATCTTACTAAATACCAATATATTGATTATTAATAAGGAAAATAATTTATAGTTAGGGCATCCATAAAATCTTCTTTCAAGATTGTCATTGGTCCAAGAAGTAACCATACGACTTCAACTTCCACATCAACAAAAGACCTCCTCACCGTGTTACTTTTCACTACAACCCTTTCCATTTGAGTTTGAAGATTCACCATCCATTATAATCAACACAATTCTATATAAATTTAAAATGAAAATAAGGGCCAAAATGTTAATAACTCAATATAACTTAATGTAACAAAAATACCAACATGAAATGTACTTAATGGTCTATAACTTGAATTAAGTTTTCTTCCATAAGTTCAAAATAAATTGAAGTATTATAGACTACTTCAATTTATTTTGCTCCTATAACCATAAAATAAATTGAAGTATTACAAAAAATTGTTAAAATAAATTGGTCATCCATAATCTATACATCCTAATATAATCTACATAGTGTTTCATTTTCATAATTTGTATATCCTAATATATGTTAACTTCCATGATTATTGTGTATGAGTCTAAATCAAGATGCCCTTTAATCAAATATGCAATCAATAAAAAAGAACATATTTAATCGCATGATAAAGAATATTAGTTATTATGGATCAGGAACAA
The DNA here is from genome assembly GCA_025629805.1 of Erythroxylum baracoense. NCBI lineage: Eukaryota > Viridiplantae > Streptophyta > Magnoliopsida > Malpighiales > Erythroxylaceae > Erythroxylum > Erythroxylum baracoense. The sequence goes on from JAOTAY010000191.1 coordinate 44,271,273, forward strand.
GATTAATCTTTGTCATGGATAAAGAATAGCAGCAACTAAGTAACAGTAAGTTGGGGTTAGCAACAAGCAAGGTTGAATTGGTAGGAAATAACAGATAAATCCACATAAAGAAATAAAGCTTGGGTAAATTCACAGGAAGCAACAAAACCTATATTGTCTATGCAGTGCAAGAGATAGAGGTACCTTAATCAAATCAGGATGTTGGAGATGTACATTGGTAAGAAAGGAAAGCCTAATATTTACCGGACAGATTTATACATACACGGATGCTAGAGATCAGTAGAGAAAAATGCTGGAATGTGTTGGAGAAGTAGTGTTTTACTTAAGGGTATGTTGAGTTAGTAACATACTATTCTTTTTTGGTAACAAAATAATGAAATTTCCTTTCTTTTTATTCATTCTCAAAAATACAACATCACCATGATGGAACATGTTGCACAAACTAAATCTTCCCGTGAAAGTAGGATTAAAAGAGAAAGTTTTAGAAAGTTTAAGGTTTACTTTGAGAAAAAAAAAGTTGCGAGAATTTTGTGCACCTCGCACTTAAGTTTAAGGACCAATTTATGCTTTTTTCATATATATATATATATATATATATATATATATATAGATGATTGAAAGTGACAATGTTGTTCCACCTAGATCCTCCTGTGAGCATGAAAGCTTTAACCCTTAAAAGGGTTTTGGGGCATAGTGAAATTAGCAGCAGTAATAGAACTGCCGTTTATAGTTTTGCATATCAGGCACTAGTTAAAGGGAACTTCGTCTGGCTCGTTTCAAATGTGGGATGTATCAGGAATTCATAGGGATCGATGTCAATGAGATGTAGTTCAAATGAAAATTTTCTATTCTCTGTCATAAAACTCTATAACTTTTTACGCTCTGTTGTATTCCATCAACAAGAGTGTACCATTACATTCATTTAAAAAAGAGAAAAAGAGAATTGAACTTTTCAGACGCTTAACCTATTTTAGTAAGCTAAACATATTGACAACAATTTAAGTCGAATGGCTACTATTGTGTACTCCAAACTATGTTCCTGTAAGTGAACATTCAGAATTTCCAGTTGACATCACAGCTTTTCTCAAGACTTGTTACTAGTTGGGTCTTGTGACCTTGTAGTGAGGGACAA
>JAOTAY010000191.1:44287966-44299350 GCA_025629805.1 Erythroxylum baracoense
TACTATTATTACTTTAATAAAAATTAAATTAAAATTTAAACTTAATTATTATTTTAATAAAAAATTAAATAAATTATAATTATGTTATTATTAATTTTATAAAAATTAAAATTAAAAAGAAAAAATGCATTAGTACAATGCACGTAATGCACATGGGGGCATGCATTTTTTAATTTAATAAAAAAATAAATTAAAATTAAAATTTATTTATTACTTTAATAAAAAATTAAATTATAATTATAATTATGTTATTATTAATTTTACAAAAATAAAAATAAAAATAAAAATAAAAAAGGCTGAAAATAACATGAACATGCACTCCTATTATTAAAGAGCTGGGGCACGATTGTGTTGATGTGTCACTGAAACTTATAAAAATCATATCTCTTAATTCTGATGTTCAAAAATTACAAACTTTATATCATTAGAAAGGTAAGGGATAAGTTACAACTTTTATGAAGATAACTTTGTCTAATTCGGCCTAGTATGCAGCCTCTACCAGCACCAGTGATATTATCATGTAAAGACTATATCTCTTTCGTCCGGAGTCCAAAAATTTCATATGATATACCGTTAGAAAGTTAAAAGGATGAACTACAAGCACGCGTTGACTTAAACAACAGATACCATTAATAAGATGTTTGGTAAAATTAGTTGTTTATGTATAAAATTATATAATTTATAAATAATATAAATAATTTTAGTAAATTAATCAATTAAAATAAGTCGTTGAAATCAAAACAAATTATTCTATATATAAAATATATTTTATAATTTAATAAATTAATAAAATTTTAAATTTTAAATTTAATCTTAAAAATTTTATTTAAAAAATTAAAATTAAAATAATAAAAAACAAAAATTGACAAATTGAAATTTTTATCATTTTAATTTTAATTTATTAAAAATTAAAATTTATCTCACGTGCACGGGTGCACTTACGCAATTTTTTAATTTTAATTTTTATAAAATTAATAATAGCATAATTATAATTATAATTATAATTATAATTTAATTTTTATTAAAGTAATAATTAAATTTAAAGTTTAATTTAATTTTTTATTAAAGCAATGATTAAATTTAAAATTTTATTCCACATATACAATATATTATATTATTTAATAAATTAATAAATTATAATTTTTATATTAAAAATTTTAAATAAAAAATTAAAATTAAAATAATTGAAAAAACAAAAATTGAAAAAATAATTTTATCATTTTAATTTTAATTTTATTTAAAAATAAAAATGAAATTAAAAACAAAAATTAAAATTAAAATTTGCCTCATTTTAATTTTAATTTGTTAAATAAAAATTTTAAGATAAAAATTTAAAATTTTATTAATTTATTAAATTATACAATATATTATATATATGGAATAATTTGTTTTGATTTCAACGACTTATTTTGATTAATTTACTAAAATTGTTTATATAATTTATAAATTATAGAATTTTAGAGATAAACAGCAATTTTACCAAACATCTTACTGACGATATTTGTTGTTTAAGTCAGAGCGTGCTTATAGTTCATCCTTTTAGCTTTCTAACGGTATATCACATGAAATTTTTAGGTTCCGAAACGAAAGAGATACGGTCTTTACATGATAACGTCACTAGTGCTGGTAGAGGCTACAGTATTATCCCTAACAAAAATTGTATCCTGATTTCAACAATTAAACTGTATTAATGTAGGCTGAATCAGATAAAGTTGTCTTCATAAAAGTTGTAACTTATCCTCGTACCTTTCTAATAATATAAAATTTGTAATTTTTGGATATCAGAATTAAAAGATATAATTTGTACAAATTTGAGTAACACATCAAGAGTGCACGATCACAATCGTGCCCTAACCCTTCAATAATAGTGCACGATCGTGCACTCCTAAAGCTTCCAGCTTTTTTATTTTTTTAATTTTAATTTTTTATAAAATTAATAATAACATAATTATAATTATAATTAATTATAATTTTTATTAATGTAATAATTAAATTAAATTTATTTTTATTTTTTATTAAATTAAAAAATGCACTCCCACTCACCAACGCATTTTTTCTTTTTAATTTTAATTTTTTATAAAATTAATAATAACATAATTATAATTATAATTATAATTTAATTCAATTTAATTTTTTGTTAAAGTAATAATTAAATTTAATTTTAATTTTAATTTTAATTTTTTTATTAAAGAAATAGTAGTATAATTAAAAATAAAATAAAAATAAAAAAGCCTACACTTATGCACGGGTGTGACTTAAGTGTACGTCCGTGCATGCTCTGTAAGAGAGAGGAAAGAACGGAGGTCAGTTGGTTAACGGCTTGGCTATGACTAATAGGATAGAGTATTCTGAATTAGACAGAAGCACATCTTTAAATTTAAAAAAAAAACGATATCATTTTTATATTAGACAGAATAGGACAAAGTAAACTTATACAAAGAATCCAGACTCCTAAACTTGGACCTAAATTGGTTTCTTCAAGTTGGGATGTTCTTGGCATCAACGGCGTAGCTTTCCACGAAGAGAACAAACTTGATTTTGTTTTGTATTGGATTCGCTCTATTAACGTGGGACTTGGTTTGGCGATTGTAGTTCCTAGTTCTCCCGAGTTCAGCATAATTGTCACGGTCCCTAATTGATGTATTAATAGCAGATTTTACAAGTTTATTCAAAGCGTGTTTGGACATAACCTGTGTGTTTCATATTTTTGTTCTCATAGAATGAATCATGAAACAAATGTACGGGTTTGGACATTGATTATTGACACCATGTTTCTCAGGACTACTGTTATTATTATATCCCTTTGTTACATTTTGAAGATTGTGATAAAATTACTTTGGAATCTTTTTGCTCACCGATGATTAAGCATGAGTGTAGCTTGCCATATGGCGCCACTTCTAACCGAAGTTGAGAGTGGCTTCACTCTCAACTCCTCGGGTTGTACCCTATTCATAGACAGCACTCCCTGTCCAATCCTTAAACTATAAGAGAGGATTGTTTCCCAGAGTGGTTTCTTTCACACATAATTTATCACTCAGTTCCTCAAAGTGCAATTAAAAACAGATAATAGTAGGAAAGGGTCTTAATTACTGGCGAACAGGTATGTCCAAGGTCTTAAGCATGGGGTTGGTAAATATAGCTTCTTCTTGGAAGGTTCAGGAAGCAACAAAGGTCTCCATATGGAGTCACAAGTACTAGAAAAAGCATGGCCTCTGATGCAGTCCAGAATTTCATCTCAACGTTGGAAGTGCAAGGTGATTATAGCCAATGCTCCTTTTTAGGTGGTGAATTTGCCACTGGGGAGCCTGTGACTGCGAGGCAAGATGGTCAGCCTCTTCGACCTTTCTTTGATGAGTCGCCAAAAACACCGAGACTCGTGGTCCAACCTTGAAGATGATAAGTCCAATCAAGCCTCATTCTCAACAACCCAACTCTTTATATCCATTCCCATGGCTTCATCTGATTTCTCCACCCCAAGTTCGCGATCTCTACAGGTGAGTGTTCTAAATTCTTAATTTTTAATTTTTAAAAGATTAGGCGCCGGCGACAACGGTGACTAATCCCCCGCGACAATGGAGCTCCCAAATATGGGGGTAAACCGCTGGCTACAGGTGCTGCTCCATACCCATGAGTGTTCTAAATTCTGATCATCAATATTGTGAGTGTAGATCTTTTACCTAATTCTTATTTCTACGATAACACTGCAAATGACTGAGAAATAATAGAGAGCCAGCGCCTTTGATGTTGTTGAAGTTGAAGAAAAGTTATGTAAAATTCAGTGTATGAATGTGTTTTGGTTTGGAATAAAACATACTCGGGAAGGTTTATGGAGGCTCTGGAATAAATGATTATCATGGGATGCCTTTACTTCAATTTGCTTATCCACAAGCTAATGTAGTCAGCATCTTGATAATCATTTAGCATTCATCGAATAAAACCAAATTATTTCTATCTTAAAACTAAGAAAGTAGGAGATCGACATCCCCACATACATCTGCAAAACTCATACATAACTGTTTTAGAGGTCAAAGTAACTTTACAAAAGTCAATTAAACCTTTCCTTCTTGAAGAATTGAAAAATTTTGTGTAAAATCGCATCTGTGCAAAAAGTTATCAAATTTTCGTTTTTCTATCATATATCAGCTCCTATGCATAGTTCATCCTCAATTTCATCTGCATCTTCAAACAATTTAAGGAATTGACCTTGTTCTTGCTCTCTTTTTCTCTTTTGCCAATACTTGAATGTCAGGAATAAAGCAAGTATCAATATAGTTGAAACCATAGTGATCATGATTATGATCATAGAAAGATGCACTCCGGTACCACCATCATTCTTGTCGAGGAGGTATTGGCATCTGTACACACGCGAGAATAAAATCATAACCACCCAAAGAGTAAAACTAAAATGATACTTATACAGGGGCTAAATGCCCAATATGGGTCAAACGTTTTTGGGTTTGATCAATTTAAGGTCAAATATTTTAACATGCTCAACTAAGATTTAATCGTTATCGAATTTGCTCAATATTACGCTATTTTGGATAAAAATCTGGTAGTATTATACACACGCCGTCAAGTCTAAATAAGGTATCTTACGTGGCATTCTTTCTGCAACTTGTACTGATAACATGATAAAAAATCTAAAAATTAAATTGATATTTTTCTTGTGAGAGAGAGAAAAGATATAACAAAAAACTTCAAAGAAACCCTTTCATCACTTTCCATTCCTTTATATTTGGTGCCTGGTATTTTCCTGTATAGAAAGAAGGATCATAGATATCTTAGCAATACATGAAACTTCACCGGTTTGACTTCTCTTCCTCGCTCAAGGAATTAAAGAGTGCCTGATTTGATGCTTGGAAATGCATTATCGCTCGGGGCAAACATGGTTCACTACTGATACAGCCTTCGAAGAATCATCGAACTGCTAATACAATAGGCAAAGGAAGAAGCCCTTCTATATATATGTTGTTGATATAGCCTTTGAGGTGATGAAGCTATCTGAAAGGTCCAAAAGAATGTTACCATAATCATTAGCACAAATATGCTTATTACTTACTCCAGCCATGACGTATGTCTAATAAAGGAGTGTTTTTATTATATCAGGGATCTTAAACTACTCAATCTTTATATGTACTTCTTTTTCATTAGTTTATAGAGAAACTAAACTAGCCTTGGAAGCAAACAAGATGAATAGAAAATGGAGCAGGAAGAATAGAAGTAACGAGATGAAGAACAGAAACCATGTCACCATATTTGTGGGTTCCAAACTCTGGTGTGCTATATTGCTTAACAAGGTTTGAGAAAACGTAAGAAGCAAAGAGTGATCCTTGTACTTGATGTGTGTGTGAAAGAAAGGTTGAGAAGGGTTTTGTTATGGTGGAAAGGGAACGAAGTTAGGTGGAATATACAATATTAGTTACAAAATCATAGTTTTTAGGACCTTATGTTTCTTCAAATGGCAGAGGGAATCAATGAAGAGAGAGAGAGAGAGAGAGAGAGAGGAAAACAAAAAACAAACATCTAACACTATTGCAGCGACTAGTTTGCTTGGAAAACCAGAAAAAAAAAAGAGATCAAGCAAACCAGAAAAAAAACAAGAGATATTAAGTGGGTGTATGGCCAAATATAGAGGAGAATAATTTCTTTTCCTTTCACTTATGAGTTTAATTTTTGGGCAAAAAATTGTGAGATATTGCATTGGGTTTGTTAATTGAAATTAATCAGTAAATACATAAAAGAGATTGGAAGAATTTATACATATTTGTTTTATTGAATTAAACTTCTTAAATACACATAAACCAAAATAATAGGAAAACATGCACCGTAAAAAACAACAAAAAATAACTACTGGCTCCAGTAACATTAACAACAAACTTGCAACAACTTTTCTACTAGATTCTGACTCATTATCCTAAAAACTAGGCTTTTATGTTGAAAGACCAATTTAACAACAAAACAAGTTGAAATCACGTTCAGTTCTCCTAACACTTGTAGTATTGAGGCAATATTAACACTCCTTGCCTTTAATGCTGCACACTCCCAATTTGTCTCTTAAATCTTCAAATTTGGCTTTAGATAAAGCCTTGGTAAATATATTAGCTATTTGATCTTCAGTTTTGTAGTAAATTAAGGAGACCTCCCCTTCCTTCTGAATCTCCCTAAGAAAATAAAATTTAATCTTAAAATGTTTTGTTTTACTATGAAAAACTGGATTTGAGGAGATTGATATGACTGCTTGATTATCAATAGAAATCTGAGTTGGATTTAGTTATGCCACATTCAAATCTTACAGAATTTTCCTGAGCCATATTGCATGGTTTGCTTCTACAGTTGCAGCGACAAACTCAACTTCTACAGTACTTTGAGAAACAATTTCTTACTTCTTAGAACACCAATTGATCACATCTGAACAAAAAGTGAAGCAAAAACCAATTGTGCTCTTCATATCATCAATTAAACCTACCTAATTACTGTCAGAAAAACTGTTAAATTAAAGTTTTTGCTACTGGTATACTTGATACCATAGTCAACAATTCCTTGACGTAGCTCACAATACATTTAGCAGCTTGCATATATCCCTCACTTAGACAATGTATAAATCTAGACAAAAGACTCACTGCCTACACAATATCTGGTCTAGAGGCAGTGAGGTACATGAGACAACCAATTAAACTTCTGTAGTGATTCTTGTTCACCTTGCAAAACTTCACTCTAGATTTCATAGGAGTGTCAATAGCCTTACACCCTTCCATATGAAACTTCTTCAATATCTCACTGGCATACTTGTTTTGGCTTATGAATATTTCATTCTTCTGTTGCCTTACTTCCAAACCAAGAAAGTAAGACATCAATCCCAAGTTTGTCATCTCAAATTCCTTCAACATTTTAGCTTTGAAATCATCAATGAGCTTTTGATTACTTTGTGTGATCAAAATATCATCAACATAAATAAAAACAACAATTAAGTTAGTGCTAGCCTTTCTCACATACAGAGTTGCTTCATTCAGGCTTTTAACAAAGCCTAAGCTTAAAAGGTGATCATCTATATGACTATACTAGGCCTTTGGCGCCTTCTTGAGACCATATAGAGCCTTCTTCAACAAATACACCTTCTGCTCTTGTCCTTGCATAACAAAGTCCTCTGGCTGTTTAATATAAATTTCCTTCTCTAAGATACCATTAAAAAATGCAGACTTCACATCTAGTTGGAAGACTTTCCAACCCTTTTGAGCTATAATAGCAAGCAGTAGTCTAATGGTGCCAAGCCTTGCCATTGGAGCAAAAGTTTTAGAAAAGTCTACGCCAAAGACTTGTGCATACCCAATAACATTTTTGTCTCAAGGTTTTTCAACCAGCTACCAAGTATTATTTTTTTCAATCATTCACAGCTCTTCCTTCATGGAAGCTATCTATTTTTGCTTCTTCATTGCTTCCTCAACACCTGCAGGTTTCTAATACTACAACATTGCACTTTATATAAATGTCAGAAAGTAACCTTGTACCTCTAATTGGTTAGTTGTCCACATCGTCTACATTAAGATGTAATCTACCAGGATGTTGCTCTTCTTTACTTGTATACCAATCCCATTGCTCCTCCTCCATAAAGACAACATCTCTACTGATAATTATTTTTCTTGTATGTGGCTGAAATATTCTGTAGGCTTTTGAAGTATTGTTGTAGCCTATGAATATTCTAGGATCAGCTTTCTTGTCCAATTTATCTCTCTTAACCTGAGGAATGTAAGAGAAACACAAAAACAACCAAACACTTTCAAATTTGACAGAGAGGTTTTATAACCAAACCATGCTTCATAAGGTATTTGATTGTGAAGAATTTTAGTTGGTAATTTTTTCAACAAAAGAAACAGCAGTGTTGGCTACCTTTCCCAAAATGTTTTAAGCAAATCCTTCTTATATAGCAAACAACGAATCATTTCCATGATGGTTCTATTTTTCCTTTCGCTAACTCCATTTTGGTGTGGAGTATAAAGAGCTATAAGTTGATGTTTAATCCCTGCTTCTTCACAGAATGTGAAAAATAGATCAGTGGTATACTCTTTTCCATTATCAGATCTCAGCATTAACATCTTGCAGCCACTCTAATTTTCTACCTAAGCTTTAAATTTCTAGAACACACCAGCCATTTTCAGATATGAATTTGAGAAAATATATCCAACACATCCTAGTTAGATCATCTATAAAGGCAATATAACACTTACTACCTTTAAGTGATGGAGTCTTGTAAGACCCTCCAAGGTAGTTTGCACAAGTTGAAGTTATTGTGAAGCGCTCCAAGCCTTTTGTGGAAATGGTAGTCTTGTTTGTTTGCCAAAATGATAAGTTTTGCAATTTGATACGATCTCTTCTAGTGAACTTAGGCCTTGCACCAATTCTTTCTTCTGCTTCATTAAAATGACTGTACAATGATGATAATGACCCAACCTTTTGTGCCAAAGGTCAGTGGTTCTTATAGAGGCGTAATATGTAGCCTGCTTGCTCTCCATAAGATCAAGTGAGAAGCTCTTGTTCTTCATTTTAACTAAAAACACATCTAGTCACTCTGCATCTTTATCATACAAATTATGTCTTCAAAAATCAATTTATAACCTTTCTCAAGTAATTGACCAACACTTAGCAAATTTCGCTCAATTTAAGGAACATACAGTACATTAGTAATCACCTTAATTCTAGAAAGAGTTTCGATTGCAATAGAACCTTTACCTTTCACTGGGATATACTCTCCATTACTAACTCTTACCTTAAAGACAGATGTTTTGTTAAGGTCTTTGAAGAACTCAACATTGTTGGTTATGAGGTTTGTACAACCACTATCCACTAGCCAAGTTTCACAATGGTTGCTACTTTCATAGCAAGAAGCTACAAATAGTTTTTCTTCGTCCTCTTGATTCATAGCTTGAGCTTCATTCACCTGTTATTTCCTTTTATTTTTGCAAATCCTATCCATGTGACCCATTTGATTGTACTTGTTGCATTTTGCATCAGGTTCGCTCCAGCACTTGAAATGGAGGCGATTGGTTTTGCCACAATGCTTGCAAGGAGGATAATTTCCTCCTTTGTATGCTTCATTCTTATCTGCATTACGACTATTTAATTTAGTAGTTTCATTATTGTTAGCATTAGTACCTAAAATTCTCTTGCTTTTCTTCCATTTCTTCCTTTTGCATCTGCCAAAATCTTGAATCTACACCTTGGCATGAATGGCAACTTCTAATGTGACATTTTCTTTAAGTTGTCTTATTTGCTCTTGAGCTTCCAAAGCATTGAGAAGCTCTGCCAATGTGATAGCTGTGAGGTCTTTGACTTCCTTTAATGCAGAAATCTTGGCTTCAAACCTTTCTGGTAAGGTTACCAAAAGCTTCCCAACTTCTCTGTTATCAGACATCATTTCACCAAGAAGTCTGAGCTTGTTGACTATCTCCAAGAGCCTGTTTGTATTCTTTAGCAGTCTCATAATCTTTCATTTATGTATCTTAAACTCTCTCCTGCGATATAAGATTTGCATGCTCTTTGTTCTAGCATTTCCTTGACCCTTATGCTTGAGATATTTCTAAATCTCAAATGTTGTATCCAAGTTCATAATTTTGATGAACAAAGTTTCAGACATAGCTGAATGAGGGCAAGTTTTAGCCTTAAACATTTTTTACGTTCTCTTCTTTCAATTCTTTATCTACTACACTGTAGGATTTTTAGGTAGTTGCTAAATTTTGGACTCCTCTTCTACTGCTTCCTAGAGATCCTATGCCTATAGATAAGCAGTCATCTTCACAACCCACGATTGATAATTTTCACCAATGAATGCTGGAGGTGAAGCAGGTGCAAAATTGTTTGAGGACATTTTGTTTCACTCGAGAGATATGAATTGGAAAAGATTTATGTTTGGTTTGAACACTCACACTAACTCTAAAAGGTTTGTTTTAGTTTATACTCACACACTCACACAATTCACTCTTAGCTTGTAACACAGATCCCTTAAGAAGTCTATTCTGATAGCAAATGTTGGGTTTGTTAACTGAAATTAATTAGTGAATACATAAAAGAGACTGGACGAATTTATACATATATGTTTTATTAAATCCAACTTCTTAAATATATAACTAATAGTAGCAGAAACCAAAATAATAGCAAAAAATAGACCATAACCAAAAAAAAAATAGCTACTGACTCCAGTAAAATTAACAACAAACTTGCAACAACTTTTCTACTAGACTCTAACTTATGATCTTTAAAACTAGGCTTTTCTATTGAAAGACCAATTAAACAACAAAACAAATTGCAATCACGTTCAGTTCTCCTAACACTTGTAGCATTGAGGCAATATTAACATATTGCCAAAATCTTAAGGAAGAAGACACCATCCTCAGTTCCATTATGCTTTCTTCTTACCTATGTTTCCTCATCACTATATTGCTACTTTTGGATTTCAACTTCAATTTACAAGGTTCGTTTCGATATATTCTATTATATGGTTCTGAACTTTAGGAGGCAATGATTATTCATATAAAATTGAAACTAATGATAAACGATATCGTATAGTTTATCATTTTTCATGTAGCCTCTGAAAAACCTAATCATTAAATGTGTTTTAAAAGTCGAAGTTCAAAGAAATTAAAAGTTGCGTGTTTTAGATTTCTCATGTGCTTATTCAGTGATAAGCAACCCTGAACCTGAGCCATCTCTAAAAGGCAGTAAATGAACCTTATTTGTGGGATGTTGAACATCTCAACATAGGGATTGAATCACTTATGCCCCGAAATACTGATACAACACTTGTAATGGGGTTATCACATATATTGATGCTGGTGCATGTGTATAATGTGCATAATGTTATCATATATTACAATATAATGGGGTTCAATGCTGTAATGGATTTAACTGACATTTTCTTGTGAATGACTTTGTAAACATTGTTTATACTTGTAAGGAAAGATAATGTGAAAATAATGAACGGAAGTAGGCCTAAGAGCTAGGTGGCTTTAGATATTGGAAGTTGAAACTTAAGCTTATAATTAAGGTCCTTTAATTATACGCTTAAGTTTCAACATCCAATATCTAAAGCCACCTTTTAAGAAATAATAGGACTTCATAATTCCTAGAAAGCCAGCTTCGCAAATTATCTTCCTTCACTGTGTCCACATAGCAACCAAAACATAAATACAAGTACTTAAAATTTGGCGATGATCTATTACTGAGGGGGTTTGCTTTGTTTGTGTTCATCCTTCACAAGATTATAAGCCTATTAAGATAAAATGTAAAACCCTACAAACAAGCATCTGTGACGTTCACTATGTTAAATAACATAAATAAAAGAAGAAGAGAAAATGATAAAAGCATGGAATGTGGGTACAAAGCACTAATACTAC
>JAOTAY010000191.1:44308663-44320576 GCA_025629805.1 Erythroxylum baracoense
GGGTATGATGGGCGACAAAAAGAAGAGGCAGTAGGTGGGTGGACCATCACAGGTAAGATTAAGAGAAAACGATAAAAATCTTACAGGAAGTTCAAAAAATTCAGGAGGTAGAGGTAGAGGTGGATTTCATGGTCGAGGTCATCACAATGGCAGAGGAAGAGGTTAGTCTTTTGAACAAAGACAGTTTAAAAGTACCATCTAATGCCAAAGTCTCATCACTCATTACTGTAGGGCAATGACCTGGCAATTTCAAAGGTTTTAATACTCTCTGTTAGTACTTCCTAAGCCTTAACAACAACAACAATATGGATATAATTGTTTAGAATTTCTCACCTTAAAGGTCTCTTCACTAACAAGTCCTGCTATAACAGCCTCCAAGCTAAATCTCCAATTGTTCTTTAGTACACACTCTTTAGAAGAAAAGCATCAGCACCAAAGCCTCTATGTTCACTTGGCTAGCAATCAAAAATAGATTAAGCACTAAGGACAGATGAAATGGGAATTTTGATCCAATATGCAAATTATGCAAGTTGATAGCAGAAGACAGAAACCATATACTCTTCAACTACATATACTCTAAAACTGTATGGAGTCAATTGCTCCATGAACTTGAAAATTATAGCAACTTATATGATTGGACTAATACACTCAACTGAATCATCAGAGTCTCCAACTCACAAAAGAAGGATGGCAAACAAGTAACTACCAATTCGCAACATACATCTTTAATGAGATCAGAGCTCTTATTATAGCCAAAGAAGCAGCACATGACCTGTCAGATGGTATGAAAGCAAGATGGGTTTTACAACGTAGATGCTTGCCTACATAATAACATAGTTTTTGTGCATTAGCCATTGTAAGGAGATAATTTTGGATTTCCATAGAGGAGACCTCGTTATAATGTTGTAAATAATTTCACTATAGTCAATGAATTTTCTTTTAATTTGAAAAAAAGGTTAAAGAGGAGAACAAGTTGTTTATGTCTTATTCTCCTAAAAAAATCCTCCAATGAAGTGTGGTTTCTCGAAAATGGGTACTCTAATCACATATTTAGGTCAGAACTACTTTTCAAAGAAATTGACAAGTCAAATAAAAATAAAGTTCGATTTAATAACAAGTTGATGCAAATTAAAAGAAAAGGCACAGTTGCCATCAAAACCACACGAGGTGATGTAAAATTTATTTATGACATGCAATATGATTGGCTCATAATTAAGTGTTAGACAATTGATGGTTGGTGGATATTCACTCCTATTTGATGATGGTTGTTACTTGATTAGATTGCAAAAAAATAGGCCAAAAGGTTGTTAGCATACCAGTGGCACCAAACAAAATGTTTATTTAGAAATTTTCATCTATAAATGATTATGTCTTGAATGCTAAATCTAATGAGTTGAAAATGTGGCATTTACGTTATGGGCATTTGAATAAGAATGGGCTAAATTTTTTTGTTTAAAAAATCTGTTGGGCTGCCTAAAAGTGATGCTTTAGATTTTTTTACAGCATATATCTATGAAAAACAAAATAGAAATTATTTCCAGTAGACAAGTCTTAGAGAGCATTTAGTTATCTTGAATTAATGCATGTTAATGTGTATAGCCCAATGAGTATTAAATCCTTTGGTGGAAGCAAATACTTTTTGTTATTCACTGATGATTACAAACGCATGAATTGGTAGCTTTCTTGAAATTCAAATATAAAGCTTTTGAAATTTTTAAGAAATTTAAAACATTAGTGGAGAAGGAAAGTGGATGTTGTATTAAAGTTTTTCATACTAATAGAGGTGGTGAATTTACCTTTATTGAATTTAATATTTATGAGAAAAATGGAATTCACAAGGAATTGATAGCACCATACATGCCAGAGCAAAACGAGGTGGTGGAACAAAAAAGTTGAATGATAGTTAAGATGACTAGGAGCATGATGAAAGCTAATAGACTTCCAAATTAGTTCTGGGCAAAAGGGCTGGCAGCAACAGTATATCTTTTGAATATATCATCCGCAAAAGTTGTTTTAAACCAAACACCCTATGAAACATGGAAGGGGAGAAAGCCTTGAGTAAGTTACTTGAAAGTTTTTGGTAGTATAGCCTATGCTTTGATAAAGTCTTCACCGTATAGCAAGCTTGATAAAAAATCAGCGAAATGCATTTTTGTTGTTATAGTCCACAATCCAAAGCATACATGTTATACAATCTAGTGAGTGAAAAAGTAATCATAAGCAAGGATATTGTCTTTAATGAAGAAAACACTTGGAATTGGAGCAATCGTAAAGAATAGTCAATTGTCCATGTTCTAGAAAATGAAGAAAAATTCTTAAACAAACAACTCCAGGTGGCAGCAGCTCACTAACCAATGATTCATCTCCTTCTGGGCCTTTAAGAAGCAATCATTCCATACCAACAAACAACCCCTCTTCAGGTCCACTGAAACACAGACATCAATTAAAATTAAAGTTAATAAAGGAGAAGCCTTGTCTCGTTGCTGAGTTAGAAGATGGCATACTTGGATGGAAGGTTACGAGATTACTAATTTTCCTTTGTTTTCAAATTTTGATCCTACAATCTTTGAGAATGCAATCAAAGAAGAAAAGTGAGAAAAAAAAACAATGGAAGCTGAAATAGATGCAATAAAAAAAATCAAACTTAGGAATTAGTTAAATCTACCAAAAGGCAAAAACGTTATTATGCTAAAATGGGTGTATCGAGCAAAGTATAATGTTGATAATTCAATACACAAGCATAAGACACGTTTGGTTGCAAAAAGATTCTCACAACATAAAGGTATTGACGTTGAAGAAACATTCTCACTAGTAGCTAGTTTTGAAACTGTAAGAACTTTCTTAGACTTAGCTGCTCAACTTAGCTGGCTGTGTATCAATTTGATGTTAAATTGTATTTTTGAATGATGAGCTAAAAGAAGAAGTTTATTTAGTTAATATGAAGGCTTCAGAAGTTAAAGTTAATAAAAGTAAGGTGCACAAGTTTAGGAAGGCCTTATATGGCCTAATACAAGCCCCGCGGGCATGATACAATAAAATTGATTCTTATTTTTAAAGAAATGTATTCGAAAGGAGCAAAAATGAAACAACTCTTTATGAAAAAAATCAAAGTAAACATGATTTTTTGAGTGGTATGTCTCTACGTTGATAACATAATTTATATAGGGTTTAGCGAGTATTGTTACTGAATTTAATTATTGCATAATGAAAAAAATTGAGATGCCAGAATTGGATTTGTTGCATTATTTTCTTGGAATTGAAATGAATCAAAATAAACATGGAATTGTTATGTCTCTAAGAAAAAGATTGGTCCTACACCTTTGAATGTGAATGAGAATCTTTTTATTGATGATGGTACTGGTTTGGCAAATCCACGATATTTTAGAAGCATGGTTGGTGGCTTAAATTATATGTCCCATACAAGGCTTGGTATAACTTTTTGTAAGTGTGGTGTTAAGATTTATGCAAAGTCCATCAAAACATCACCTTGGAGTAGCCAAAAGGATCATACGATATGTTACATGAACCAAAGATTTTGGTATTTGGTACACTAAAGTCGCAAATTTCAAATTGGTTAGTTTTACTGCCGGTGATTGGCAGGTTGCTTAGATGATAGAAAAAGCAGTTCCAAAAATGTGTTTTCTCTTGGTTTAGTTATTGTTTGTGATCAGTATGTTAAACAGTATGGCTAAGAAGATTATTGGATGATTTCCTTCAAGAGCATTTGAATGCAACAAACATCTTTTGTGACAAGGCAACAACTGCTATGACAAAAAATCCAAGCCAATACCCATACAAAGTCCCTACTGCATGAATATTTCATGTTGAAGATAGGAGTTAAAAGCTCTTAAGCAAAGAGGAGCGATGGATAACGCTTCAAGCTTAATGGACAGATTTGGTTCCTATTTTTAAACTTTAGTAGGATTGGTGGTACGTTAATTGTTGTTAAATTTACTTAACCAAATTACATGTGTTAGTGGGATATTTTTGCTAGTAATTTGTACGTAGTGGATGATGTTCAATTTTCACTTTCTTTAGGCTTCTTTTTTGGTCAAAGTTATTGTGTAGTTTTCCTTTCTCGCTGTAATGAATCATCACCATTCAATTTCCAAGTTTCCCATAAAAAGCTCCTGCCTTCGTCCTCTCTTCACTTTCCAACAAACATTTTTGCTATTAACATGTTATTACTGTGGTTGAAAGAGGACTAACATTTGAAGGAGTTATGTTGCTTTTTATTTTCGTCAACATGATTTTTTAACTTCATGCAACAAACACTTTGGTGATTATATATTTGAAATGGACTAATTCTTGTCGATCATATCAGTGACATTGTATATTATGATTGATAAGATTATATAATTATTTATTTCACATAAATCACGTTTTATTTTATTTTATTTAAATAGATCAATTTATAACTTAACACTTATAATAAATATAGTAGGATTATACTTGATATTGTACTTATAATTTTAAAATAATTTACCCTAAATTTACTCAAGGATTAGTCCAATGATTTTCAGCTTTACTAAGAGAGCAGGCAATTAGGCTCATTGAATCTCGAGGTTCCTTGTATTACTACCACTCTTGTCTCTCTTGTCCTTTTCTTGGCAGCAACATCCATTTGAGAAAATTCTTATCAAATAGATAAGAAAATGCATCGTCGGCCCTCAGCCAACTATTCTCTTTTTCCTCTCTTGACAATTTCGGCACCTTAGATTTGTGGCCATCATCTAAACACTCCACGGATGAACGAAAACCGGACAACGTAGCAGCATTCCTAAATCCTAACCCGATGGACCGAATTCTGAACCATATCATGTTTAGAATAATACATCCCTTTTGAACAGAAATATATATATATAGAATAATTTATTTAAAGACAATATATTATAAATTAGATAATTAAGCTAGTATCTCAATTATCTTGCAGCTACTGCGAATAATTCACCCTCTATGAATTTATTAAAAATATTTTTAAAAAATCATGTTAAATGTAAAGAACTCTTTTCCTAAAGAAAATAGAAAAATCTCTATAAACAGAACTCTCTTGGAAAAGAGAGATGCAATGAATTTCAAACTTGAAGGCAAGTTTTGCGTAGAAGTGCATCTAAATTAAAGAGTCCACGGCTGCTGGCAAATTGTGCCACGTAAATTCACTAGGAGGCATCAGCGACTTCTGTTGCCCAACGCACACTCTATCTGTACCACAAGCTGGATTCTCAACCAATTCTACCTGTTAGCCACACCACATTTTCATAAACACACAAACTCTCAAACCCAACATTAGCCCTTTGCATTCACTCATTTTCCAAACCATCCCAATGTGCATCTTACGCCAACACAAGTACCTTGCAAGGCCTCCAAGCCATTTCCCCGGGGGCTACGGCCACCGTCCTGTGACATGCTCAGTCACCACCACCAACAATACTAAACTCAAACCAACCCAATTAACCATTCATCAAAGGCTTCAAGATCCACCAACATTAGTCATTTCAACATCACCACCTGTGTTCAATGATCCCTCCTTGCAATCGACATGGGTTCACCGTGCTTGGATTTCCGCTGGTTGCACGACTGTGCTTGTTTCCCTAGCCAAGGCCATTGTTGGTGCAGCTGATTCGCATATTCTGTTGGAGCCTATGTTGACAAGCTATATTGGCTACATTTTGGCTGACCTTGCCTCTGGAGTCTACCATTGGGGTATTGACAACTATGGTGATGAATCAACACCAATTTTTGGTAGTCAAATTGAAGCATTCCAAGGTCACCATAGGTGGCCTTGGATTATCACTAGGCGTCAATTTGCCAACAACCTGCATGCTCTGGCTCGTGCAGTGACATTCTTTGTGCTTCCTATAGACCTCGCTTACAATGACCCTGTTTTGCATGGCTTTGTCGGGATGTGCTCTGGTTGCATTATGCTCAGCCAACAATTCCATGCTTGGGCTCATTCGACTAAGAGCAAGTTGCCACCGCTGGTGGTGAAGCTCCAGGATGTCGGGTTGCTGGTTTCTCGGTCCCAACACGCCGCTCATCATCGACCACCTTATAACAACAACTATTGCATAGTAAGCGGGGTTTGGAATCAATTCTTGGATCAAAATAGGATATTTGAGGCTCTAGAGATGGTCATATATTTCAATCTTGGGGTAAGACCTAGATCCTGGTGTGAGCCTACCAGTGGATGGACAGAGGACGTCGAGACGCAATCTCAAGTCACGGTCCAATAATGCCTTTTTTTTTCTTTTTCGTTTCTCCGTGTTTTCTTTCCTAGCAGACATGTACTTCATTCAACTTCCAGAAAAGTCGCAATAACAATGGGATTGTCTGTGAAATTCTCATTTCTAATGCAAATACTATACAAGATTGTTTTCACGATCTTTAAGGTAACAATAATTTATCTGTCGTGGTCTGTGCAATCCCAATAGCAGCCATGAAATGAAATGCATTTCTACACTTCATGGTTGGTGCAACTGATACAAAATGATGAAGACACTCTATACATCAGCCCCTCCTGATGATATGGAATATACACAAGGGAACCAGTAGCGGCGTTTCCCATCCCTGTGGCCATCATCAATCATTGCAAGCCCTTCCTACATAGCCAGGAGAAACCATGAGCCCACAAAACCTGTAGTTCAACATCTAGGAAAGCGAGCAAAAGGGCAAAACATGAAAAATCTGGCAGTAATGCAAAGTCTTACTTCCAACAAAGTATCAAGGGCATCAATAGCACGGCCAGATCCCCATAATAATTGTCTCTCTACCTCATCAACAGTGACAAAACCTCGAGCCTGACAAAAAGCAAGAAATGATATGTGATGTCAATGATTTACTCCATTTCAAGTGGTAAAGATTCAGTTAAGAAATGTACAAACCTGTGCCAGCTCCAAGATTGCATTATGGTCTTTGTTTAACTCAGTTGGAACAGATCGAACAAGCTTTCGCTTTCCAACAGAAATCACCTCAAAACCACTACCCAAAATCTGAGAATTTCACACCATTAGATATGAATGATTATTGCTTCCAAATTTCACAAAATTAACCATAGGTATCTTGGTCCAAACTAATGCGAAGGAAATATGATGGGCGTTAGCAAGTAATTAAAAGAAATGGTACGGGAAGTAAATAAAAGAACTCATACTTTCTTACAATAACAATTGAGTGTCTGAACTGACTTGTTAACAGCATACAAATGTTTGTTGTTTCAGTTTACAGAAGATAACAGAAATATGACAACATCAGTAACTCAAATATTTATGTAGCCAACATTGGATTCCCATTAGTTCTTAATCACAAACCTTAAGCTTACTTATAGCACGTAAGCAATCGTCTTCCGAAACGGCTTCACGATCACTCCTTCGTTTCTGACTGAGCAACGTGCAGAGTTCCTCCAAGTTGATCAAACCTCCATTATGTGATCTTGTTGCCAAGCATATCTCAACAATTTGTATTCCTGCCAAGCCAAGTAAATAGATCAGTACAAACATCCTGATCATATCATGTCGGAAGCACTTCTATAATAAGGAAAAGTCAGAAAATAGTTACATGGCTTTGAGTTACAAAGTTGAAGTAAAATATTCATATAAACTTTTCTATCTTGGAAATTGATTGAAACCCACATAGATAAGAATATAGCCTTTAAGAAGAAAGCCTATTCAGTTAGGACCAAGGGATCTTTTCTCATATTGCAGTTAAGGATGCCAAAGCATAAGCATTTGTGCTCCAAAATCATCAATACAAATTCAATTGGACTATTCATTCGGACAAATTACTTCAAGATTTGTAAGGTGACAAATATTATTAACAGGCATGCACTCATTTCATTGTAAGAATCAGAAGTGCACAAAACTGTTTTGCTTTAGAACCAAGATAAGAATGAGATGGTAAAGTAACAAATAACGAATCATTCATCACCCCAACGAGTCACCACCCAAATAACATAAGTAAGTCATGGAAAATGTACCAAGTTCATAATAGAAGTCACCAATCCCTAGCAGCTCTGCCCAAAAACCCTTATTTGAGGCCAAGGGATCCACTCCAACTTTAGCACACATTTCATGGAACTGTGCCCTGAAAGTTGGGTTCTTTCGAATGTCATTCTGCAACATTTAATATAGAATCAGTTACGTCATTGAAGTCAGGAAGTCATAAATCACATAATTCAAATTCCAAAATTCATAAAACAAAATTATAGTTAGCAACTGGCACAGACTACGACCCTTCTTAACGCAACCCAGAAACCTCAATCTAAACCTGAAAAAACTTGCAATAATTTAAGGCACCCAATAAGCAAACCTGATTACCCAGCACGAAAAGCACACACATAAGATATCTATAAGTGGCAACTGGGTTCTGGTCTAAATTCTAAAAGAACCAATAAAGCACCAAAAGTATATCTTTTCAACCCAGACTGAGCTAAACGATCCTCAAGTCTTAAAATTCGTAAAAGAAACCATTAAATGCATAATTGTGTGGCCAAATGAGCATGACCTTGTGTTTGCGAGCGAATTCTTCGAGCTGGGACCGAAACGTGGCAAGCTGTTCTTTCATGAGATCGGTTCTCACTTTGGCTACATTTTCTCCAAGCAATCGATATTGATCCTTTTAAAAAAATCAATAAATGGGAAAACGAATCAATCAAAGAACATTAGGAGATAATCAAAAGAAACGTTCAAGAAGGAACAAACCCTTGTAGCAGCAGCCGTCTTTAAACCTCCAATTCCAGGTCTCCTTCTCATTATTCTTCTGTACCGAAAAGAGATTGCTACTTTTGTGTTTTCTTCTTTTGTTGATCGTGTTGTGAAACAGAGCGTCTCCTGTTAACCCAAGACCCGAATGTAAACTCACCTTGATATTCCAAAAAAGGATCTGAAACACGGAGGATAAATTGCATTCAGAATCATGTACTTTCTGTGTTCCTCTTTTTTATAATTTGTAGAAGTAGAACCCACACTTTTGTAAGCATCTTACTTTGTAGTTTTATAAAAATTATGAGTACAATACTGTAATTTAAAAATATCTGCATATTATTAATTAATTGTTTAAAAATAAATTGGATTTTTGATAGAAAGCAAGTTTTATTAATTATCAAGGAATAACAATTCTAAGTACAAAGTCAGATTATACAAAATTTTTAACTAAAGGATTATTACCTTAATTTTTCCAAATAAACAAAAATCTTTTACTCATCCTGACCTTAAACTAAAAATCACCGACCTTCTCAATCCACCCAACTTTACATACTCTTCAAATACCTACCTCACGTAAACCAAATTTTTCCCCCAGTTGAGAAAGTTTCCGTCGGTGGACTGTTGCTTCTTAGAGCTTCCTCTCTTTGTATACATCTCTATCTCCTTTCTTCATCTACTATTATTTCTCAACTCTATTACACTATATATCTCGTCAGGACTATTTCTTATCAGGTCTGCATTTTTCATTTTTCTTACTACAAAGTGAACGGGTTTTTTTAGTTTAGCTTCATACTTGTAAATTGTTGGTGATTCCTATATGGTTCATCTTGATTGTTTCATGAGTATTACATGTTCTTATGTGTTAACACAATTATTAATTACCTGGTGAATCATTAATTGAAAGTGAATGTTGAATCTGCACTTACTAACCCGCGTAAGACTGGTAAGTTCTTGATAGAAACTAAGCAGTTGCAAAGCTAGATGGAACTGTTCTATCTTGGAAATTAAGCTACTTGACTGGTTGTCAACATTTTACAATTTCTCTTGATGCTAACCCTGAAAGTTGATAAATATGTGAAGCCAGAAGGAACCATTTTAATTATTTCTATTTTGGAGATTAGTTGTCAACATTTTACAATTTCTTTTGATGCTAACTCTGAAAGTTGATAAATATCTTCAACCTTTTTTAATCCATAAAGTTACATGATAATATAACATGTACAAGACTACCGAGTTATTGATAGAGTTTAAGCAAATTGTGATTAAGCTAATAAAGCTCCATTCATCTTAATAGTTTCATGATTATTACATGTTCTTAATTAGGTTTAGTTTTACGTCGGGTCATGTTCAGGTCGGTCTAAAAGTTATGTCTAAACCTGAGTCTAGCCTAAAGCTTGATTGGGCTCAAGGCTTGTGATCTAAAGATTAGTCAAACTCGGGCCAAGTCTAATTTATTTCTTTTCTTAATTTATAATTTGAAAATAAAGTCCCTTTACTTAAATCGATGTCATTTTACTTTATATATTCAATCTTTAGGCGAGGTTGGACCAAATAACATGAGCTTAAGTCCAACCTAAAACTTGAAAATTAAAAAAGAATAGTCCAACTTGAAGCTTAATCAACTCATGTTAGGCAAAATTTACATTTCCGCTCCTATGTGGTTCCCATTTCTAAGGAATGGCATATATCGGAAAGAAAAGCAAAATATGATGTTAATGGATATTAATTTCTTGGTAAATCATTACTCGAAAGGGAATGTTGATCCTTGTAATCTCTTCTCTTAAATTAGATACGCTGATCCCTTTAAAAAATTTCAGTAACGTGAATTATATATAACTTGATTAGTTCATTTTTATAAACTAGGTATAAAAAAGAAGAAGAAGAATTGCTAAAAACGCACATTTATAGGAAAGATATAGCTAGTTCTATAGGAGAAAACAATATATGATATTAGAGAGAATACCCATTAAATGAAAATAGCATAAATAGTTATATATAAAAACTCCATCAAAAAAGGGAATAGCAAAATGAAAACTGCATGCTTAATCTCAAATCCAAAGGAATGGTTATTTATATTCCTTAGACACCACTGCTCACATCACCATTCAGTCTTTCTTGACAAATTATTGGTAAACTAATTTTGTGTTCTTTTGTATTTTATGTGCCTCATCCTGATCAATTTAAATGTTGCAATCTTGGAATTTGATTATTTTGTCTACTTTAAGGTTGATTTTCAATTGTTGTATTCACTTATTTTCTCAGTTGAAAAAATATATATTACAAGTTTGATCAATAGTAAAACTAGTAAGATTGAAAATCACCTACATTATTTTGATTGTGAATTGCTACCAAATATAAGGACTTTTTTGACCAAGTTTAAGTCAGGAAGATGATTACATGGATATGCTCAATTTAGGATAAATTTTAATATATATGTACTTTATTAAATTGGATTTTAGATTGATAGATTATTAAATTTTCTTATACCTATTATTTGCAAAGAAAATTAAAATGTGATTATTTTGTGTGGTATGACAAAAAATTCACAAGAAGTATAGATATAATTAGTGATCTTTGGAAGGTCAACATTAAATTAAAGAATTAATGAGACCACTTATTGTTATAGAAGTTGTTGATTTATAGTTGGGTCATTTTTATTATCATTGTTGGGTTTTACTTAGCAATTTACTTATAAGAAATATATTTAATTGAATTAAGGTTATGACATTTGCGCGACTTTTGACCTCAAAGCACTTTATGGTGAATTTATATGATTAGTATTAAATAGTGTTATGTACAAATATCTACTATATTAATGTATTGGTATTATCTTATTTTGACATTTTTAACTTATTAATATTGTTTTATAATGTTAATATGCTTTCTTATAATATAAGACTTCTGCAGTAAAATAATTCCTATACACTTGTAAACCATACTGTTTAGGATATAGTCTTTTGGCTTTGTTGGGTAAAAATCAACACATGTATATGATTAAACGATGATATAGGTTAAATATTTGTATGGATAAAAGGTACCATATATTGATTCTCCTTAAAGAAGCTTAAATAACAACAAAAACTGATTTTTAATAATCATATCAAAGAATGACCATATCACAAGATAAAGACAATAACTTCATATCCAACAATTAAGATTCCTATCCAACAATTGAGATAGTATATATAAAAACTAGAATTCATCATCTAATAAGCTT
>JAOTAY010000191.1:44332080-44347157 GCA_025629805.1 Erythroxylum baracoense
TGCTTTCCCTCTTCACCCTCCCATGGCTCCAATGCAAAATTCTTCTCCCTATATGTCTTCTTGTCTACAATCCCAACATTGAAGTTATTTAAAAGAACACTTTTAAGCCCTATAATATCCTATGTAGAACAATTTATAAAGTATGAGAGGCATTTCTTTGCAATCTAAAGCACATTATATTTTTTGTTATAATATTCTCGATCAAACTCATTTTTTAGATTAAAATATCTTAATTTAAAATCTAGTCCCATATTGTGTTGGAGAAGTATGTATTCTCCACCAACAAACTGTTTTTTAAACAATAGTGAATCTCGATTTCTTAGTCTTAACATACACATAATTAAAACCTTTCTCAACATTATACTAGACTAGAGCTTGTCTAAATGCATTCAGTGAATTAAAAACATACTAAACTTTTAAGTTAGTTGGCCTCAGAATATCATCATCTACTTTAAATTACGTACGAGAACTTAGTCCTTATTTTTTCTCCTTCATCTAAACTATCATCCAAATTCCTAAGCTCATTTTAATCGTCATATACTGAATCCATATGCATATTTAGTTTATTTTTGTTAGGAAATCTTTTACACCATTATAAAAAATCTTTTTCACCAATTACCTCATTAAGTATTTCATTAGAATCAAATAAAATAGAATCATTAAAATTACTATCTTCTTATTTCTCACCCTCATATATCGAATCATCAAATTTAGTAGCATTTAAATCTTGTGTTTGGCTATTTACTCTCACTAGAAGTAGGTTGATCGCTCTCTACAACTTCACAATCAACTCGTTCGCCCCCTTGTAAACATATTTTGTTATGTTTCAAAAAAAGATAAACAACACTATCCAAAAATACCTCTACAACCTTATACCTTTTCTTTTCAATAAAATTAATCATGTTAAAGATGTCAACCTCACTTCTTAGGTCTCTAATTCCATTCTCAAAAGACTTTTAAGGAAACTTACAAATAAAAACTCTAACCTTTATATAGCCTAAGTCTCTTTCGGTGTATATAAATTGTAACATCGTCAAATGATCTAGCATTAGGGGTGAATTTGAAGGTCCCACCATACCAAAAATAAAACTTAATTATAGGCTCTATTAAATAAGAAAGACAAACAAACAAACAAAAATAAGTTGTGAACTATTTAATTAAAGCTCCAACCAATCTTGAACAAATATTATTTCAAACTTAAAACATGTTCTTTAATCATAATATGCAAGAAACAAAATTAAGGTAATGCTTGTTGAATTTGTAGCTTGACAGAAGTAGAAAATTTAAAAATCTATGTGCAACTCACCATTTTAAGAAACAAATATACTTGCACAATGTTAGGAAAAAAATGTAATGTGAATTACAAGTGGGAGCATAGTAGCATATAGACAAACTTAATCCTATCATACGCTATGAACATTCAATTGTAATTAATGTTGCTTTATTACTTAATGTAGTTGTTGGTCTCATTGATTAGGAGGTGGTGAGGTGAATATTGCAAGTGTGGATTCAAAATATTGATACTCTACGTCCAAGCATACCATTTAGTACTTTTACGGTTAAAGAATTTGTGCTAATCCACTAACCGAGATGAAAAAATGACTAAAAAACCTAAAAAGCTGCAAAAAATAGAAACATAACACATATGATCTACATTCTAAGAAACATTACATATATACCTTTCATGACTTCGACGTTGACCTTTTAAAGATTTAATACCCGTAAGTGTCAACATCAAAAAATTGTCTTTACAATAAATAAAAGTAGTAGTAGATTCCTTGACAGTATAAAACAATCAAATAACAAAAATCATACAAATGTAATCCAAAAATTCGAGGATTAATGCAAAGTAAGTCAAGGTTCAATACAAGTATAATTGCAATTAACCATTTTTATACATTTTCTATTTATAATCAAAGAAACACACTCCACTAAAGTGAAGTAGAGTAAAATAATTAACTAAGAAAAATACTAACAAGAAGAAACAGTGGGCAACTCTGTCGCTGGAGGTGACTGGGTCGTTCACTTCCAAAGGCAATTCCTATGCACACTTTAGGGGTTGATGCAAATGAGTACCACATGCAAAAATTATTTAATTGATAAAGTTGTAAAATATTGACAACCAATAAAGTAGCTTAATCACTAAAGCAAAAATAATTAAAAATAACATTATCATAATCAAGAACTCATTAGACTTATCCATACTATATTATCCTCAAGTCCTAATTTCATAACCAGTCAAGTTGCGAGATAAAACCATTAGCATTCAATTAAATTTTTTTTCAATCATGCAACTTTATGGATTTAGAAAAGGCTTAAGATATTTATTAACTTCTAGGGCTGACATTAAGAGAAGCTATAAAATGTTAAAAAC
Source organism: Erythroxylum baracoense (assembly GCA_025629805.1). NCBI lineage: Eukaryota > Viridiplantae > Streptophyta > Magnoliopsida > Malpighiales > Erythroxylaceae > Erythroxylum > Erythroxylum baracoense. The sequence goes on from JAOTAY010000191.1 coordinate 44,334,455, forward strand.
CAGTCAAATACGTTAATCTCTAATATATACACAATTAAAACACTTCCTTCTAACTTCATAACTGCTTAATCACTATAAAAAAACTCACCAGTCTTATATGGATGCAATCAGTTTAAAAGAAGATTTAGCACACTTTCAAGTAATGATTCACTAAGCAATTAATAATCGTGTAACACATAAGAACGATATAGGAACATATAATAATTGTGAAATAATTAGGATGAATGATATAGGAACCGCTTTAAGAAAGAAGATAGAGCTTTGAATTTCATCGTACGTCGGTCGTACATGTTATATTAAACGAGTTGCTCTTTTGTAGTTCTCTATTCTAAGTTGCTACCTGGCTATTTTATGTCTTTCCCTTTCAGAACTGTGTAAGTCAAATTTTGAGGTAGGTTTGTTTTTATCTGAAAGGAAATTTTTTACTGAATTAAATTAGTTAATTTTGACTATATTTATTTATCAAAATTTTGTTTCATTTATGATCAACTAATTCTCTAATCTATGATATGAATATGACCTTAACAAATTTTTATATCTCCCATGTCTCATATAAGGATTCACCTTCCCTCTGAAGAAAACTGGCGATCCAGTTCCTTATCTGCGTGGTCTGGCTAGGGGAAAAATACTTGGCTAAAAATGTACGAGAAAGCTGATCCTATGTGGTAAATGACCCTACTAGTAGAGTTTGTCGCCAAACTCTAACTTTATCCCTTAACGAGAAAGGGAGTAGTCAAACTTTAATGGCATCAGGGGATACGTCATTGAGCTTTAGTATATCACAAGACTCCAGAAATGTAGACAGGTGCCCGTTGGAGTCTTTGGATGGTGAAACTCTATAACTAATTATGTTGCACCACAAACAAGAAGGATGGAGGACTTTTAGCTCCAAGTCAACAACCTCGACATTGTCTACACTGATGCCCCGGGCATTAGGTGCGACAAAATCCTTTAATAACCTTGAGTTTTTTGCAACCATCTTTGCTTCCTCAATTTTTACTCTCCTCTGAAGTCTTCTTCTTATCTGCAATGTTCTTTCAATTTTAGGATCTGGCTCAATAAGATTCCCAAGATTGTCAAAGTTATGCGTACAAGAAGTAATTTGCAAAAGATGGTTTGATAAGCTAAAGAATAAATCAAGTATATCAAAAGAAAACTTTCATTAAACTAAAGAATAAATCAACTATATTATATCCTCACTTCATTCTACCTAATTCTATATCTCAATTTACTTCATAATTAAACAAAAAATATTAAGAAATCATTGCTCTTGAATCTTAAATCTTCAACGACTTCTTGATATTTTTTGACCAAAAGAATCCTTTGTTTTTTGCCCTTTTTTCCAAAAAAGTTGAAACCTTAACTTTTTAATAAACACGACTCCCCGTAAGGTATCATATTCTTTATCCAAGGATTGACATAGAGGCGTGTAAAAAATATATGAAGTTATTCATCCATGAAATAACACGGATCCGTGTAATGTGCTGTGGTCAAGGTAGTAACCAACAAAATCGTAGAATACCCCATTATCTCATCTTTGGAACAAAAAGTTCCAATCCATAGGATCAAGTATCACTTCATCACTTTCTGAACACAACATTGGTCGTAAGGCAAACACTAATAGCCAACTTCATAAAGCTTTGATATTCATTATTCACCCAAAGAACAATTCTTGGAATGATTATTCAGAAAATCCAAAATTTGACGCGTTACGATTATCAAATTGCTATAGAACCCTTCTAGACGTTCCAAGCTCCATCGTCTAATAACATCGCAATTATCACCTGGCCATATAACCTTTTGACCTCACTCAAAACCTCAAAACAAAATATAAAGGAAAGAACTTTGCAGTTTTAAAATTAATAATGGAACCCTGTCGTAGGCTAACTATAAAAAAAAATACACAAGCAGAAGGGTATTGGGCCCATAACTCACAGGTCCCAAGATCGAAAAGTGGCTCTGATATGAAGTTTTCCCCATTTTTTGCTGCATGTTTTTGTAACTGTTTTATTTGAATATGGCCTTTAAGATTAAACAAGCATTATTTCACCTAAAAAAATACTTATTTGGCCTTTTAATCATGATTTGCACTGATTCTTGTTATCATATTAGCATTAGCATTACAGGTATGAGACACAATTCAAATAATCCTGCAAATTCTGAATTGGGATAAACAAAGCACAGCTGACAAATTCAAAGGCAATCAGCAGTTGCCAAACGTAAACATTGATTGATAATGAAATAAAAAGAAAATCACTTTGTCTTGAATATGTTCACATAACGAGACTCGTATATAGAAGTATGGTCGATGGCAAGCCTGAGGCCCATCCCGACTCCTGCCTCCAAATTGATCAACTTTAGTCGAGGGCAAGCCTGAGACCCATCTTGACTCCTGCCTCCAAATTGATAAACTTTTGTATGGTGTGAATATGGAGCTTCTGTTGGATACAAGACCTTAAAATAATGACTTTTTATCAATGCCAGTTCTTTCCTACGAATACTAAAGAATTTCAACACTTATCTGCCTTTTCTTCCCCCTAACTGAAATGTGAAACCAAAATTTACCGTACAATGTCTTCTAAATGGGCAAATTGCCAGTCCAATTTTCTAAAAGACAACATATCAGAACCTGTTCTAAGTTCCTTTAATGTGAATGTTTGTAACAGCAAAAATTTCAACTTGTTCCTTACTTTTCAACCTTTGAATGCCAACTATGTAGATATTCCTGTTGCTTCTTTTGGTATCAGAAATAGGAAAGCAACGGGAATTAAAGTGCACAAAACTTGAATGGAGATGCCCAGAAGCAGGTTGTCAAAGGATCCTGATGATAGGTTCAAAATTGAAGCCAAACCGGCACCAACAAATGATCCCACTGTGGAACCAAAATTGTTTATTGACATGAATAGAGCAAATAGAGTTCCTTCGATTCCTGGTGGGCATAACTGTCCAGACAAGATTAGGAATGGCATGAACCTGCAAGTGAAGAGCATGAATAGTAATTCACCACAACAGATGTCAGTAGTTGTTAATTGATGTTCATATTCATCTTAAAGAATTAATGCAAAAGGTCCTTTGCAAAGGCAGATGTGACAGAACACAAAATAAGGACATAGGCTCAAGTATGCTCATGATCCCATAATTTCTAACACATAAGTTAATCAGAAGAAGATCAAGATTGAAGGGCACTATCCACGTACTTGAATTGATTGATTGCGTCAGAAAGGGCAGATCCAAAGAGGACCATGTTCCTATCTGAAATTCCATATCTGGCACTCATCCGAGACACTAAAGCCATATCTAGGAGGCTCAAGAAAGCAAGCCCAGTATGTGCCCACCTGCATTGTGTATACTGGACTAGTAAAACTGCATTAAGATGATCAAATTTCAAAAGACATTCCCTCAAGAGTGTGTTTATAACCTTGTTACTTACAGGAGAATCTTCCTTAGCTTCAAAGTCTTGAAGTGCTGATTGTAAATGAAGGTTCCTATCATGAGGCCTAGCCATCCTACAACGCGTGCCGTCCCCAAAAACGATGCATCCAAGTTCAAAAACTCCGTCTGGTAATAGAACATTACTGTTGAGATGTTTGGAACAGTGATGTGTGCTAGGAAAAACCAAGCCATTGGTCTGGTCATCCCAAGATCAGAGGAACAGAAAAGTGATTAGAAAATGAAATTGCATGTAGAGATAATGTGCTGAAAGATTTGAAAAAAGAACTGCCTTCTCCTCAGACTCTGGAGCAGTTGATATCATGCATACCAATAAACACTAACAACTAAAGCATTTAAACTGGGAACTTTACCTATGGACATCAATTGTTAAAAGTAAAAACTACAAGCTAAGCACCAAAAGGATGCATAGTTACCTCAAAATAATTGGCTGCCTAAAAGCACGCAACAAACTGTATGTGGCTATCTTGACAGAGTGGAACCAGTTAATTGGTAATGAATTACTTTTCTCATAAATCTGGGATGTTGTATGTAGAACTGCCCTCCCATTTCCGTTCTTTTGTCCCTTCTTTCTTCTTGAAGCACTCTTATTGGACTTCTTTTTGAAGAAATTGTCTTCATCCAACTTAATGCCATTCCCATTCATGAAAGGGGAGCTGTTTAAATCAGCAAACTCTGGCAAAGCTTTACAACCTATAGAATTCTCCTCAACCAGACTACATGATACTAACTGTATGGTTGGCAGTACAGAGAAAAGAAAGAAAATGTTATTTATCTCTAGATTGTTTAACGCATATCCTCCTAACAAGCTGCCACATATTCCACCAATGGCCATTGACACCCAAGATACTGACTGGAGGTCTCCAGCAAATGAGGACCTGTTTAATGATCAAACATATGTAATCTATGCAAGGAGAATCTTTTAAATGCTTAATTCACAGAAAGCGATATAATTAATTAATTATCAGCAGAAACTCCAAAATCCAAAAACATAAAATAAACCCATTTATATCTATACTAGTGAATAGCTTCTTAGAACTGTAGTACTAAGGAGGAAAATCATAGAAACCAACTTAAAACACATGAACAACTGGTGTTGTTGCATTCCAAAAAGTCTATATTAAGCCAACAACTCAGCACACCGAGGAGGCTCTTTCGCGACTTCAATTTTCTTTCACAGAGACATAAAAATGTATTACGCACCTTTCAAACCTCACTGCCTCAGCAATCATTGCATCAACCACAACATCTGCCATAGCAGAGCCCAGGTTTTGTGCTGTCAAGAAGATAATGAGGTGCCACCTGGAATTCCTCAATGAATCATTCAGCCCTAGAATGGGCCATGGCACAAGTGAGAGCAGTGTTGCAAGTACTAAGTATGGTATCCTTCTTTTTCCCTTAATGGGGATGCAATCAGATAGAATCCTGCATAGCAAAGACAAATTCATAGAATCCTGCATAGCAAAGACAAATTCATAATCTGATGGATAGAAGTGTAACATAACTTTTTCATCAAGCGGAGAAGATAGATAGATGAAATAACTTTCCATTTAGGGCAGCAATAACACTTGTGCCCCAGATTGTTCAGTCTTTACAATTATATCATAACACAACAAAAATAGCAATGCTTGGACAGTTGACAGACTTAATGAATGATTCCAAACATGATATCAGGAAATCGGCCATTCTAATTTCTCAAATTCTATTTCCGAAAGAAAAAAATGAAGCTAAGCATTGGCAATTCAGTGAAGCTAAACTTCCAAAGTTCGTATTCAAAACAATATGCAATGAGATTGCAAAATTTGTCACAGACAAAAAATACTTGCTATTGTTTTGGTTTCATAAATATGAACGCAGCAACAGCAGCATAAATTACCAAAAACTCACGCCATAAAGACAGGAAAGAAGATATTTACCCGTATACTGGTTTTATGCTCCAAGGGAAAAACGCTACTGAAGACACGAATTGAGAGGCTGAGGGTGACAACTTAAGCCTGTCCTTCAAATGATACGAAACAGCAGTCCAAACAAATGATCTGAAACCCTGCACTCGTGTTGAGCGTGTAGAAATAAGATACGTCAATGTATTGATACTGAAATTCAAAAGCATTAAAAGCCCTCAAAATTGCACGTCGCAGTTAATATCTCCATCAACTAGAAAACTGAAACAACGAAAACTTTAAAGAATAAAAGAAAGTCAGGAATCCTAACAAAACCGGAAACCAATAACAAGAAAAGAAACCCATCATCTCCATGTCTATTCTCTTTCTCTTCTCATGTAATACAAGAACAAAGAAGCAAAAGAATCAAACTTGACAAGACTTCTCTCTTCATTCACAGCACCAACCTAGAAAAGTTTTTCACAATCCCCCAAAATAAAAAGACCCCACGTATTTATATCAACAAGAAACAAAGCATTCATAAAGCGAGACGAGTGATGCGAACCTGAGTAAAATAAATCAAGCAAACCAGCCATAGAAATGAAGCTCCAAATGCGCTCCTTAACCTCTTCACCCAAACTATCATCATTTTCAAACAAAACACGATCCCACCCTCCTCCTGTTTCTTTCTATCACCAAACCTTCACTCCGTTACACGCATATATAGCCTGCCTAAAACATTTTCCAACGAACACAAGGATACCGGGCTTATAATAGTCTCGTATTCAACGGTTTTCTTTTCTGATTTTCCCTCAATGCCCCTGACCTTTTTAGAGGAACAGCGTAGCAAAATGGGGTGTTTGCGTCATTATTGTGACATCACATCGTAGGTGTAGACTTCTTTAATCTTTAGACGCATCAAAACTCCCGATCTGTGCGCTTGTCTCGAATTTTCATTTTTGGTAAAATTGCAAATAAGGGGTTTGTATTAAAGATATTTATCAAGAAGGGTTTCGATTTTCATAATTGTTTCTAGGACAGTTGCCTATTGGCTCACAACGCAGCACAACACAACACAACACTTGCCTCAACCAGCCGCTAGTAGTTTAAAGCCTCTATTGAGAAACCTTATCGTGTCTCTTCTCCGGCCACCCTGCCCTTGCACGGTCATAAGGCTTGAAGGTCTGACTACTCAGGTACAATTTTAGTGACTCCATTTTCTCTTATTCAAATTAAAGTCTTTTAGGTTTTTCTTATTCATGCACTTTGTTATGTGTATGTTTCGCTACTGAAACTAAATCTACTTTTGCGCTCTATTGAACCCTGTAAGTAACTTAGCAAAATATTGATGGGTTTTTGTTAAAGTTCTTGTCTTTCCTATTTTACCCATCAAGAACACACTCGGATTGATGTTTGCGCTATGGGGTTGATTTTTTTTATTTAGGAGGAAGTTGAAAATGTCGTTTCTTGAGAAGATGACTGCTATTAATGAGGAGAATAGGTGTATAAAGGACAACCATCGTCGTGAACTTGCGGAAAAATTTGAGTTGAGGCGAAAGCTTTATAAGGCCCTTGTTAGAGATCCAACACTTCCTAATGAGGTTAGAGAGAATGCTTTCTACAAGCTTTCTAAGTTGCCAAGAAACGGTTCCTTTACTAGGGTGAGAAACAGATGTATCTTCACCGGTCGTCCTCGTGGTATTTACCAGTTTTTCAGGATGTCTCGAATTGTTTTTCGTACTCTGGCATCAAATGGAATGCTAAATGGTGTAAAGAAAGCTTCCTGGTGATGGAATCAAGTCAGTGATGGACTTATGCACAAGCAAGCATTTGATGTAGATCACCTTGTTTCAGGGGTTTAACAGCCTAGGCAGAGATGCATGTTTTAATTTACGACTTTGATCTTAGATTTCAAATAAAAGGATCCACCATTGCTTTTTGTGTTCAGAATTACATATAAACATGATAATCAAGTGAGATTGCTAGTTTTCCACTGCACGAAAATCAAGTGAGATTACATATCAGATCTATGCAAAATTACTTATAAACATGAAAATCAAGTAAGATTGCCTGTTTGAACAAGTCATTTGTTTCTTCCGGGTTGCATATATCTCATACAGCTGGCTTAATTTTCTTCACTGCATGTTACAAAAAGTGAAGAAATAGTAGCACTCGTAGAAGCAATTGTTCTTGTTATCGAAAATCTTGTTGTTGCTTGTTTATAGCAGTATTGAAACTTTGATACGGTATAGGCTTTAATTTGCATTGAGAGGAAAAATTTACTATTCTCAGAAACTCTTAGTTCCCTTATCTGTAATATTGAAGGATAGGCTTTGACACCACAAAACCAGTTATATAATTATGAAAACTAAGCTTGATCAACTATGCTGCTGGTCAAGAATCTATTGAGTGTGTTTTCAGACACCCACCACCTGTCTAGTTCCAAGTTGAAGGTTTTTATGTTTTGGGATCCTCCTTTTCTCGAAATATAATGTAAAGACTTAGATGCTAGCAATAGTTAATAGTAGCTTTCTATTAACTTTGTGATAACTTTTTTCCATAATGATCTCATAAACAAATCCAGTAGCTTGGCATTACTGCCTTACTGTATCGCAAACGTATCAGATAAGTCTCATCTGAGCGACAAGTTTGATCTCATAATAAGCCAAGTTCCAGAAATACAAACCAATGGTAAATTCAAGCTTGCATCTAAAAGTTCGATAAACTCAATTGGGATGCGCTAAGCTGCTTGTGAAATGGAGTGAGCACATCTATGAAATTTATGGAGAAAACAACTTCAGACGCTTTCAAGTATTCATACTTGATGCCAAAATCAGACCAGTGATGAGGGATATGATGGAAATTGGTGAAAAATTTAAGGACGCTTATGTAGCCAAAAGTAGATTTGATCCTATCCGTGCTTTCTGGTTTACCATAGTGTCCAACTCTTGGCAACGGGCAGAAAATGTTCAAGTGGCTCGACCGTGTGCTTCCTCTGATCACAATAACGGAATTTAGTAATGCAATACATGGCAATAACTAACTTGAAATTGACATCTGATGCAGATTTAGGAAAGACGAGAAACGGTAGGAGTTAGGACAACAAACTCATCTAGATTCAATCACAGGTTATTGATGAACGTGCTAACTTTGTTTTAATTAGACCATGTAATTTACTATGTGAAAAACAATAAGTATTCTGATTCCTAGCAACTAGACTGGTCAGTTTGATCAAATTTTGCTGCTTTCAAACTATAAGATAGCTCCTCAAGTCTCTCAATCAGGACTTCAAGTCTTAGCCATGGTTTCTCAATTAAATAGCCACTTCTTCCTCCTATGTTTTCATTGATGCCATGCGCACTAGAAGCTAGAATATCTTCAGTACAATCATTTGCATCTTCAACGGCTTCCTCTGGTACTGCAATTTCACCAAGGTTAATCTGTTTTCCCTGAATTGCAAATGGCTCCAAATTGTTTAAATCCTTTTTACGTCCAGTTTTAGATGTCCGAGAACGAGATTGAGCTGACTGACTGCATTTATCATCACCATCACCATTCCATGTACTTTGTGCTGCCTCTTTCACCAGTATTACTGATGGATCCCAGCTCTTTATTGCCATATTATTTGCTACTGTAGTTGACTTGCTCCTACCAGCGTTCTGCTTGGTAGTTTCCTTAAATGCTATAGAAGATGAACTTGGAAATTCACCTGAGAAACTCTGGTCATCACTACATTGCCTATTCTCATTATCACGTTTAATGTCTCCATATTGCAACATCTGAGCAACATTCATTTTGCCTTCCTCAACAAAATCACTCGCTGCAGCCGTACATTTGGGAGGAAATCCTGGAGGAACCAGACTACTGTTAATTTTCTTTACATAGGCTTCTAGGCCTAAAGTTCTTGCCGACTTTGAAGAAGAACGAGAAACCACGTCTCCTATCTTCCTTTTCAAGCTGTTAGTAGATCCTTTTATAGTAAATTCATTTTTAATGGAGCCATCATCAACATTTCTCGTATCTCCCCGATTGGCTGTAGATAAATCATTATTCTCCTTCATTGGTACCAACCAATTCTCCAGAGTTGCCCTACGAATTCTAGAACTCTTCGACCTTTGCTGATTGGATGGTGATTGCTGCCACCATTCCAAGTACTGGATTGTAACCTCTCCCGCAGAAAGCCGAGATGGAATGTAGAACTTGTCATGGATCATTGGCCTGTTATAATATCCCCAAGAAATCTCAGGACTCGTGTTATATCGAGCAACCTCACCCGGCACGTCTTGATCAAATCCGAACTGCATTGCAACTCTGTGTGGAAGATACTGTTCTATGCAATCGAGTCCGACCAGCTCAGAAACCTTCAAACATTGAATGAATGATAATAACTCTGTGTCTAATTCTGAATCTACCAACAACCACCTTTCCTTGTCAGCATAAAACATGGGGAAAGTCCAGTTTGGCACACGCTTAGCATAAGGCCGCCATACAAAGCTGTCTCTAGCCGAGTCTAGAGCTAGCCTCGCATCCTCTACTCTGCTTCTCGAGTTGTCCCACTGAGCTGACCTCGGCCTACCATTTTGAATCAGGTTCCGCTTTGGCCTCAATTCCAGAAATCTCTCCCAACTCCAAACCTGAACCAATTGAAACGGAGACATGATTTTAAGTACAATCACATTACTATGAGTCTCCTTCTCACTTCCGTTCGTCGCTAACGTGCGTAAAGAAAGAAGATTTTCTTTCAACAACCTCAAGTCTCTGTAAATGCTCGCAAGAACAGCAGGTGCAAGTGCGACTCTAGTACCTCTAGCAAGACAAATTGCGATAGGAAAAACATGACTGGAGACTATTTGGGAAGAAAAGGGCAAAACAAATCCTGACAACCAATAGGCAAGGAAAGCTTCATGCTCTATTTCGCTACCTGAGTCCATAAATTTTTGCATCCACAAACTCTGGCTTGCTTTGCGATGTGTACTTTTCACAACTTCTTTCTTTGCTTCTTTTAACTCCAACTCAATCCGCCTAAGTTCCTTGTTTTCAAGAGAATGGAAAACGGGGACACCTAATACAGAGTATCCTATGATCATCACATCCTCTAACGTAACCGTAGCTTCACCCCACGGAAAAATGAAAGAATTGGTCTCGGGGCACCATCTTTCTGCAAGTTCAAGAATCAAGTTGTCGTCTCTAACGATTGTATACATTGAATTCAATATGGCTTCGTAGATACCAGCCTTCTTCCAGGTAGTAGCATGTAAAGGAGCCATCTTTGTAACCCATGTCTTCCATCTCTTTGCAGGCCACCTCCAGCCACTATAAGAAACCCTCAACTTCCGCTTAGCAAGCTCAAAAATTGCAGGTAGAGAGGAGCATGAAAGTGAAGGGAGTTTGGAAATGGAGCCACCACCAGAGTTTATGGAGGGTGTTAGAAAATGTGCAGTTCTCGAAGTTGGAGTTCCGTCTCTAGAACGTGGGATCATAAGCTCTTGTCTTGATTCAATGATATTACTGTGAAGTGCCTCCATTATTGAATATAGCTGCAGGTTTAGCAGAGAGTGAAAAAGAGGAATAACATACGTATTTGCTTAGCCAATAAGACTTTGTTCTTTAGTTAGATCGAACGGAATCAAGGTGATAATTTCTTTAAGCAAGCAAACTTTATTCCATTTGGCCTTGACTTTTGTTGCATCAAATCTTTTTTAGAGGATTTTCTGAAGCTCTAGTATTTTTCATGTATATCTCGCAGCAATTACGGTAAGACCTTTTATTTAAATAGTGAATAGGTAAGGATATAAAAGATCACATCTAAATTCTTTTGCTTTTTCGAAAATCTGTGAAAACTCTCTATTAATTAAACTATTAAAAATATTAAAGTAATAATTATGTATTATCTATCCGATTGGTAAAATATAGGAGGAAAATTGAAACCCATCAGAGACTTGAGAAAAAAAATCTAATTCATTGAGTACAAAGCTTTGTAAAATATATTCTTAAAATTAATTTTTTATAATTCTTACAATACTTGACTCAAAGAATGTTATCATCAACAAAGACTTTGGTTAAAAATTTCTTTGAATGAGATTGATAATTTTGTTAAGCACAAATTTAGAGTCTTTTAACTAATTCTTTTACTTCTATTTTATAGGTTACATGGCAACGAGACACTACAACAAACAGATGATTTAGCGACGAAAAGATAATCATTGCCAGAAGTGAACATATTGCGACGATTTAAACAAGTCGTCATTAAAACTAAGCATTTATAGACCAAACAAAAAACCGTGACAACAGAGAAAACATTTTGCGACGTATAATAGAAATCGTCGCCAAATGCTGAATATTTAGTGACGATTAAGAGAAATCGTCACAAAATGATATACAATGGGTGACGATGTCAGATGTTCGTCGCTAAATAAGCTTATGATGACGCTTTTGAATACCATAACTTGTCAAATATTTGGTGACTAATCTGGGAAATCGTCACCAAAAGGTCCATATTTGGGGACGATATTCTGAAGCGTCACCAAAAGGTCAATATTTGGTGACGAACTTTAGTAATCGTCACAAAAGGTTAAACATTCCTCGATGATTTTTAAAAATCGTCACTAAATGTCAACCATTTAGCGACGATTTAATACATTCAGTGACCAAATGGTTGACATTTTTCAAAATTATTAAATTAACATTTTTATAATCTATCATAGTTAAAATATGTTTTATTGGAGATTTGTTTTGAATGTTTATAACGTATTATTGAAAAAAAAACTCATAAGTAGTATTAATTAATCATTAGTATTTACTAACATTGCAAAAATTAGTTATAATAAATTTAAATAATTTTACCAATATAATAATATGATTTACGAAACTTTGAATTAGAAGTTTAACAATTCATACAATTATAGAACCAGAACAATAACAGTCCACATTCAATATATAGTACGCAGCTTGACCCCTAACTAGTAGAGATGTTGTTTGACAAATTCTTACAGATACAACAATAAATCAACTTTAAAGCTGAGTTCAATTGATTGACTCGATAAATGATAATGATATAATTATTTATTTGGATTCTAAGTGATATGAGAGTCGGTAAAAGTAAATGAGTCCCCAATATTTGGATTCTTGAGAAGGGTCCTTGCACGTTCGAAGGCACCAATTGAAATAATAACAGTTCTTCCCTTAGGTGCAGTGTAACACCCCACTCCCGCTGGACCCGAACCCGATATCGATAGTGATAACCGAATCCGTGCCCCTCGAGGATGGTGTGTCACATCACTTAACAATTAAAACTCTGTATAAATTTTTTTTAAAACCATAACATAAAGAACAGAAAATCAATAACCAAAACGTTCACTTTGTTTTATAATCAT
>JAOTAY010000191.1:44347257-44358956 GCA_025629805.1 Erythroxylum baracoense
GAAGGACAAAAACTTTTGTCCCCGTCCCTAGACTTTTGTCCAACACCCAACTAATGCCAGAGACAGAACTAAGAGGAAAAAATAGTTAATGGAATCTCTATGGTTTTGATACTTTTTTGATATCGTGTTTTTGAAAATTAGCATTTATTATTATTCTTTATTATTATTTAGTTGGAATAACAAATTAAATAGTATCTAATATTTTAAAATTTGAAAATAAATAACAAATTAAATAGTATCTAATATTTTGATTAATTATTATTATTATACATAAATTTTTATCATTATGATTATTATGATTATTATTTATTTATTTATTATTATTATTATTAGTATTATTATTATTATTATTATTATCAATATTATTTATTTATTTATTATTATTATAAATTTTGTATTTATTATTATTATTATGATTTTGATTTTGATTATTATTATTAATTTTGTACTTATTATTGTTATTATTAATAATATTATTATTGTTATTATAAATTTTGTATTTATTATTATTATTATTATTATTATTAATTTTGTATTTATTATTGTTATTATTAATATTATTATTGTTATTATAAATTTTGTATTTATTATTATTATTATTATTATTATAAATTTTATATTTATTATTATTATGATTATTATTATTATTATTATTATTATCATCAATTTTGTATTTATTATTGTTATTATTAATATTATTATTATTGTTATTATAAATTTTGTATTTATTATTATTATTATTATTTTATTTTTATTTTTATTTTTATTTTTATTTTTATTATTATGTTCTGTCCACTGCAACCAAACACATTTCTGTCCTCGAGACGGAGATAATTTTTTCTGTTCTGTCCATCACAACCAAACACCTTACTGTCTCAAATTTTTGTTCTATTCCGTCTCTAAATTTTTGATCCGTTTCGTCTTCGCATACAGAAGACAACAACCATACGCAAGGTGAAAGCCAAGATAGAACACAACACATTGCATCAATCATTGGCCTATTCTAACAGCTCCGAGAAAGCTCAGGACTTAGAATCATATTAAGAACATACCTTGGAATATCATAACCGAGTCCGAACTGCATTGCAATTCTATGTGGAAGTATTGTCCTATTAACCAAAAGTCCAACCAGTACTGCCGAAGCCTTCAAACACCAAGTGAATGATAATTACACCTGAGTTTATTGCTTCTTCCGTGTCAAATGTGAGGATGGAGTGGTCCTGGTTTGGCAGTATTCTACTAAGGCTTTCTTTAGCCAAGTCTAAACCCGGCCTCACACCCTCTATTCTGCATTTTAACTTCTGGATGTGCCATTACACAGTTTTGGCCAATACCATAACCAACATCACAGCCTGTACGCTGTTTGACAGTATTCTAGCATACAAAGTTTTTAACTTATGCTATTACAAAAGTAAAAGATGTGGCTTTATTTGATCAACAAAAGCTGGCGTCCTCTCATCTTTTGGCCTCATGAGTCATGTGCATAGCTTTCCAACTCATGTGGCAAAATAAAGAAGCAGACTTTGCGTATAGTGCTTAAGTTTTATTTGTTATTAATAATTAGCATGAACGTCAGTACCCAAATGTCAAAATTTGTTCTTTAGACAAATGTCAGCAGGGTTGACAATAGAGCTTTGAAGATTGTGTACGTAGTTGGAACAAATTTCTTCAATTTTACTTTATTTGCACCCTTGCGTTGTTTAAGTTTAGATTTGTAATGGAATTGAGAAATTGCTTGTTAAAGTGTTTAATTTGCATCCTTTTGCATTCTCATACCAAAATAAGGATGACAACAAATTACTTAATTCCAATTATCACTATGATTAGATTAAAGAGTAATTAGGTACAGAAACTTATGCAAGACTTGATACGAGTGATAATTCAAGGATTGAATTTTATTCATTTTACCAAACAAACAAGACCAGATTTTGAAAGTCCTACTAGAATAATGGTATATCTAGGCACCATAATAGATCTAGGTATTAAAAAGCTTAAGAAGTTAATGTGAATCCATTACGCATTGAAATAATTTTGGATGTTATTGCACCTTTAATATTAAAAAGATCAAAGATTTTACTTCTCAATTTCTTTCTCTATAGCTAAGGGCTTGAACAATCAAAGGGTTGTTTTAGAACAATCTCTTTTGCCTTTGTTACTATCACTTTACCAAAGCATATGCTCCACTTGTATGCTTATAAATAATTCAGATGGACCCAACATTTAACCAATCCCTTGAAACGCAAATATAGTCACATTGACCTAAGATTGCCAATGTCACTTTCATGTTTCCAGATGTACTATTTTTTAGGGGCAACCTACAATGTCAAGTAATACTAGTGAATATCAAGTAAGTTAGTGTGAAACTTGAAGGAGTGCCTTATATGCCTTATTATACATACATCTTTGGGCTAGTTTCTTTTTTCATGATACTATTACTCTAAGGAATGAAGGGAACTTATTAGCTTAAGAAAATTTTATTAGATGCATTTTGGTGTTCAATTATTAGTTTCATAGAAAATTTCCTCTAAAGTAGAAAAGATGTGGAATTTCCAGCTTTACATGCCTTACAGAATTTTCAGTAGATTATTTTGCATCTACTATTATGATGGTATCTTTCTCTTCGGCTTAATAAAGTTTAGAGGATCTTGATTTCATATAAGCATCAATGTTGGAGAGTTATAGAGTGATTCATTCTTGTATTTGATTCACTTTATGGTCCACATTGACAACTATAATTAGATTGAAGTACGTTAATTAGTAGAAATTTGTAAAAAATCGTAAAGCTTAAATTGTGAAGAATTTACAATTATATAATATATGATCACAATTATACAAAATATTATATATTACAATTATATAATAAATTTTCAGTGTTTGTGGGTGTGTTACGTGCTGGGGTTGAAGTGCACCAGATGCATCTGGCACGTGCACGTCACGCCCTGCCCATTTGCAGATGCACTGATACTATAGGGCATGTACACCGCATGCACCGCCACGTGTCCTAAATCCGATGGTCCATGTTTCCAGTCCAAATGGGCACGAGCAACGCACACGTCCATGGGAGCACGGACCTGGATCTTTCAAAAAGTGGATTCCTATTCGAAGAGTGCATAACTACATGGATAAGCTCACACTAACCCGTCAATTTGGGATGCAATTCGGGATTTTCCTTGGGAGGTGTCGAGAAGGAATTTTTTCCTATCCTCATAAATCGGACAATACTATGTTATTTCCTATGTTTGTTTTGGTACCTTTTTTTTTATTGGAGGCATAGGAATTCCATTTAATCCATTTAATAGACAAAGGGTTTATGTGGATATACTGTCCAAACTGTTAACCCCTTCTTTGAATCTTTTGCATCCAAATAATACAATTGCATCATGCTCCGCGTGGTGAGACACGGTAGCTTGTGCGCATCATTTGTACGACGCTCTCTCGCGTTACTATAGTAGGTCGGGCGTGTATCTCCTCCGACGTCAGAGGAGATTTTCAACCTCCCAGAATCTCATTTTTCACTTCGTTTGACTCGTTTTCGATCCGTTTTTCATAACTAGCCTTATGTATAACACTTCTACATAATTATATACATAAAAAACCTAAAAACAAATCAAAATTGGAGAAAACCCATATGAGAAGAAAAATCGAAAAACTTTCGTTTTCGGCAATTTGATCGCGTATCCGCTCTGATACCACGTGTAATACGTAACACAATCCTTATTACGTATCCAGGATCATTCATGAAATGATTAAAAATGAAGAAATGCGAAATACCTGATTTTGATTACATCTCTAATTCCAAAGTAATTTTCAGGCATCAAACGAGCTCCAATCTCTTGGGACCTTTATGGAAAGTATTCACCGACACGTATTCTAGGCGTTTCTACAACTTTCTCAATACGTAAGCTCTCTTAACGAGTCAGAGATTCCTTATGCTTACGAATAAAATGAGCAACTGTAGAAAACCTTAATCTATATATATAGCTTCTATATCGGTTTTCTCCGTCACAAGGCCGATATGAATCAGGTCAACACTAAAAGGAATTTATTTTCTACCCGGACTTTGACCCATTAATTTTAGATCATTTATAGAGCCACTTTATTACCCTTATCTGAATCAAATTATGTAACTTAACCGATAATTTATTGAAAAGTTAAAATTACAATTAATAATTGTCCACTCTATAAAAATTGATAAAATTACCCTTACGGGCAAAATGGTGTTACATTTAAACCACGAATTTAGCTATGAGACAGTTATTTGTGGCGCACGTAAAATCGCATAGGATTGGAACTTCAGAAACGGCACTAGAGGATCTGGTCTGCCAACCTTAGTTTCATCAGGAAGCAACTGTCTTGAAAGGGCAATGCTTCTAAGTCAGTCCTTGTCATGTACTGCACTTCAGCCGCTATCTGTGAACTGAACAACTTCCCCTTTCTTTTGTATGTACATGACGCTGGTGAATTTGGATTTAGTACTCTTGTTGCATCAATACGAAAAGAAATATACCCTCAAATAGTACATTAATGATTAACTGAGTAGCTCTCAGGTCAGACCTACGTAATCCAACTCAGACACAGAAAACCAGGATTGTGTCCTTTCATTTGCTTGAATCCATAGCAACAAATAGAAATTACAAAGGAACTTAATTATAGGACTACGTGAATTATGACTGTCCAAATTTCCAGGTGAGAATGTGAGACACGTTAAAAGCACGCATTTGTCGTGAATTATTTTATGCTAAAATCAACACATGTCTAGCTAATAAAATAAAGGTTTAATAAAAATTTAGATTTCTTCAATAAGAAAGATATTTTCTTTCCATTATCTTCAGCACACATTAAAATTGAAACACGAACTATTTCACAACGAAAAGAATTTAGTAAATGTTTGATATTAGATGGCGTTTTAATTAACATGTTACAATAGCTGTCAAAGGAACTATGTACAAGTCAAATTTTAACGATATGATTTTTTTTTCTACGAGCTCTCAAGTCCAAGAAAAAACATATATTCAATTAATTTGATAACCGTAAAATTTTAAGACAATTTAATCATATAATTTTTAAATAATTGATAGAGATTCTTAATAGCATATATCTTAAACTTTTATAATTAATTAATTGCTAATTAAATACGCATCTTATACCCAACTATAATAATTAAATTAATTACTCGCATAATCTATATATGGTTTCGCATACATCAATATATGAGATTCCACATGTGTTACTTTGTGTACAGACAACATTTCCACCGGACGAAACCTGTAGATGCAATAGTTAACCTACATTCACAAAAAACAAAACCAAGTTTTCAACTTTGACCTAAGATTCTCCTCCCCAAACATTTTCTATCGTCACCATCAACTTTACGTTCAAACCTTAAAGTCATCAAAACCATGATGATCAATGGACAGCTTGAAACCGGGAACATGATCAACATATTTAAGGGAACCAAAGCTTGTCAAGAGCCAAGTTCATATAGAAACCATCATCAACTCTGGGCTATCTAAACCTGAAACCATGTCTTCGTCCACTTTTCAATGGCTAAATCTTGTGGGCATCATTTGGCTACAGTCTGTAAGTGGAACAAACTCAGACTTTCCTGCTTACTCGTCCCAGTTCAAGCAACTTCTATCTTTGTCTCAACTTCAGCTCAATTTTCTTGCATTTGCTTCAGATGCCGGCAAGCTTTTCGCTTTCATTCCGGGATTCGCAGTTCGTTACCTTCCCTTATGGATGGTTCTTTTGATCGGTGCAGCTCTTAGCTTGATCGGTTATGGCGTCCAATATCTGTTTCTCAGTGGTCACGGGGTTTCTTCTCTTTCATATACTCGAATGTTTCTGCTCACTGTGATAGCAGGAAACAGTTTGTGTTGGATCAACACGGTCTGCAACATTGCTACTGCTCGCAACTTTGTCTCTAATCATCAAATTGCTGTGGGCTTAACCACAAGCTATCAAGTATTGAGTGCTAAAATTTATACGGTTCTTGTAGACGCTATAGTCCTCTATTACCCTTCAAAAATAGCCGAAATCTACCTTCTTCTAAATTCTATCTTGCCTATGATAATCTCTTTGATGGCTGTACCCATAATTAAAGATTTCAATGCTGAAAATGGGAAGAGCATGAGAGTTAAATTCTTGGCATTGTTTGTTTTGACAATAGCCACAGGAATGTATGCTGTAGATAGCAGTTTAAGGTCCACGTCAGGTAGATTATCACCTGTGGTTAATGCAATTGTCATTTTACTGTTTCTAATTGCTCCATTGGTGATACCATTGGTGGAGAAGATCATAGATATGGTGTTGAGAAAATGGTGGTCAAATGGTGAGAAAGGAGTGGGGAATATTAGTACAGTAGAGACAGCGGAGAGAATGGAAAATGGGCTGGTAGTAAAAGATCAGAAAAATGACGATGAAATGGAAGATCATGATTCGAGTATGGAGGATATTGGAGTGAGGTCAATAATAAGGAGATTGAACTTTTGGTTGTACTTTTTCGTTTACTTATTCGGTGCAACACTTGGGTTGGTCTATCTCAACAATTTGGGACAAATCGCAGAATCTCGGGGGTGTACTGCTTCTTCACTGCTGTCTTTGTCTTCCTCTTTTGGCTTCTTTGGTCGCCTCATCTCGTCCTTCATTGACTACTTCTTGTCAAGGTGGCTCAATTTCTGGTTCCTTCTTTCACTAGATTTAAACTTAAGTATACTTTGACCATAATTCTAATTTGCAATCATTGTCTTATTTATATTTGTATATGAGTTGAGATTAAAATTTTAAATTGAGAGGAGGTATTATTGCAGCCAAATACTAGTTGTGATCACTACTGCATTAATCTGGAATCCTATTTGAACCTTGTATTACTAATAAATCATGCCTTAATTGATCTTTCCAGGAGCAAGCGGTCGTTTTCAAGGCCGGTATGCATATCAGCTTTCATGGTTCCAATGGCACTAGCTTTCTTAATGCTACTCAACGGAACCAATACATTCCTCTTCGTGAGCACCGCTATTATAGGCGTCTGTACGGGAGCAATCACTTCCATGTCAGTGTGCTTGACGCTGGAGATGTTTGGTTCCAAGAAATTTGGAATGAACCACAACACTGTGGTCGCCAACATCCCAATAGGGTCATTTGTTTTTGGGTTCTTGGCGGCTTTGTTTTATCACCAGGAGGAGCATAGTCAGAATTCAGAAGGAAAATGCATGGGCATGCAATGTTATAAAACTACTTTTATCATCTGGGGTTCTCTTTGTTGTCTTGGGACCTTTCTCTCCTTCATTCTTCATCTTCGCACAAGAACGTTCTATTCACGAAAATATGGTAAACGTTAATTAGACATCATAATTCCAAAAGAAAGTATTATAAAGAAAACAACCCAGGGTTTTGTGAGGTGCATTTAAATTTGTGTTTTCTTAAAAAAATTTTGGATTGATATTGTAATTATTGAGACAATTTAGTCCTTAAGCAAAAAAATTATACCCATTCGTCATGTAATCTATAAGCAAGATCTTCTTTCATTGCTCTGTATTAATTTGTTTTCCAAATTGATGAATAAAGTTTCAAATTTTTATGTTCTGTGTCGAAGCGCCTTTTGATCGAATGGCTCGATTGCTATTAGCTAGTTAGTAACCGTTCAGACTACATGAGAATTTAGATCACTACTTTATGTAAGAAAAGAAATGATGAAATTTGAAAGAAAACGGTCCTTTCTTTGGTTCGCCTTTAACTAAATTCTTTTTCTTTTTGAGCAAGATGATAAAAACAAGATTCCTTGTAGTAATACTTAATTTTGAAATTTCATAATTAGCTTGCTTTTGTAACATTTATATTTTGATATAATATTTGTTAAGTATTAGTAATATTTATTCTTGTTATTTAATTTTCTAAACTTAATTCATAATATACACAATATCAGGATTTTGATAAAAGTTTTCTTTTTCTTTTTTTACATAGAAGCAAATACAAGTATTTGTGAAGGGTTTTCATCGATTGTCAAGGAAGAGGCTATATTCTCTTATTCTAATAAACTAATTTCCTTATTTTAGTCTTAAAATAATCTTTGTAGCAATTCACAATGCCACGTACCTCTAGTTTTTGGTGTCCATTCCTTGTATGTCCCTCAGGGGTCTCAAAGTGATATCAAGGCCAGAAGCTGTAGACTTAATACTATTGACAGTGGTATACATTTATTCTTGATAAGAGTGAGTAAGAATACTAGTAAAATAAGTGAATCCATGACTAGTGACCCTGTTCACCTTTCATCTACAATTTCTATTATTAATCTTCCTTCTAATGTTAAATCTACTTTGTCTAATAGAATAGAAGAAATTACCTATCTTCCAGTAAAAAGCCGTATCCATGATTCTTCTCTTCATTTGCTTAGTTCATATAGTATATATTCTAGAGATCGTTCTTAGACTCGTAGTATTCATACTATTAACTCTATAAATCGTCCAAAATAAAAAGAAATCATCCAGAGTTCTCGTCTTGAGCAGTGTAGTTTGCAAGCTACTTTTACAGAACAATATGTAAAGTTGAAGATTCCAAAGGAGCTTATCTCTCTTTGAAGAGAGCAGAACCTTACTCATCTACATGTTGGAGCAGTTTGACTTATTCTTATCCTCAATAAAAGAAAGGGAAAGGGAATACTTGCTACAGCTAGGATATCTCTTCTTGACACTACCTATATAATATACCAAAATGCACTGATTAGTCCTTTGCTTACAACTCTCAACAATAGAAGTGTCCTCCTCACCATAGCACCTGATTTCAGCATCAGGTTGGATGATCCAACATTATCTGAAAGACTTGAGGTCCATATCCAAATCACTAGAGCTGAATAAGATCCTACAATAATTATGGCTACTCTACATCATTAGATGTTTATCGTCTTCAGAATCATACTATAGATATGAACTCTCCAATCTCTACTTTGGATGCACTTTATATGGTTACTGATCGTTCCAATTATTAGACCACCATCATCTAGATCCCAAAGCAATTACCTCTGAAAAAGTTGAAAAAATTGATGCCTACAGAAAGTGTTCCATACTCATTACAGGTATTCATTGCAATCACTCCTCCAATTCTCCAGACTCTTTGAGATGGAAAGGTGAAATCTATTTACTCATAGCCTATTGATGATCAACCAGGTACTTCAAACACATCTTGTAGCACCCCACTCTCATAGGGCATATCCTTGAACGTACCGACGATATTCGAGAACAGACTCTACAAGAGTGGCACGCTACAACAATCAATCAAACTCATTACAAAGTTTTCACACATCAAAAACGTTTTTAAGCGTATCCAAATCATTTACCCCCATATCATTTGCAAACACATCTTAAGCAAACCAATGTTTAATTTAAATCATTTCATTTACAAAACACATCCAGTCTTAAATGTCATTACATTACATAATTTACATAATTCACATATACATTGTATAGTAGTTGCGGAATACAATTCTTAACACAAAACAACCGAAAACATGTATAGGTGCAAACTGATCCTGACCCCTAGCTCATGTCTGGTTTTAGTGGCTATTCTCCAAGTTGTCTGACTGGATATCTCCTTTGGACCTGAAATACAACGTTACAATTTTGGTGAGTTTTGAGAGCTCAGTGAGCGAACCATCATCGATGACTCACTTATATTAAACACAATGGCAGTTCACATATTCAACTTCACAGACAATTCATATATTCAAATTTTGCACATCATTTCACATTTCAATTTCGAAATAGTTCATAAAACTCATTCTTAATGCACATCAATTTTTATATATATGCAATGTGCATACGACTCACTTTCTATTGTTATTTTGTTGTGACCGAGTGCTTTTTAACTATCCCGTATCTATTGTAGATACCGGGCTCATTGATAACTATCTCGTATATGTTAGGAATACCGGACTCATTATACATAGTAAGCCTTTGGCTCTCAATCACATTTTGAACTTTAAGCTATTTTTCACTACTACTCTAGTCACAACTACCTTTATTTGATCATGCATATCATGTAATGAAATGCATGACTTCACATATATGCAGTCAATCACATTTATTCAATACACATTCACTTTTTTGTATTTTCATCGGATCTATATCCGGCATTCAACGAAATGTTAAGAACACTTATTTCTTTATCATTCACATTCAATGAAGCACTTCCAATACATTCACATTTTTCAAACTCCTCGACTATTTCGGTCTGGAATTATTTCAATCACATCATAATTAGTTCAATACAAAAATTTAAATAGAAACAATCAAATAATGTGAGACCATCTAGGTTGACTCACTGTATGTTTCAGATTAGCATTTGCTTCCATGATCAGGAAACGTCTTGACTCTTACATTCAATCATGTGTATCAACTTCATCTAATACACATATTGTACACACATTACTAATTTTGATTAGTCACATAAGTATCAATTATACACACACACACACACACGCACACACACACACACATATGTACAATGCATGCTCAATTTAACTATTCCGGGTATGTTTCCTTAATTACATCTTTTGATCACTTAAACATCATCATTTGTGTATGTCTAGCTTGCACTTAAGTTCTTAGCTCAAATAATTTGGTTATTCTAATATCATAATTCAATCATTCATCATTTCTTTTCTAGTGTTATATGATCACATAATATTCGAGTTCTCATCCATTCTTAATATGATTACATAATATTCAAGTTCTCATCCATTCTTACTTAATACACATTACTCATCTTCTTTGAATCACATTAGCATTCATAGAGTAACTTTCATTCTTATAATATCTCAAAATTTCCAAATTTGAATGCTTGATATCTAACAATCTATTATTAAGTTATGACCTCAATTATCACTTTAAATATATCATACATTTAATCACTTAATCCATCATCAAACTAGAATCAATTTAAGCTTCATTCAAGCCTAATTGCACCATAGTAAAGTACCTAACCATTTAAAAGAAGTGTAATTCACGTAAAAGCCATCCCCACAATCATGGATGACTTCCCACAATCGTGGATTACACAAAAAAAAACTTTCCAACACCTTCTTCATTTCCCATGATCGCGGATGTATTCCCATGATCGTAGGTTGTTATATCTGAAAGTTTTCCTGCCATTTACATTTTTTTTCCAGATTTCTAACTCTTTACTTAGTACATTCAACACCTTATGCATAGTTCATCATTCCTAGCTTAATTCCTCATCATTTTCATCTCCATTTTAACTTAAGAACACTCATTAAACAGATCATACATTATTGTTCATCAATCATACAAAACAGAACATCAATGTATACATACATTTATCAATGTTTTAGCTCACATTCAATTCTATTATCACCTTCACTTTTTTTTCTAAACTATCATCCTAGTTCTTCTCATTTCAAGACACCACATTAGTCTTTTCTTTAGCTTCAAAACTCACTCTAGTTCATCTCTATAACAACTTATAACTCACATTTCTCATATACCCAAAATAGAATCACTCCTTCATTCACATTTCTGCACTCATCCTATACACCAAATTAGGTCATAACACATCTCTTTATTCATCAATTATCAATTTTTATTCCAACACTATTTTCATTATTAATCATCCATAAAACAATACATGATCTATTATTTATCATTTATATGTAAACAGAACATATACACATATATTTATTCTTCAAT
>JAOTAY010000191.1:44369528-44381710 GCA_025629805.1 Erythroxylum baracoense
ATGAACACATTATTGATAAATTTATTGTAACATATAATCTTTATTTAGTGACAACATTATTGTAACATTAACTCTCATATTTGTGACGAAATCTATTAGACAGTATGATCACTAATGTAAATTTCTTTTACTAATAATGCAAGTCTATATTGAATTGATAGTTTTATTTATGACAGTAACAAACAAATTAGTGATAATATTTTTTGTAAGAACAAATTTTCATTTTTGTGACATAATGATGTTGACACTTTTTTCTTAAAATATTAGTGACTAATAAGCAATAGACACTAAAAAAAAGCACGAGTGGCAAATATTTTATCACTATTTTCAATTATTTAGTGGCGATAACGTTCTGTCACGTGTCCATTACCCTCTCCCCAAAAGATGCACCTGGTGGGGTGTGCAGCGCCCACGCTTATAAGCCAGGACCCTTCCCGTTACCTATCTGATGTGGGACGTGACACTCTCCCCCACTCAATCCTATGACACCCTCGTCATAGGTGGGGGCCCCTGCCTACCCCACCCTAAGGGGCGCTTGGCGGGATATCGGAGTCGGGAACAGGTTGCTCTGATACCACCTGTCACGTGTCCATTATCCTCTCCCCAAAAGACGCACCTGGTGGGGTGTGCAGCGCCCACGCTTACAAGCCAGGACCCTTCCCGTTGCCTATCCTATATGGGACGTGACACTGTTACAATCAAATGAAGTACTGTTACAATTTTATTCATCACTACTTTATATTATCTGTGTCAACAAATTTGTCATAAATATGTAAAGTTATTGTGACCATATAGTGTTGTCACACATTCCATAGATTTTAGTGTCAGTACTTTTGTCACAATAAAATGAAGTACTGTTATGACTTAATTCGTCACTACTTTATATTATTTGTGGCGATAAACTTGTCATAAATATGTCAAGTTACTATGACCATATAGTTTTGTCACACATTCCACAATTTTTAGTGTTGGTACTTTTGTCACAAAAGTGTCACATAATTGTGACCATTTTCTAAATTAGTCACTATTTCATTAGTGACAGAGGTATTTGTGACGGAAGGTGGCGACTTCAAAACTTAGACACTATTAAAAATAGTGACTAATATTATTGCTTTTAGTGACAACTTTTGCTTTCACTAAAAATACAATTTCTTGTAGTGAACCTACTTTAAGTCTCTGGTTTACATTTAACGACCTTCCTCCTAAAAAATGGAGAGAACGTCTTTATGAATTTAGAGCATGGCTAGATTTGCAAATGACTCAACCACTTACTCCTTTACGAGATATTTTTTAGTTCATTTCTCGATTTACTAGCACCCTACGAGAATGGTGGCAAAGTCTTGAAGACTACAGTACATCCAATTCACTTATGCAAGTATTCTTCTTGGTATTATACACAAAGAATTCATTGGTGACTTTCAACTCATTGACAACTAAATTTGTCAAGAATACTTTGAAATGAAATGCTGTTTACTTGATCAACGTGATCTTCAAAAGCATTTTTAACGTATAACAGAAATATATTATCTTTTTAATGGATCAAATGATATGAATCTCCGTTATACATCCATCTCATCCTTGTCAGATGAATTGCAACTAGAATTGCAACAGACTATTGTAGCCTTACGAAGAAATACGACTGATATTTCTCTTGAAGAAATTTATCAGCTTGCTTTAGCCTCTTTTGATAAGCTCTGTGATCAACAAGCTTTCTTCAATAATATGATCAAAGGCGGTCCTATCCTTCAACAAGCTTGGAAGAAGCCTTAACTGAAAATCAAATGCAAGAAGAAGAAAGATTGTGATTGTCGTATAAAGAAAAAACATCATCATAGGAAATTTTCCTATAAACAGTCTGAGAAATCTTCCAGATTACAAGGATATCATCAACCATACAAGCGGAAGAAGAGAAAGAGATTTGTTCGATTCTTTAAATAAAAACCTCCTTAATCTCAAAAGGTCGATTGATGCTTTGTTTGTGGCAAGCCATGACATTTTGCAAGACAATGTCCTAACAAATCCAAAAAGGATATCAGGTTCTTAAAATCAATTCAGTCATTTCCACCATTCATTCCTCTGATAACCTTAAAGACCATATTGAGGAATAGTCAAGTGAAGACAATGATACAAAGTTTGTTGTTTCTATTACTTCCTCTAATGACAACACTTCTAACTATTCAGTCTCTTTTGAGGATGATTCTCTGTACATGTTACAAAAGACATGATCATAAGCTAATTCATGTTTCTCATCCATATATCCAAATCCAACTCCTTCGCCAGGATAAATATGATAGACCCATAAAGGTTATTGGGTTTATGGATATTGGATCTAGCAGAACTATCATGAAGCCCAATATTTTACCTTCTAAAGCATAGACTTCTCATGATGAATATTTCATTGCTACTGATGACAATTTGTTTAAGATTGGGCTTATCATCAAGAGAAAGATCGGGATTCGATTCTTTCCACAATGTACAATATAGACTAAAGTTCTTGGAAGCCATTTACCTGGCCTAGACATTCTCATTGGGATGGACGTTTACAGTAAAGCCTCTCCTTTATAGATCCTACCCATATGCCTTAGGTATACAGCTTATTTCAGCCCATACACAAAAATAAAAAATGTGTTCGAGCTTACACAAGTCCCTCTGCCATATGAAGCTGTAAGTGATCAGTTGTTAGAATGCTATCCTTAATCTCATGCACAGTTCTCTCATCCTAAGCCTCTATGGAAGAATGCTGAATTCTTCATTCTTCTTCCTTTTAAGAAGAACGAGGATATCAATCTAACAAAGGTGACACTTCCAGGGATGAACCCTGATGGTCTTAAACTTGCATAAGAAGAGTGTGTTATCTTCCTTTGACAAGGACTTATCGAGCCCATAAAATTTGATTGGGTTTGTCAGGCTTTTTATGTTAATAAAATATCTTAACAGAAGTGGGGTTAAAAAAAGGTCAGTCATTGATTACAAGCCTCTCAATGCGTTCTTACAAGATGATAAGTTTTCCCTTCCAAAGATCAGTACACAAGTACTATTCCTCAAAGAAGCTATTATCTTTTCAAAGTTTGATCTAAAAGCAAGTTTTTGGCGATTGGGTATTGACCTATATGAAAGACCTAAGATGGCCTTTTGCATTCATAATGCACAGTACCAATGGACTATTATGCCATTTGGGCTTAAAGTTGCCCTATCATTGTTCCAAAGAGCAATGACTAAGATCTTTGAACCTATTCTTTACAGTGTTCTAATCTATATCGATAACATATTGCTATATTCCAAGATCCATGAAGACCATAAAGTCCTACTTCAATAGTTCTTGGATCTTACAAAATAGTATGATATTATGCTTTCGGCAAAAAAGAGTCTTATTGGAACACTTGAAATTGAGTTTTTGGGTGTGCAGTTCAAAGATGGATTTTATCAGCCTGACTCACATATAGCTCAAGAGTTATTACATTTTCAGATGATAATCTCAGTATTAGACAGATTCAATAATTCCTTGGGATTGTTAATTATATTTGAGATTTTATTCCACACACGACAGATTACACATCATCCTTATCCAAGATGCTGAGAAGGAATCCACCATCTTGGAATTCGAAACACACTAAGGCCATTAAACACTTAAAGAAAATCTACTTGTATCCTTCAGGAATCTTTCTTAAGAAGATTTTACGCTATAAATTTAGCATCCATCTTCTTAAAGGTATCATCTTAGCTGATTTCTTATCTCTTCCTTTTAGTCCTTTTATTTGCTTCATTTCCATGGCTGACCTACCTAAAACTGCCAAAACAAAGAAGTTCTTTCCTCTAATTAACCCACCACAAATGTGTTTTCATTTAAGGATATCTATCATGAACATAACCTTGTCCTAACCTATGTATCCTTCATTTTTTTATTTGTATATGAATATAGCTTTTTAACACCCCTATATCCCAGGCTATGTTCTCCTTAGGAAAACCTCTATCATACTAACATATTGGTGTTCTAACCTGTGTCTTTACCTCTACAATCCATAAAAGAATATGTTATAAAAAAGAATTGTATTCACCTAAATACTTTTAAAAGATGTACTTATTCTTCCAGAAACCCTCAAAGATTGCCTTCCTATGTATATAATCCATTCACAATAAGAGGTGATGACTTTGAGGTTCATTTCTAGAATATGGCCATATTAACAATGATCCTATAATTCAATGACTATTTATAGAAATTGAAAGAGATTAAAGAGGGATACATGAGGAACTATTGGAATATCTAAAGAAGACATGGTTTAGAGCATTTTTTAAACTTGAAATAAAAAGTGATTGCATTGATAACAATATGTGCAAAAACTTCAATTCTTGTATTTTAGAAGTAAGATTAAAGCCTATCATTATCATGTTAAAAAATATTAAAAATGTGACAAATATAATGCATTAAAAAAAATGAGATTTGCTTTAAAATGGCATCATAACTTTGCTTTTAGGATGATGGCCATATTAGAAGAGGACAAATAAGAGAGATTTAAATGTTATGTTATTTGGAATAGGGCTATTGGGCATGAAGTAGAGTATAGAACGTACATATTTATATGAAATTGCAAGATGAGACTTGTATATATACAGTTTAGGACTTAACTGGACTACTAAGCCCTCATATGGTACAACCCTTTTTCATAGTAAATTGAATATGATTGATTACATTAACAAGTTTTATAGTAAAGAACAATTTATGCAGAAATATAAGTACTCCCTTAGTCTGTTAGATATTGAAAGATTTTAGCCATCATGTTAAGTTGGAAAAGTTTCCAAAGTAAGGAGGATGCATGGTCACCCAAAAAAGAATAGGAAGAAAGAAAGTTTTGAATAATCAAGGATGAAAAAGATGGATTGGCAAGGGAGGACTATAAGTTGTATTAAATGTGACCTTTAAGGGCATAATCAAAAAGGGTGTAAACAAAAGATATGTTCTTTAGTTTTATTTATAAATATTGCACAATCTATAGTTGCACTTAATATATTAATCATCAACTAATAAGGTAAAACAGAAAAGGCACTGTTGGAAATAAGCACCTAATAAAACCAATAAGAAACTTATAATGAAAACTTGTAAGGATAAGTAGTGGTATTGGCAAAGCAAAATGTAAAAGCAAACAATCACAAACCAATAATCAAGTAGATTCAAATGCAAATGCAAATGCAAATCAGACTAAACAAGTCAACGATAAATGGACTGAAAGATGGAGAGATAGAGGAAGAACAATGGTTTTATGACATGTAATTTATGGAGTAGACTATAATGAAACAATTGATACAATGGAATATCATGTAAGTGTTTTACATGCTGCACCTTTAACCAATAATCCATAAAGAAAATAATTATATAATTTGACTTGTAATCCTTGCACAAAAAAGGATGTAGTTTATACATTGACTCTTAGATTAAATATGCAGCTAATCACATAAGAATCAAGATATAACACTTTACTATCTATAAATCCTAAAAAGAGGATACTTAGGCAATCTAGAAATTAAGCATCTTAAAATGATATTACTTCTTTTTTAAATGTAATTTGGGATATTTAAACTCTGGACAAGTGTTTTGGACAAGTCATTATTATCACTATTGTTACTAAAGTGTCGATTGTTTTGGTCATATTAATTCTATGAATGCTACTAGTTCATACAATTACACTTTTGTAGGAAATGTTATTTAGAATTTTCATTTAAAGAGATGTTTAAAACTTTTTATTATGTTTCCTTGCTTTAAGTTCCTAAAAATAGTGAGTTCTTAGTTGCTTTTAACCTTAATTCCATGCATAATACTTAATTTGGATGCATTTTCATATACAAAATACTAACCTTATGTCAAAAAAAGGTGTCTAAAAGAGTTATCGAAACCTTTAAAATTAATTTCCAATTCACTAAACTAGTATAGTAGTCATGAACCGGATCGAATCCTGAGAGAACTAAATATTAATTTCTTAATTTCAATTGACAAAATAGAGGTATGATTAATTAACTAATAAACTAAAATTAAAAATAATTCAAATAAATAAATTGAGTATAAAAATGAGAAATTCGACTATACCTAACTCTGATTCAACGGAAATATTTTATTTAATTGTAATTTTGATCATTAGTCTTAAAAGAATAAATTTTCACCACTCAAGCATTTAATCTAAAACCTATTATGATAGCCATGATAAGTCTCAAATTTTGAAATTAATTTATTTAAACCTAGTATTCAATCAAAACATTATTAATTGATTAGGTATTTGTAAGTCTTACAATTTATAAATAAAGTTCTAGTTCTCTTTCAATCAAAAAATTCAAATTGAGTCATTAATGGTTATATTTTCCTCACCAAAAATATAAGATAGAAGAAAATAGAGAATGATACTAGTTCTTCCCTCTCCAATATTGTAGTCTATGAATATTCCAGAGATAATGATTGAAACAAATCATAATCATATAATAGGATTGTAACTGAAGTCTCCTAATTATACTAAACTTCCTAAAGTGGGTCTGCTTCCAGGTATAATCTTGTCTTATCAGTTTTAGCAACCTATCATATTTACTCCATCTTTCTTAAATTTGTATCTTTGAAAAATGATACTCTAATTAGATATCTCAAGTCAAATTTAGTCGAATCTCCACTTTTCACCTTCTACAATAAAATAAATATCAATTTTACAAATGAAGCACAAAAATCAACCCAAAATAAAAGAGATAAATTCAACTAATATTATTTAATCACATCTTATCAATGCCATGCACTTGTAATTAAATATCGACATTTAGTTGATAATTAAAACAAGTTAAGATTCAATGATGACAATGTACACTATCCAATTACTATCCTCTCTAACAAGCTCGATATTTCACATTAAAATTAATATATGTTTAGAATATAAAAAGCTAAATATTATTCTTAACATTATACATGTTAGAGAGAAAGACCATGTGTCAATTAAAGGTTCTCTTCATTGCGGTACATTTGTATTAAGCTAGAAAGTACGTAGTTGAATCTCCAGCTTTCACATGTTTGTTATTTGGAACATCGGTCACAAAATATCTTTTCAATCAAGAGATGATAAATAATCTCAACTTACTAAAAGCTTTGTCAAACTTAATATAACTTGGTTAAATTGTCTGGTAAAAATCTAACTTTCTTCCCGACTCTTTCCTTTCTTAATTGTAGATCTATATTGACTGATTCGTGATGCAATACCCGTCAGAAATTATACAAAGTGTCTGTTGGAGTAAATGATTTATTTCATAATCAGTCCAGCACATTATTGAAGTTGATTAAATTGTGTTCACAGGAATAGTTTTTTTAAGAGGAAGTAAAAGAAATTAAAACATAATAAGAACGTTCTCGAGAGCAAAATAGTTGCATTTTTCACTCTATTACCAAATAGGTTTACATCGTATTATATATGAAAACTGAACCCAATATAAATTTATATAGATACCCTTTATATTATACTGTAGGGTTTTGTTTCTGCAATCTGCACCCTAACCTATTTATCCATATCCCCAATAAAATTCTAGATTCTCTTCAGTATCTGATGACCTTTAATTAAACAATTTGTCTTGGATATGATTGTTTCTTGAGCCGAATATGAGCACCTCCATGCCCATGTTCTGAGCTGTATACTCTTTGGTATTTTACCTAAGTGTTCTAAGTGGAATACTACTAGAAAGCCGTTCAGAAATACTCGTGCCTTTACCTTTTCTTTTTAGAGAAGAATATATCCTAATATTTTAGGCCGTATACAATCAACTTTGATATTATGTCAACTTCTAATGAGTTATTATTATGTTATTTATATCTTCGTTATTCGTTATTTGTTCGTTGTCCGTTGTCTCCTGTCCATCATCTCCGTTGGCCCGAATTATGTAAGCAGTGAAAATAAAATGATTCTTAGTCATTATATTTTTTGTTTTGTATATAAGTATTTTTGAAATTGTAATTAACATCTTTTACATTATCAAATTTAATGATTTTTTATTTTTTATATACCATGTTTATAAGTTTTAATTATTTTTATTATATTTTTGTATAATAAATTATACCAAAAATCTAAATCAATAATACGGATTAAAAATGTCACTAATAATTATAATTAATATGATATAACATTTAGTTGTAATGTATATTAAAATTTTGACTAAAATTTACAAAACATAACAAAAAAAACATTTGGCTAAGTTTTCAAAAGTGTAGTTAATAAGTTTTAGCTACAAAAACAAAGCATACCAAAAAGTTATTGGCAATGATTTAACAAAACTTCGTCTATAATTTTTTGCTATGAAAATAAAGCGTAGCGAAAAACAATTAGCGACAATTTTTAAAAGTTATCGCCTATAAGTTTTTGCAACTGGGATTCGCGACGTTTTTTGTGATGAATGTAAAACTTCGCTAATTACTATTAGTGACGATTTTATTACTTTTATTGATGAATTATCTTTTGTTGTAGTGATAAGTCATACAAAACAAATACATCTTGACAAATATACATCAAAGAATTTGGTAGTAGCCTCGCCTAATATTTAGAGTCATTGATAAAGTTCAAATAATGCTTAAATAATAATCCACTTTGTCAATAAATCATTTATAATCTTGAAAGTGTGAATCTTCTCTGCATGCCTATTTCTAATGTTTTATAGGACCTGGGCAAAGTTAAAAAAAAAAGACCATATTTTACCTCTTTTTGTTATCTATGAGTGCCAAGAGTGAGCCACTATAAAGAATAAATTGAAGCAAAATAGGGATAGGTCAAGAGTAGACCCCACGCAGGCGCTCTTCTTGCCTTTGCCCAGGGTCGAGCCTACTTTGCTGACAACAGATGACCAAATGCAGTCAAATCCTTAATCTTATAAAACCTCAAATACATAATGCTTGGTTTTAGCACACTCTTGATTCTTTGTAAAATGACAATTTGATTATAGTAATGAAAATGAACTCCACCTTGTCTATATTCATTTCCTTCACTAACCTTGTAAACCATAGAGCTTCTTTAATATTTTTAACTACTAGTATATACTTTGCTTTAGTTATTGAATTGATGATTTTCAATAAATAAAATCTTTTACAAGAATAAAAATATACCCTATGATAGACCTTCTAGTATCTAAATTGCTTGCACATTTTGAATCCACATACCCTAAAACTGAAATATAACCTTACTGACTGTTAAGCATAATGTTATAGTCTATCATAGTCTGTAATACCTCTCAAATACCTAAAATTTCATTTTTTGGTTTCTTAATATTGTCTTCTAGGTTTTGCAATAACTTGCTAAGTTGACTAATAACATGAGCAAAATTTGACTTAGTATAAACTATTGCATACATCAAACACACAATAACATTAGCATATAGAAGTTTGAACATATCTTCAATCTTAGCATATGTCTTTTGGCACTAATCTAGTTAAGACCAAGAGTGATTTGCTAATAGAGTACTACTCACTAGTTTAGTGTTGCTCTCTGTTAATAATAACATATTCTTTTTACATGTTTGCTTTAATATAAACTGCTCATTAAGCATTGCATTCCTACTAATCAACATTTTCTTCAATACTAGATTATGTATCCTTAAATACTTATTGGATTTATCGGATAGCCAATGAGGATAAACTTCTTTAACTTTAAATCAAATTTAGAAATATAATCATTTAAAGAAGGCAATAAGTAGGAAAACCAAAGATTTTTAATCTAAAAAATTAACTTTATTTCCTATCTAAATTCCTTTACAACTTTTCCATATAATGAAGTTCATGGTGATTGGTTGACGAGGTAGCATGTCATACTCAGTACTTACTCCTAAAAACTTTTAGATAGTCCTGCATTTAGCCTCAAACACCTAACCCTTTGGTTATGGATTTGTTTATCCATTTTGAAATGCTATTATATTGTGTTGTATTGTGAATTATAAAATGCCTTTGGATACCTTATTCTTCATAAAATTTTTGGAACTATAAGTTTGTATACTCAATACTATTATCTATTATCAAGCACTTGATCTTGCTATTCATTTAGTTCTTTCTCTCTACTTCCAATATCTTGAACTTAACAAATATTTTATATTTCTATTTCATGAAATATAGCCAGACATTTCTAGAGAAGTCATCAATAAAGGTAACAAAATGTTAAGATCTACCCATTAACAACTTTATAGTAAGAGCCCATATATTAAAATGCATATAATCAAAGATTTGCTCAATTTTTCTGCTACTCGTCCTAAATTTCACTCTAAACTATTTCTCAAGCACATAAAACTTACAAAAATCTAACTTGCAACCTTTGACACCCTTTAGTAATTTTCTTTTATTAAGTTTTGCCAACTTATTAGCATGTAAGGTGACTAAAGTAATTAAACTCTTTCTTAAATACAATGTATGCCTATTTTCATATAAAATTTTACTAATACTATCATCCATCTTAATTTTGATTTGTCCAATTCTGATGATTGCATAAGCTTTATCACCAACAAAATTATTTGACATGTATAAGTTAAACTAGTCATTGGTTTGTATTATATGATGAGAGCATCCTTTATCCATAATTTATAAATTTATAAGTTAACTTGCTGAGATATAAAGCATGTACTCTTCCCTACAATTTGAATTATCTTTATGCACCATATTAATGGACCTTAATAAATCATCAAAATTTCTTTTATCACTCTACTTCTTCTTGTTTAGATAATCCCTCTTGATATGTGTTGTCTGCTCGTAATTACAACTCTATACATTTTTTTGTGGATTTAAACCTGAAGTTCCTGTTAGCAAAAAAATTTCCTGTATATACATTTGAGAGCTTTTACCGTTGTAATCTAATAACGCTACTGTATCTTCCATACAAATTGTTTCCTATTCTAATGTCAGTGTGATCATCATATGTTCGTAAAAGGCAGGTAAAGAACATACCAAAATCATTGTTTAGCCTTAAAATTAGGGGCGACAGGAGCTTACCTTCTCAGCGAGGGACTATGTCTATTTAAAGCTTCAACTATATCGACAGACTTCTAGGGCCTTCCATAGGAATTGCCAGTAAATTCCCGAATTCACAATGTGTTTCACATGAGTTTGTTGTAGAAGCATTTAGGTCCTGTTACTACCATTTCCTCTCAACTACCTCCAATTTCAGATGAGAGTGCTATGCTACCCCAGCCTAAGGCCATCCTAGATTGGCGAATTGTTCATAAGGGGTTCTACTATCCCAAGTTGGAAGTTCTCATCAAGTGGAAGGATACACTCATCGAAGATGTGACTTAGGAAATGCAAGATGGTTAGAGTGAACCTATCCCCACTTATTCCCTACGGACAAGGAATCTTAAGGGGCAGGAGCTTTTAAGTGCATGGGCCATGCAAAGGGAACATGGAGAGTGTTATGTACGTGCATGGGCCATGCAAGGGGAATGTTGACTGAATGGTGTGGGGATAGTTAAACTTAGTGATTTGTTTACTGTTTGTTTTATTTATTTCCTTATAGGTGGCTTGTTTTGTAACAGGTTTTTAGGCAATAAAGGTAATGGTAAGCTTATCGAAACGTGACTCATATCGGGCCAACGTGTTGTTAACATCGTTACGAAACTTAGCATTATTCTTGCCTCTGGTCTCTATGGCAAGGTGGAAACCTGGTTGTGATACCACTGATACGTAGAATTTAGAAGGAAAATAGAGGAAGGAGAAATAGAGAGGAAGTAGATAGGATATTTGATAATTTTGCATACCCCTCTTTTTCTTTACTATGGCTATTAAATAGCCTTACTGACAGAAAAAGAAATAACTATAAAGCCAATAAAAAGGAGGCATTAACCCACAATCCCTTATTGCCTAACAACCTATACAAAACAAGTCATCTACAAGGAAACAAATAAGATAAACAGTAAACAAGCCACTAAGTCTAACCATCCCCACACCATTCGGTCAACATTCCCCTTGCATGGCCCATGAACGTAACAAATATATAATATGCCTGCGTCCTTAGGAGCAAAACAACTACCTTTTTCAATATATTGTCA
The DNA here is from genome assembly GCA_025629805.1 of Erythroxylum baracoense. Classification (NCBI taxonomy): domain Eukaryota; kingdom Viridiplantae; phylum Streptophyta; class Magnoliopsida; order Malpighiales; family Erythroxylaceae; genus Erythroxylum; species Erythroxylum baracoense. Next base: position 44,381,550 of record JAOTAY010000191.1, read on the forward strand.
AATATGTATATATATATAGATTTATAAGATTTGATAACGCCCTAACGCTAACACGTGTTTTCGTTAGCAAAGTGGTATCAGAGATTATAGGTTATCCACGAGGTCCTTGTTTCGAATCGCCCCAACAACCAGGAGCTTTCGCTTGGACTTAGTGGATCTGG
>JAOTAY010000191.1:44381937-44429891 GCA_025629805.1 Erythroxylum baracoense
GGTAGAGGAGGTTAGGGAGTTTGTGACAATTTTGAAGAATTGAAGAAGTGGAAGCTTAATAGGTAAGAAACATGTTTATCTCATGGCTTTGTAGTTAATTAAATTATTTGTGATGTTTGTACACTTAATTGTATGAGAATTGTGTTGGGATATATTGGGTGTGTGTGTGTGTGACTTTCTTGCCTTAATTGATGATTGATGAGGTAGAATTTGAGGAATGTAAATTAGAGATATTTAGATGTTTTGGATGTTATAAAATACACACATCTCCCTTCTAGTTTAACTCATTTTTTAAAATATACATATGGTTTAATATTTTAGTTTAGTAATTTTCATAACTTCTTATATTAGCTTTTTCCATAAAAACTTTGACAAAACTTATAAGTTACATGTCTAGATAAGTATAAGGATTTTTCTTGAAATATTAAATTATAAAATATTTTTTTAAAATGATAAAACTACAAAAAAATGTGATGTCTTCTATTCTTAATAAAACTAACCCTCAAAATGGTGTTTGGGATATTTACTAAATTTTATTTTGTGATAATGAATTCGATTAGTACCTGAATTCAATTTTTCTATTTGATTATGTGCTTTTTGAAAATAAAGTGATTTAATGTCATATAAACTTTCATGTAAATAATAATATGAGTTTTATTGCTTAGTCAATACTTTCATCGATGATCACTTTAGGACTGATTAAGTATAGACCTGATAAATGGCATGGTTGAAACGCTTTATTTAACAGGGAATTTGAGAAAAAAGTTACCTGTCCAGTGCTATAATTAACAAATTTGACCAAGTCCTTTGCCCTATCCTAACTTTATTGGCCCTGAAAGAAATGAACCAAATTCAACCTCATGGAAAAAGAAAAAGGAAACAAGAAAACTTTTACTTTTATGTCTATTCAAGATACAGAAACATTTTTTATTTCTTCCAGGGCTAAGGTTCTCAGTAGCGTAGCATGTCCTTCCCTTAATCATGACACCATTTCTTGAATCAATATCCTCAACCTCAACATTCATTTGTAGTAGTTAAAAATGTCTCTATATTAATTTGATTCAAGATTCTGATGGTTGTTGATCTCGAGGGAAAGGCAAAATGAGCTGCTTTCAATGTTGCATGACAGATGAAAGAAACAGTAAAAGGTCAAAAAAGGGCAGCAAGGAAGCCGCCGGAGGGAAGGCCTTAAACGCATTCGCCAACATATCTTTGAGAAGTGGTATAATTCTGTAACTTTGACAACATTGTCTTGTTCTTCTACGATTTATCTTCATGTTGTTTCTTAGAAGGTTACAATCAATGAATGATCATGTCAAGCTCTAACGTCTTAAAATAAAATTAGCATGTCTAATGCATGTACAAACCACGTCCCTTGATCACCATTACCAATTGCCTTTATTCAGAAAGAGATCTAAGGTCATATCCGTTTCCTACTTGGAAGGCATTTTATGTACTTTTATGCTTTTAATGGATTAGAAAATTACAACTAAATTATGCTATGGAATAATTAAACTGGTGGAACATTTGTCCATTAGACATGGGGATGAAAAATGAAAAATGTTGACCTGAAAAGTTCAACGATTAAGGAAGTTTAGAACCGTAACGTCGAATTTTGTATCACTTGCCATTATATCATGTGATGATCATATTTCCAGAAGGTTTGATGAAGATAAAGCATCTGAAACGGTGAAAGAATCACATTCAACCAAGGAAGATAAGCAAAAGATGATTTGAGATCATTTATTGATTTCTTGGCTTCAGAATTTCGATCCTGCAGTCCTGCTAAACTTAGAGAAGATCAGCAAGCGAAAATACCCAGTTATTTATCATAATTTTTTTGCTTGAATACCCGGTTTACGGACAAGCAGATATAATCATCATAACCAACCAATGTTTGTGAGTAAATGTACATGTGTTACTGTACAGATAGCAGCAGACGAAGGTACATAGTTGATGAAATTAAGAAGATAGGAAAAGGAAATATATCTGCTGAGATTCTGTCATACCGAGAGCTATCTGCAGCAACCCAAAACTTCAATGCTGACAATCTGCTAGGTGAAGGAGGATTTGGGAGGGTGTACAGAGGATTTCTTGAAAGAACCAACCAAGTATTTTTTTTCTCTTTCACTGTATTTCTTGCAAATAAGCAAAAAGTATCTTTTGAATTACTGATAAGAATTTCTAAATTGCATCACATTTAGGTTGTTGCTGTCAAGCAACTTGACAGAAATGGCTTTCAAGGAAATAGAGAATTTCTTGTCGAGGTTTTGATCTTAAGTCTTCTTCACCACCCCCACCTTGTGAATCTGGTCGGATACTGTGCAGATGGAGATCAAAGGATTTTAGTGTATGATTATATGCCTAATGGCTCTCTTGAGGATCACCTTCTTGGTATGTAGAAATTAGTTTATTTGGATGATGTCTTCCTGCTCAGAAGACAGACACCATGGTCTTAAATGTTTTTAAACTCAAAGATTTTGGGCTCCCTGAGAAAAGTTGTTTCAATTAATAACCTAAACACAGTTTTCCAAATCCATCTTGGCAACTGAATGCTAAGCTTGGAGTTCATGTCACACAAAATTGGTTCAGTACTTGTGCGACTTTTCTATGTGCTATTTCAGCGTTAAAAGAGATTTTAGCTTCAACTGTACTCTTTTATATCTCATTAATGATGTTGCCAGTAACTTCCTTCTTAAACTCAGTGGATATCTTCTAATAAATTGTTCTCTTTTCAGAGTTACCACCTGGGAAAAAGCCTCTGGATTGGAATGCTAGAATGAGAATTGCCGTGGGTGCAGCAAAAGGTCTCGAATACTTGCATGAAACAGCGAATCCTCCTGTAATATACCGCGACTTCAAAGCATCAAATATATTATTAGACGAGAACTTCAATCCAAAACTCTCAGATTTTGGCCTGGCAAAGCTTGGTCCTACTGGGGACAAGACACATGTGTCCACGAGGGTAATGGGGACTTACGGCTATTGCGCTCCGGAGTATGCATTGACAGGCCAATTGACAACAAAATCTGATGTTTACAGCTTTGGAGTTGTGTTCTTGGAGATGATCACAGGAAGAAGAGTTATTGACTATTCAAGACCAAGTGAAGAGCAGAATCTAGTTGCTTGGGTATGTTGAGTAATAGTCTTCTTTTCTTTGCCCTTACATAAAACAGCTTCCTTGCAGAAAGTTAAACGAGGGTTATGAATCAGATTAGTCCTCTAAGATCCAGTTCCTTAATGAATTTTTTTGTTGATATACTAGTACTAAAGATTGATGGACAGGTCACAGAAGCAAACAATGAGCACTTACCTCTTGTTGTTGCATATATCCGTTTCTGCAGGCGACTCCACTACTTAAAGACAGAAGGAAATTTACCTTAATGGCAGATCCATTGCTAGAAGGAAAGTACCCTCTTAAAGGTCTTTACCAAGCACTTGCAGTTGCAGCTATGTGTCTCCAGGAGGAAGCTTCTATTCGGCCTTTAATAAGTGATGTTGTAACTGCTCTCGAGTACCTAGCTCTTAAGAACAGCGACGAGGACGATGGTGGAAATGACTGTGTAAATTCAGCTTCTCCTGATAGTGATAGTGATGGAGACCATAGTGAGTTTGGTAGATAAGATGATTGAATGTACAGGAGAAGAAAGGGAAGGACTTATTTATGCAGATTACTTAACTGTTTCATGGAATTTATTGTCATGTTGCAGAATACTGCCATTTCTGAAACCAGCCCTTCTACCATTTCCAATGAATCTTTTTTTTTTTTCCATTTCCATATTCTACTCTTCGTTTCTTGTTCTGTTACTTTAGGATGTTTTCTTTTATATTTGTTTTATTCTCTAGCTGTCACATTCATATTTTACCTGGCACATGACTAGAACAAATACAGAAGAACAATGAGACATTTTCCAGAATTCTCACTAGCATGCATCTTCTGGAAGATGATTCTTTCTCCAAGCAGATTCCTGAAACCGACGGTCTTACTGGTTAGCTACTTACCACGAAAATAAGTAAATAATTAAATAGACTCAAAACTCAATGACTCCTTTGCACCATGTGCCAAGAAGCCAATTTTCTACCAGGCGATAATCACCGAACAAGATCAAAATTTCCCAATTAACTTTCATCCTGATTAGTCAAATATTGCTTAAAAAAAAGAACTGCGAATTTTATGCCATTATAAGCCCAAACAAGAGATTTTTAGAACCCAGAGGAAAGACAAGTCATAACCGATAATCCAAAGCTAAGTGTTTGTTATGAAAATACGTAGAGCAGAGGAGAGAAGAAGAGAAAAGAAAGAAAGAAGAATGCAGGAGGAGGAGAGAAGGCAAAGAAAAGCACAAAAGGGAGAAAGACAGTATCTAGTTCATATATTTTTCATATCCTTGAGAAACGATTACAGTATTTTATATTACCCCCAGTTACATTTAGAGCAGGATAATTGCTCCTATTTCAGAAACCTTGTCCGCAAGGTTTAACAGAGAAATTATCAATAAGGTTTACATAATAGATTAAAAAAAAAAACAACCATATGTTTTCTTTTTGATGAAAATGAATTTCTTTTCGTCTCCCTTCTCCAAATGTCCAATAACATTTTGATTGTTATTCTCCTCTAAATATTTAAGTTGGTGATTATGAAGGTAGAGAGTGATTTTAATTTCTTTACCAAATTGTTCTCCATTAATGTCAATGGTGAATGAGTCCACATATGTTGCCCCTCTTGTTAGCGTCAATGATGAATAAATCACCAATTTGAGATTTCCATGTGTATTCCTCAATATTCTATTCTATAGTCACCACAGTACTCGTATTAAAATTTAAGTTGCTCCCGAGCCTCTTTTCTTTAACATCATTATCCATATTTCTACTATTAGTGATGGTATTTTCTGAAGCTGTTATTCTTCTTGATTGCATAAATTGATTGAAAATTACTTTAATTTTTGCATCCATTTTTCACTTCGAATATAAGATTCCTTAATTTTTTGGATACTTTCTTCAAGCTTCTTAAACTCTTGATTGCAATCATCTTCTATCATGTTTATGAAATTTTTTGACCAAGAATCGTAAAGCTTTGATACCATTTGTTATGAAAATGCAAAAAATAGAGGAGAGAAGAAGAGAGAAGAATCCAAAAGGTGGAGAGAAGTAGAGAAAAGCACAACAGAGAGAAAGAAAATGACTAATTCATATATTTTTCATATCACCAATAAACGATTATAGGGGTATTTTATATTACCTATGATTGCATTTACAGTGGTATAATTGTTGTATAAAAATACGTAACAATTCCTCTTACTTTAGAAAACTTTGTCCACAAGGTTTAACAGAGAAATTATCAAGCAAATTTACAAAATGGATAAAAAAGAAACAACCATGTTTTCTTTTTGACTAAAATGAACTTCTTTTCATCACCCTTCTCCAAGTACACAATAACATTTTGATTGTTATTCTCCTTCAAATATTTAAATTGGTGATTATTAAGGTGGAGATTGATTTTAATTTCTCTACCAAGTTGTTCTCCATTAATGTCAATAGTGAATGAATCACCAACTTAAGACTTCTATATGTGTTGCTCCTTATTGTCAGCATCAATGGTGAATGAATTACTAACTTGAGATTTTCATACATGTTTCTTATTGTTTTGTTCTATAGTCACCACAGTACTTATATTGAAATTCAAGTTTCTTCCAAACCTCTCTTCTTTAGCATTATTATCCATCATTTACCATTCGTGCTAGTATTTTCTGAAGCAACCATTCCTCTTGATTGTATATATTGCTTTAATTTTTTACATCCATTTCTCCCTTTGAATATGAGATTCCTTAATTTTTTGGATACTTTCTTCCGGCTTCTCAAACTCTTGATTCCAATCATCTTCTGTCATGTTTATGGAATTTTCTGGCCAATAATCATAAAGCTCTTATACCATTTGTTATGAAAATACGAAGAACAAAGGAGAGAAGAAGAAAGAAGAATCCAAAAGGAGGAGAGAAGGTAAAGAAAAGCATAAGAGAGAAAAGGACAATAACCAATTTATATATTTTTCATATCCTCGAGAAACAATTGCAAGGGTATTTTATATCATCCATAGTTGCATTTACAGTTGTATAATTATTGTTCAAACATATGTAACAGTCTTACTCTTACAATGGAAGAAAATGGCTTTTTGAAATTGATACCCTATTATTGTGAGTATTCCTTTACAGCTAATTGAGCCTTATGAATAATTCTATGTAATTTTTATGGCACTCTTCCATTTTTTTTTATTTTCACTGCTTCTTTAAAGGTTGTTAGGTTAAATATATATAAGGCTTATGTAGCCTTATAGGCATCCCTTAATGATACAAATTGTTTTTTAAAGAGTTAAATTATTTGATGAGCTTCCATTGCTAATGCTCGAAGAATATTAATTTGGTGATATCATAAGAGATGAACTTGAAGCAGATTTTGGTTGAACATTAGTTTGCAGATCTTTATTTTTAACTCAAATTTTAAATTTAACATTATCATTAAATCTGACTCCTTTCTTCATTAAAGACAACATTCCTTCTAGTAATCACTTTGTTATTAACAGAATTATACAGTTTATATGCTTTAAATTATAAACAAGAATTAACAAAAATATACTTTGCTAATTCTTTTTATCAAGTTTGCTACAATTATGAGAGTCAATCAAAGTATGGGCAGTACAAACATATATTTTAAAGTGGATTACACATAGTTTTCCACCACTTTAAGCTTCGTATAATGTTTTATCCAGAATAACCTTTATTGGTGATAAATTCAAAAAATAAACAGCAGTAGCAACTCCTACGCAAAGATTACTATGGAAATTCTTTACTTTTAATTAGCTTTTAACCATCTCAATAACATTTTGAGTTTTTTATTCAACAAAATCATTTTTTTTGGTATGTATGGAGAAATTAACTTTATGTGCAATCCCTACTCTTCATACAACCGAACGAATTCATGAGATAAAAACCTACCTCCTCTATTAGTCAAAAGCATCTTGATGTGTCTTTTGCTTTGTTTCTCAATTAACTCCTTGAACTTTTAAATATCTCGAATGTTTTTTACTTATATTGTAGAATACAGACTCAAATCACACGACTATAATCATCTGTGAATAATAAAAAATATTTACTCACCTCAAATGATTTTGTTTTCATGGGACCACATAAGTCAAAGTATATAATCTCAAAGCAACCAAATGCTCTTCTTGACTTTCCTAAAGGAAGTGGTTTTTTATGTTGTTTCTTATCACCCTTCGCATATATAAAAACTCAATTATAAGCAATCTAAAAAGCCATTTCCTTTTAACTCAACAAATTCAAACCTTTTACATTTAAATGCACGTAATAATTGAGCCTTTTTTTGACAATAAGAACATGATTTTCAATATTAGAATTTTCAAGTGGGAATATTGTTTGAGTCATTCAAACATTGGCTATAGCTTGATCTATTTTTGTATCTCTAATCTTTATAGAGATATTATCAAACAAAATTGAATACTTACTAAAAATGAGTTTCCGAATACTTAAGAAGTTTTAAAATAAAATAAGAATAAAATAGACATTGTAAAGGAGTTTTATGTTGCTATAACCACTATACACAGCCACATTACCTTTTCCATCTACTTACATTTGTTTGCCATTTCTTAGTTGCATATTAATCTTGTATGAATCATTATCAATAAACCAAATATTGTTGTATGACTCAACAGACTTCGTAAAAAAATGACCTTATCCCTATCATATGATTTCAATAAACCAAATATTGTTGAAAGTTTTTGTTTCATTATGATAGGCCATAAATGACTTGATCTCTTCCTCCTCTTGTTTTATATCAATTGCTTATTTTCCAACTTTCCATATTCAACTTTTAAATGCCCAAATCGATTGCATTAGTGACATTGAACAAAAATTCTATTTCTTTAGTTTTCAATTAGCAGGAATTTATTGGTGTGCTCATCACCTTGTCCTATTTCACAGTAACCTATTCCATCAAATCCCCCTCCACCACATCCTCAAACCAATTACTACAGTTTTCTTAATTTTTTTATTAGACTCTTTACCTTTCATATGAAGGGCTTTTCCTTATTTTTCATATTTGTTCTATTTAACCTTGCTTGATGAGATTGCAAAGATCACATCATTTCATCAAATAAGCATACTGTTAAGTTCTGGGACTTTTCAATATCTACAACTATATGATTGAACTTTTGTAGCATGCTTATTAAAACTTTTGTAGCTATGGTTTGATTAGTAATTTATTCTCTATAAGATTTCATTTGAATTAATAATTGTAATCATTTAAGATAGAAAATCTTAGACTGATTCTCCACCATTCATATGCAATATTTCAAAATCATAGAAAAGAGATTGTATTTTACTTTCGAAGAGCCTTAAAACATTATTGCAAAGTAATCTAAGCATCTTTTAGGTAGTTGCCATAAACAACTTGTTAAATAAATAATAATGCTTTAAAGTCTTTCTTTTTATTTTGCCTTAACCTAGCCTCTTCATCCATATTGAGATATCCTTTTCAACTAAGTCATAATAAATCTTGATATTTAAGCAAAGTTTTCATTTAATATTCCATAATTCAAAGCATTCACTTTTAAAGATACGAATTGATAGTTAAGAAATACTCATAGCACAATCATTTATGGCCATGAGTTTTATACCTAATTAGAAAATCTTGGCTTTGATACCAAAATGTTGGTTAGAGTGCAAAATTAAAGAGTTAAAAAATACTTAATAGAAATCTAGAAATGAAAGTCTTTGAGTTGAAATTATGCAGAGCATCAACTTACTTATTTAATGCCTTTAAATAGGTATTACATAGAAACAATATGATAGAATTATTAACAACATAATAATATCGAAACTATAAAATAGAGATTAAAGAACCAACAAGTCAGCTGACTAAAGATCAATTTTAAGAAATATTTGATAGCAGTAAAATTTGAATCATTTTTCAATAAAAAGAAATTATCTGGTCGTAGACATTTGATCGTTGATTTAGTAGACCAACCACTTAATATAGTATGCACACACTCTCTCTAAATGTGTTTCAAGAAGATAAATATGAATTAAATGTAATAGTACTCTCACCTTAATCATTTTAAATTAGTCACCACAACTAAAGTTTAAGCTTCATGCCTTATAAATATATAATAACTTAATAAATCTTATAGATTATATGGTACGCTATTGCAAATTTATATACCTGTATGATGCATAAAACACCTTGAAATGTAAAGCCTTCTAATCTACATTGGTTATAGTGGTAAGGGGTTAGTTTCAAACTATACCTCACAAGTTCAAGCAATTAAGTGCTCATTTCGGATTATAGTTTTAAGTAATAAATCAAACTTCGATTTTCAATGACTATTTTTGACACCATTCAAACACAGAGCAAAACCCTTCGATAGTATACGTAAAGGTTAACTATAAAAGCCACATAAATTATATACATAAATAATTACATAATAATAGTAGCATACAAAAGGGGGTTGTAGATGCTTCAACTAATGTGAAAGTCCTTAATCATGAATAAAGCACATAGTTTCAAAGATATAACAAAGGTTTCATAGATTTATCAACTTAGAGGAAGTCAAGTGTTTACTCAATAAGTCAAGGGAAAGCTAGCGCAAAACTAAACTAACACATTCAAGATCAAAAGAGTGATAGAATCTACAAGTTGTATATTTGAATAGAGAAAAAATACTCCCAAATCTGGAATTGAATGTGTTTATGCCCTTATTATCAGTAAGTTAGGCAACTCTCATATAATAAATATGCTTTTATTGTAACTAACTTTTATTTATGCTTTGTGACAAGTTTAGACATGCTTTAATAGTGATTATGGTAACAAAGATGAGTTAAGATAAATTCCAAAGTTCACTATTAATTGATAACTTATCTAAAAGGTAATCATACAACTAAAGATTACTAAGATAAATTCTAAAGTATACAGCTAAATGCATACTTATTTTAAAGGTGATTACGCAAATGAAAATAATGTAAAATGAACTTAAATTCTGTGGATAAATGTAAACTTGCCTCAAAGTCTCTCATGTAAGACAAACTTCAGAGTTCACAATTAAATGCAAACTAAGATTATACAAGAAAAACAAACTCCTTAGTTTGAGGGTAAAACATAAGTTATGCAGATCCAAAAGATAAAATATATGGTTAAAGGTATACATATGCTTCAGTTGGTAAACAATCGTGAAAAAATAGTTCATATAATGAATAGATGATTAGTTAAACATCAAATAATATGAATCTATCAATCAAGAAATCTTTTAATACATAAACAAAACTTAATATAAAAGATAGGTTAATTTATTAGAATTAAAGGGATTTGCAAAGAATAAAGCATGATATTGGTCTTAGAAAATGAAAGAGAATCAATTTATATGTAAATATTTTACAGAAGAAGCCATATAGGCCATCAAAAGACACTACATATATAGGCATAAAGGAGAAAATCATTAAATGTGATAGGAAGTTTCATCATTGGGGCTAGTGTCGCAGACTCAATTCAATAAACTTGAAATAGCTCTATAAACTTATTTTCTATAACGCCTTTAATGGTCGAAGAATTAATTGATATATTACATGAAGTAGATCATTGAAGTTCAGCTTTAGAATTTGAACTTGCTTATTTTTCAAAAGTCTTCAAGTTTTTTACTGAGTCTCGTTCTCCATTAAAACTTACAAGACAAATGATATTCTACAATCCAAAGTTGAATCCTAAATTCTAATCCTTCATGCCTTAATGTTATCCTCTAGCCTCTCACTACTTTCTCTATTGTTGATTTCCCCCCTTCCCCAGTCAACTTTCATTTTCTTGTTAACTAGATTTTACTTTTCTTTCTCTCCTTTTCCAAAGGCTATCTTTATTCTTTTTCTGGTATGGAGATAGTTGAGAAAGTTGTTACTTTTCCTAGTACTATGGCGTCTCCTCCTCTCCTCTACTTGGCTCTGACTCTGGAAACTCATCCATACCATTTACTAATTTACTTCCTATATAACCAAGCTACTACTTTCCAAAATGCCTCTTCAGCTTTGTCTTTTTCTTCCTCTCTTTGTAATCCCTCCAAACTCTAAAATTTCTCCTGTCTTCCTAACATTACTTTTGTACCTTAACTTTATAATCTTAGAGTGCCTCTCCCTTTTGGGATATCTCTTACTTGCTTTCATCCTACTCCTTCTCTCTTATTACTTATTATCATGGTAAAACTATTATTGTAGTGCTTAATAATCCATCTTTGAAGACAAATTATGAGCATTTTAGGACTTTTATTCCTTCTGCTCCTTCTCTAAACCTGCTTAGTAAACCTTGGAATCAAGTGGCTAGGGATTATAAATGGTTAGGGATTATAAACCAAGAGATAAACTTACATACATTCCCTGAGCAAGTGCCCAACTTCCATTATTATTTCTCCCTTCTAAAAGTGCTGAATACTGGAGAAACCAAATGAAAAACCACTTTAGTTTTTTTTCCTTAACAAAACACTTTCATTCCTTTAGATTAAGGTCTAGGTTGATAAGGAAAGTGGGATTTGTGCAAATACTCATAATTAAAGAAGATTATTTCCTTTTTAAGTTTAGTGACATATAGAAAATGATTGTTGTTTAGAATAAAGTCCTTTTGGAATGGTAAGCTTCTATTCCTCCTTAAATGGTATCTTGGTATGAAGTAAACAAAAATGACTTCATAAACATCCCTTTTGTGGATTTATTTGTATAAAATTCTTTTGGAATATTGGTCAGCCATATGTCTTTGTTATCTTGTAAGTGTTTTAGGTAGATCAATCAGTCTTGATAAGCATATCATAAGTTTAAGAAGAATAGGATATGTCAAGGTTTACTTGAGGTAGAAAGAGACATTAAACTACATTATATACTTTAAATACAAAGGCTTAGGCTATGTTTGGTTGAACGTAAGATTTTTAATAGAATGAAATGGTTTATAATGAAATATAATGTAAACGGATATAATATTAGAAAATTATTGTTTGGGAGGGATGGAAGGGTTCGTAATGTAATATAGTAAAATATTGTTTGGAAGAAGGGTTTATAATTTTATATTGTAAAATATTATTTATCATTTTACATTCCATCCTAAACTCGTCAAATCAGAGGTAACTTATTTTTACTGTTTAGGATGGAATGGGATGTAATGTGAATCCCTCCCCTTCCATCCTATTTTATTCTATTTTATTATAAACCCTGCTCCCAAATGATAGAATTTCATTCCATTCTATTAATAACCACTCAACCAAACATAGCCTTAATGAAGAGGAATGGTTGATGACTTATAAAATCTCCTCCACTTATTCTTGGAAACCTTATCAAATAAACTAAGTTAAGATATGGAGAAAGAAAAGAAGTGCTAAAAATCCAATAGTTTAACCTAAGGTTACTTCCTATTAAGGTAACTTAGCAAACACGACTTCCCCATTTATAAATCCTCTAGACTTACCAAGTCCCTCATCCATTAACACTCCCATTGAAAATTAAGGGAATGATATAAATACATTTGTTAATAAAGTAATGAAAAAACTTAAGGAATGGACTACTATACTTTCTCATAATCACTCTTCTAATAATGAGCTTATTCACAATGCTACAAAGTTCACAACTATTATAGTGGTTAAGCTAAAGGAGAGTTTAGAAACCTCTATTAAGCTCATCTTTACTTTGGCTCAGGCTTCTAATGCAAGTAAAAAAGGGAAACTTTCAAACATGTCTCAATTAGGAAAGCTAGAAGAAAATTTAAGGGAAAGGTCTTGCATACCCCTACTTCTTAATTATCATGTCTTGAAATGTCAGGGGCTTGAATTGCCAAAGTTATAGGCAATCAATGATTAACTTCTAAAAGAAAAGCCTTCTAAGACTAACTGGTTGAAAACCAAGATTAAGAAGCAATATTTTAATAAGGGATTTTAGTTCCTTAGCAATAAATGATTTACTTTATTTAACCATTGAACTCACTATAACGGGAGAATTATAATGGTTTATAAACTTGATATTATTGTCATTCTCCATACTCAATATTCTAACCAATTATTAATCCTCAGGTGCTTTTATTCTCCTATTAAAGAAGTTATTAATATCATATATATCTATGCAGCAAATTTGGCATTTCAAAGATAATAGCTTTAGGAAGATTTGAAGCCTCTCTACAACTTTATCAATGTGCTATGGGTAGTGATGAGAGACTTTAATTGCATCTTATTTCACAAAGAAGCAACTGACTTAAGCTTCTATCTAGACAGTATGATGAGGATTTTAGAAAGTGTTTGGGTATTAATAGTCTTACTGATCTATACTTCAAAGGAAACTTCTTCACATGATTTAATAAATAAGAAGGAAAATGGCTCATCAAGAAAAAGCTTGTGGTTAATCAACTATTCTTAGATGTCTATTTTTCCTAATAACTCTAGGTTCTTCAATGCTTCTTTTGTCTAGGATCATTATCCCTTTGAATTCCATATTTTAACTCCCATAAAAAGATTGAAAATTCCTTTAAATTTCTTCAATTTCTTAACAAATTTGAGGGTAATAAGGAGGTTATAGTGAAAAGGCTCTCTATACACTTTGAAGGTTATGAATCATACAAACTTATAAGGAATCTTCAGGTAATCTATGATGAACTTAAACTACTTCATAGTAATTGTAACTATTGCTAGGAAGGATCTCTACTCAACTCAGGAGAAGCTATATGCCAAACTTGATAACTCTTCACTAAAATATCATAGAAAAATGCTTTTAGTAAATACTTGTTTGCTCTGAATATTCATAATTCTATAGTGAAACAAAAAACTAGAGTTTTTTGGCTAAAAGAGGGGGATATTGAGTTAGCATATTTATTTAAAGATATTCAAGCAAGAAGGAACTCTAATAAGATTGGTGGTACTGCAAATATAAATAGAGTTTCTTACTGGGACCAAGATGGCTAAAAGAACTTACCTATAACTCTTTTAAAGATTCGTTAGGAGCATATGTTATTTCCTTTATTTCGATACAAGAGCTAAATGCTTTTATTTACCCTTGTCTAACTCAAAACTAATTCAATTCACTCAACTCGCCAATCACTTCCTTAGAGATTGAAAAGGCCCTTTTCAGTATGCGTCCTAATAAGGCTCCAAGTTTAGATGGTTTAAATATCTCATTCTTTTAGAATTATTGGAGTATGTTGAGTAATTATGTCATCAATATTGTCAAGCAATTCTTTAGTATAAGGATTATGCTCAAGGAATTAAATGAGAAATTCATTTATCTGGTTCCTAAAATTCCTAATCCTACTCCCTTTTAAGACTATAATTGCCTATTGTAACATTGTTTATAGGATCATCTCAAAAATGTTAGCTTTAATATTGAAATCAGTGATATGTGATTTAATAAATCCTTAGCTTTAATATTGAAATCAGTGATATGTGATTTAATAAATCCTTAGCTTTAATATTGAAATCAGTGATGTGTGATTTAATAAATCCTTCATAAGGTGTTTTTATACCTAGTATAAATATTGGTGATGAAATGTTGATAGATTAAGAGATGTTTAGATCTTATCATTACAAAAAAATCAAAAGTTGCTCCTTTAAGATTGAATTTTATATAATAATTGATGCGATCATCTAAAAGTTTATCTTCAATGTTGCAAACATTTGTTTTCTCCTATATCTACATTTAATGGACAAATCAATTCATCTTCACTCCCTTTTATAGCATTCTTGTCAATAGCAAGCTCATTGCTTTGTTTAAAGGAGCTAAAGGAATTAGACAAGGTGAATTCGTATCACCTTACATGTTTACAATTTGTGTTGAGGTATTAAGAAAGCTCACCTCTTATAATATTTTGCAAGGTATGCTTTTCAAATATCACTATAAATGCAAGTATATTAGGCTCTTTAATTTATCTTTTGCAGATGACTTGATCTTGCTTTATGAAATTGATAAACTTGTAGTTGTTACTTGTATGTACTCCCTCAATCAATTCTCAGTACTTTTAGGCCTCAAAGTCAACACCCCCAAAAGTCACCTGTATATAAAAATTTGCTTAAGTAAATTAGCACTTGACCTCTCCAGCTTTATAGGACTTCAATTGCAAAAAGTTCCTTTCAAATGTCTTATCATACCTATCATTACTTCAAGACTTACTTATAAAGATTGTGCACCATTGTTTGATTTAATTTTTAGAAGAATTGGTAGTTGAAAAGATAAAGTACTCTCTTACACAGGTATGTGTTGGCTTATTATGTCCATTCTTAACAACCTGCATACTTATTGGTATTCATATAACTTCTCTTAAAACCTTATTAAGGCTTTTGAAAGGTTGCCTAAGAATTTTCTTTAGACTAATGATCACTCGATACGGGCATAGCCAAGGTTGGCCGAAAGGAGCTTTGTTTCCCAACAAAAAAAAAAAAGGCAGGGCCCTTGTATCAAATTTATAAGATTCATTTAACAAGGTTCTTCAGGCTAAGAGAATGTAGAGACTTTATAATGATCAGGAATCCTTATGAATTAAATGGATGAATAAAGAGTTCTTAAAAGGTAATAACTTTTGAATTATAAAGTGCAAACTTGATACTTCTTATACTCTCAACTTTTGAGTTATAAAGTGCAACTTTGATATTTCTTAGACTCCGAACCAACTTTTAAAATTAAGAGTTATCTTGGACAAGTAGATAGGATATCATACTGAAAATGGAGAAAGGATCAGCTCCTAATTTGATGATGGGTATAATCTAAATCATCTCTACTTACTTCATGCTTTCATCACAGTGCTTCTAAATATTCCTACAAGCGCTAAAGTAAACATGACTCGATCATCCTTAAATTATGATTGAGTCGTTACATTTATGGGATATGGAGGAAAAGAAATTATAGTCTTTCAACTTAAGGAAATGAACTCTCCATTCTTCCTTAGATCCATTTACAATCGGATTAGAGAACTAATTATGGCTAAGGAAACCCATCTTAAACGCAGTTGGAATTTCTCTTCATTTGGCCAATTGTGTACGATCTCTCATCTGGTTGCTCCACTGGGCAAAGCTGGAGAGAGTCTTTTACAGTCCTTCAATCATTTATACAGGGAATATGGAATAAACTTAAATGACTTTTGGATGTGTGAAGATACAGGAAATCACCAAGTTACGTGTTCTGCTCAAGGTTCTATTGTTCAGGACACTTACCCACTCCTGTTAGAGCTTTTAACTTAGAGTATGAAGGGGGTCAACCTAGTTCCTAACTCAGTAAGAAAATGGGGGGAGGGAAACCTTTAAATGCTTAGAAATTTTGTTTTTAGTTTATTTTACCACTTATTTTTTTAAATTTTATGACAATACGCCGTTTTTGTCAAGGACATACGATTCTGTTTGTACTCTATTTAGCTTCGTGCTGGGACTCATGCTTTCACTCATCTCAATAGAGTCTTAAGAAAATAAGTCGTTCTATCTCTGTTGTTCTGTTCTCACTATCTCATTTTAGCCTAGAGTCCTACCAGAGTTGTATCCCACGTAGATTGCAGGTTTGCATATTATAACCCTCAAACTGAATCACAATATTCTAACATACGCAATTCAGAAAGTTCCTGTAAGCATCAACAAGCATATCATGTTATGAAACTAGAATACAGAAACTTTGAAGATATTTAACGACGAACTAATCTTGGAAGGGCCTACCGACTCGGCTGAGGTTTCAAGGGCGACTGCTTGTCCAGGCCCTTTCACAGGCACAGCTTGAAGTCGATCTGTCTGACCTATCCTAAATGACAAATAGGTAGCGTATTACGAATTCCACAAGTGGTAGTTTGATCGAGTTTCCTCAAACCTTGAGCACGGAATTATCATTTGGTCCGATCCGGTAAACGTGATGAGGAGATTGTCCAAGATAAGGCTGTATCACAGTATTCTAAAAATAGTTCATCACGGAAAGCTAGCCAATTAAAATTTCTAAATTCCTTGTTCATTTTCATCGTCCGTTTCAACTTTGCAAAGATGATTTTTACTTTAACTAAATCCACAAGGGATGTGCAGAAGCTATATAATTATATATGTTAGGTCTAGTAATAAAAAGTCACAACTCTTGTACAGGAAACTGAAACCACGAGGTATAACTGAAAATAGTTGGGACCGTATGGCACGCATGTGAAATTGACAAGAAACTTTCTCGATTTAAGTTGCAGAGGTAGTGCCGAGCCTTCTAATATTCAACATTCTAAAATATATAATATAAATTGGATTCAGAACACAAAATGACTTTTAAAAAACATATTTATCGTAAGATTGCCAATAAGAGTACTCAGGTTTACATTGTCAATGTTTTGAATATGAATTTGTATCAAGTTGCAACATATTGATGGCAAATTTTTAATCAATCATCTTCCACTGAAAAATACTTCAAACAATTTTACAGGAAACGATACACCTGTAAAAGTAACCAGCATCCCTTAAATTTTGCCCTTGTTAAAGGGGCAGAATAAGGCTGCGAAATGAATACACCAATGTATACACGCACAATGATCAACTGGAGTTGGCATGAAGTTCTTCATTTACAATTATCATGTAGACTTGTAGACGTTAGGATATGTATACAGCAAGCAAATCATCCAACAAAAGCACTCACCATGCAGCACCTATTAGCTCATTCAACAGTAACTACTTCTCAAAATGTTGTAATTCGATTCCCCAGGCTGAAGCCAACTGCAACAAAAGTTGGTCAGGTGCGGCACCCTCCCAGTCCTCAGGTAGGTCCATTGAAGTTGAAGTTTCATGCAGGTTCAGCAAAATATCCCTCTTCAACTCCATGGTAATGCCCATAACATCTGGTCCATTCTCCATCACTATTTCTACCAACTGTTAGCAAGGCAAACAAAGTAACACTTAGAAAATTCTGTCATTTGATAGCTACTTGCAGCAGCTAAAATGACCATAAATTTCCCAGGCAATTAAACAACAACGCCTACATGGCAATTAGAGTTACCAGTATATGTATCAGGAAACTGAATCTGATAATGTAATCACCATTATAAATTGATTTTTCCTACCATCATTCCATATGCTAGATCTCACATCTTAGTCAATAATTGCCAACTCATGGAAGTTCCTTGAGGGCATTTAAGGATGTTCTCCGTAACACTTCTTAGGGCTGTCAGAAGCTATCTTCTTATTACCTTTTGTCATTTTTTACAAAAAGGAGGACTGAACTCAAAACTAATGAATCACCAACAAAAGATTTAGAAACTTATCCGAGAGCCTGGATTACTTGAGGCAAATGTATACCTGCTGAATCCACGACAAACTGATGTCAAGCAAGTTCTGTTCCAGTAAAAATTGCCCAATAGCAAGTAACACCTCACAGGCTGTCTCATTGGAAAGTTGGTCAATTACTGGGCCTGACCTATCCAGAAGCTTCACAAGCAAGAGATCGTCCCCTGTAGACAAAACTTCAGCATAAGCTGTATCCACATCACCCATTTTAAGGGCATCCATTGCATTACTCCAGGAAGTCCAAATAGGATCCCGCTCTTGCCCAATACTGTCATCCCCCATAGCTTCTGCAGTCAACTCAGGCATGGCCACCCTTCCAGACCTCAATGATCCACTGTCATCCCCTGCTACTCGAATAGCTTCCAAGGTAGCTTCATCCTTCGATGCTTGCCAAACGCTTCTAGCTGAAGGCCCTTCACCAAGCCTAAGAGGTCCAGCCCCTTTATCCCAAGCTCTCCTACTGCCAACCTGGTCACTATCATGCTCCACTTTAGGTGATCTAGCATCCATAGGACCACCATTTGGACCTCTCCTCGAGCCAACCTGTCCATTTCTGGATGTACCATACGTGGAGAAATCCCAAGTATCAGAAGTATCAGATCTCCAATGAGGGCCCCTCCTCCTGATGCCAGAAGCAGTGGCATCAGATGGGGTAAATCTCTCCCCAAAAGGTGCACGCCCATTATACTTAGCATTGGGATAATCAGAGAAGCCATTATATTTCCCTAAAGGTCGATTAGAAGATCCTTCAAATCCCATAGCAAAATTGGCTCTCCTACTAGATGAAATTGACAAATCACGTGCCATATCTTCAACAACCCTCTCAAGACCCCTGACTCTGTTCTCTAAAGTTATCATGCTATCATGAGACCCACCCATGAAATCCTACAATGTTGAACATCAAGTTGGATAAAACAATAGGAAATGTGTGGACTGAGATGATTTGTAGGACAAACCTTATACTTACCTGCAACATGTTCATAAGATGAGTTTGTTGTCTTTCCAATTGTAACAGTTGCCTTTGAATGGCCAACCAACTTCCCTTATTGTTTATTAAAGGTCCATCTGATTGTCCATCAGATTTAGGAAAACCTGTATGAGATGATTCCCTGTGATGTATGTCAATCCCATCATCCTCAAATGGTTTAGTTCTAGAGTCTTTCCCAGCAGCCCCTCTCTCAATGTTTCCATACTTGTTGAAAGATCCACGAAGATCATCTGTCTGAATGTTTCCAAATCGGTTTGACCTCCTCCTAGATTCAGAATCATTTGGTTCTGATTCTTCCTCATTATTTACATTCGAAGAGTTGAGACATTTACGAGGAACAACAACTTCCACAGGAAGATCACCAGAACTCCTTGTTTCAAATTTCTGAAAGAATTCTGGGTTTAACTCCTTGTCTGACAGAGCTGGTGCTTTCTTCTTCAATATTACAACTGCCTTCTCCGGAATGCTTCCACCTTTGCTTTTTGGAACAGAATCCTTAGTTGGTGAGGAACCACTGGACAAATCCTTTGCTAATACCTCTGTTCCTTGTGTGCTCTTGTCTGACAACTCTGATTGCTCAGGACGGTAACCATCTACAGCATTGTATTAAAATGATCAGAGAAGCACGGATAGATAATAAAATGATCACTTTCAAGATGAACATAATACTTAATCCTCACCCTGAGAAGAAGCTTTCTGATCATCTGAAACCCCATCTCCTTTCCCTGCAATTTTCTTCCATAGTTGCAATGCCTCTGTCATGCTATCTCTTACGGGTTTTATCTGAAAATGAAGAGTGATTTTTTCCAGTTGATACAACCTTAGTGCAAAAAAGTAACACTTCCTTTTACCATGATCTTTTGGACGATACTTCTCAATCGAGGACGAATACTTAAATCCTTGAAAGATGCAATATAATATCTTTATCTCTAACACCATGAATAAGAGAAATGTTTTTTTTAAAAAAATGAGAATAACGCTTAAATTCAATAAACAATCTACAGATCTGTTGAGACAAGCTGGTCTTTAATTCAAGACCTTTTTACCAGGCAATTCCAATACTTGACTGGGCTTTTGGCTCAAAACCTGCAAAGTTCTCTCTCAAGAACCATACTTATAGAGCTGATAACAAAAGAAGAGCAATCTTTTGTTATCAAATCTACCAGTGAAAGAACAAAGGTAGGGGGAATTTTGCTTCACGTATGTAGCTTTTCTTCAACTTTAGCTAATCATATCACAATCACTTTAAAAGACAAAGGATCTACAGTTATTCAAGGAAGATTGCCCTATCCACCAGTATTTCTTATCCTTCCTGGGTAAGGATCTCAATAGCCATGGGAAACAATCGTTCATATAATATTTCAAACTTACACTGAGTACAGAGCTATTCTTTCCCTGGGATAGTTGATTATACAGCTCGTCTCCATTCTCATGTATTTCAAACAAAACAGGCAGTTATAAACAATTTGACACTCTTCTAGCTATACCCCTCCTTAACCATAGGTTGTTTCAACATAAAGTCATCATCCCTTTTGTTTGTGATGCAGAAATTTCAAGAAAATTGCACTTTCAGAAAGCATCTTAGAGTCATCGATTTCTGCTCACTAGACAAATAAATAAGGTACCGCAAAGGCTATGTTCAAAGGCTAATTTGTCAAATTCCCAAAATATATATTCATAAATATACTGCCTATAGTTTCTCATCAGCCTCATTTTGCATAGAACCTCCAGTATAAATATGCAACATAACAAATATAAAATGATACAAAGGAAAAGTTTCCATTAACTGCTTTTCCACATTTTAAATGGTTAAACATCAAGCACAGATACTGATTGGCATCAATACTAAGAAGACTAATTTCTTCAACAAGGTTAGCAAGGAATGCCATATTTGGAATGCACCATTGCAGTTTTAAGTATTTACATGAAGGTGATCTTGACATGAAACAGTAACCAAGATAATTTTCAGAGGACGATAGAAAGAGAGCTTACAAGGCTTATGCACCTCATATTTTGAAATTCAGCCTAAAACCTTAGGTAATAAGAACTATCAATGTTTTGTGAAATTGAATAACTAATATTAAGTATGATCAGCAGTCAAGAAAATTGCAAATTTAAGGTCTAATACACAAAACGACAGATTTAAGGAAACTACCTTGTCAAAACGGCAACCCTCAAGCACTGTAAGTGTAGAATTTGCAAGCCCTTCTGCAATCAATTTGCTTGAATGCAGTCCTAGAGCAGACAAAGAATCAGCTGCAGCTTTACGTGTTGCCCAATCTGTACTCCCAAGACATTCATGAATACTTTGAAGCAAAGGTTCCAAATTCTGTGGTGCAACTGCTCCCACCTGTAACAGTGACATTAGAATCCCATCATAATGAATCTCTTTACAGAAAACTGCATAACCATGCAATGCAATTCAAAACAATCAAGAATCATCTCTCAGAAAAAATAATACTACAAGCATCTACAGAACAAATATCATAGAAACATTTTACCCAACCTGCGAGAGACTAGAAACAACACCCAATAATGCAGCCTTGGCCCGGAAAGTTTGACTATTAAACAATTTACAAATCCTAGGACACAGTTTCTGGAATAGCTTGATTGTTGTGACATCTGAAGCTGCATTCTCCACCATTTTTGCCATACACATTGCTGCACCCAATTGAACAACGTTGTTCTGCTCTTGCATTGCCTTCAAAATTGGCCCTACAAACAACTGCACTCTACTTTCTGCTCCTCTCTTTAAATATAATCTTGATAAATCCCCAATTGCCTGACAGCAGGCATTTCTAATGCTTGGGTCTGAATCCATTAATCTCTTAACAATATTGGATATGATTTTCGATAAATTCTTCAATTTTAAATCATGACGAACATGACAACAAAGAGATAGTAAGTGTAGAGATTCCTTTTTAACCACAGGCTTGTTGGCAGGATCAGAGCAGGAACTTTACAGGGAATTCAATAATATGGGGAGGGCTTCTGTGGGTATGGATTGAGTGATCAAACAGAGATCTTTGAGGGCGATTTGGTAAGTGTCACAGTCAGCAAGTTTAGAAAGGGAAAGAAGAATATGTTGCTTCATTGCAGCATTGGCAATCTGTGTAAAGAAAGAAGAAGATGTAGAGGAGGATGCATTTGATGTTTTATTTAAGAGGTTTGAATGTTTCATGAATCAGGATGAATGTCTCCTTATAGTGTCTGAATTGCATAAGGGAAAAAGGGAACAACAGGTTAAATTAGTAAAGGGAAGCAAATTGGTTGTGATAAGTGGAGTGAGAAAAAGATCCAGGGGAAGATTAATGCAAGGTTTTATTAGAGAAATTCAAAGAATTTGGATATTTTAATAGCTTACTGTTCATATTGCATGACAGAATGAGAGAGGTTGCACTGGAAAGGAGTCTCAGAAATCAAAGCTAAAGGGACTTATGAGAAGCAAAATGAGAAAACAAAAATGTAGCACTAATAAAATACCTGGCATTTTCTCAAGCTTTTCCAAATTACTTTTTGATAAATCAAATACTGATTGGAGTAGGTCATAAAAAATGATGATAAGAAATTCAATTCTAACCCTTCCAAAAGCTGAATTGGCGTCCAACTTAGGACAAAATTTGGAGTAACCAACCATAAAATGGTAAATTTAGCTACATTACCAAATCTTCTCTTGTCCTCCAATATCTATTGCCTATATTTAGAAGAAAGAACATAGTAAAGATAATAGAAAAATCATTTCCTGCACCATCAAGTGTAATAAACACCCAAATTTGTGGATGATGGTTTATTTTTCATCCTAAATTCATTTTAACCAAATAAAAATATCAAGAGTGCCTTATGCCTGCCAAACCAATATAGACACCATATAACAATACCAAGCAGAACAACACCCAGTACTGGACTGGCCATAAATCGACATCTAACAAATAATTGCTAACCCCAAAAGACATAAACCTTGATTCTATTTATCTAAACCTATATTAAGAATTGAACTCACCATGTCCACCTACGAACTCTTTGCAACTAACTAAAACATCTCTATATATTACCATCAAATTCAACAATACTTCAGCTTTCACATATTACATAGCAACTGGATATCATGTCAACTCGCTTGAATAAGAAAAGCATTACTTATTGATCTGCGCAATTTTTTCAAATGATTCAAATGCAGCTACTAGAATACTCATACCTGAGATAAGCTTGCCACCACACCCAACAAAGCGGCTTTAGCCTGGAAATTCTGACCATTCAGCAACTTACAGATCCTTGGACACAACTTCTGAAAGGCCAGGATTGAGGAATTAACATTGCCACCACCATCCTTATCACCCTCTATAGCTGCGTTCTCAACCATTTTAGCCATGCATATCGCAGCACCTGATTGAACAACCTTGTTCTGCTCTCCCATTGCCTCAAACAACGGTCTGACAAACAATCCTACCATAGGACCTCCTCCATTAACATCGCCACCACTCTGTCCACCTCCACCACCCTTCAGATATAAACCAGACAATACCCCAATAGCGTCTCTACACGCATCTCTAACACTTGAATCCGAATCTTTAAGCCTCTTAACAATGTGGGCGATGATTTTTGTCAGATGGGGTAGTGTCAAATCGCGATGTGATTGGCAAACAAGAGAGAGCAAGTTCAAAGATTCCTTCTTGACCGAAGGCTTGGCATTCGAGGAGTCGGACAGTGAGTCGTAGAGCGAGTTAAGGAGCATTGGGAGTGCTTCAGGAGAGATTGATTGAATGATAGAATGAAGGTCCTCAAGAGCGATCTGGTGGGTGTCACGATCCGCGAGCTTGGACAAGGAAGTTAAAATTCGTTGCTTGAGCTCCACCATGGCTAGGTGGGTAGATAGCGAGGAAGATCTTGAGTTAGATTGTGTTTGATTCGTGGGTTTAGCAGATTTAGACGATTTAGGAGCCGATGTGCTCATTGTTAACCACTTTGGCGAGAGAAAGATGAGATTTTTACAGAAAAAATCGAAAGGGTTCTAAGAGAGAACTCAAAAGGCGAGTGAAGCAGGGAATGTAGCTGCAGAGAGAGTTAATTCTTTCAGCGTAGAGAATGCAGAGTCCGAGCTAAGTAAAGGGTAGTGAAGTTTTATTGTCCTGTTGGTTGAATGTCTTCTCTTACTTGTTAAGAGGCCACCATGTGAGATTTGTAAAAGGTTTAGATCTGTGAACAGGGGGGAAGTGAGGGAAAACCGAAAAATTGTGTTCTTGTTTGAAAATCGTAAGCTTTTTTTGATTAAAAAATGTAAAAGTTTCAAAAACGTAAAGGATTTCTTCATCTAATTACCAAATTTTCCATTTCTTAACCAAAATGCTGTGATAGAATAAGCTGTGTTCACCACTCTTATTCTTTAATCAGAAGTTTTGAATTTGAATATTGAAAATGGAAAGATCTGTTGGTCAGTATTTTATCTCTTATAGACTGATCCAATTCAAGTAAAAATTAGTTTAAATATAAATAATTTAAGAGCGTCTTCTTATAATTAAGACCTTCTTAAAATAACTAACAAAAAAAAAAAAGTAGCGATTAAAGATCAGATCATGACATGGGAAATGGGAAATGGGAAATGGGAATGCAACGTGAAACTTAAGCTGGAGGGCGGTTGGGCTAATCTGACTAGTTACGAGGTCAACATCTTAAGATGAACTCTACCATTAAACTAAAAATAGAAGCTTTGGGCATCATGTTACTTCCAACATTTTGATGGTAATTTTTTTTCCAATCAAAAAGATATATTATAGATAAATTAAACTTTGTTATATTTTATTCATTCTTTAAATTTGACTCAATTTTGGATTTTTAATATTTCTAAACTTAATGATTCAAGTTTACTTAAATAAAATCATTTTAAAGTTCCAATATATACTAAAAATTAATTTATATTACATTATGCATAAGCACATAACGGATATGTAACTGACTTTGAAACTAAATATATGTTATGGTCTCCTAACGAGTTTATATTACAGTGATTCATAAATATTATAGTATTAAGCATCTTTATTAATTTATAAGATCAGTTTGAAAATAAGATTTAGAATTGCTTCTTTATATATAAAATCTAGTTTAACTCAAACATGTATTGAGTTGAGCCCTAAAGTTTTAGTTAAAAGATTGGTTCATTTGTTGATAGAAAAACAAAAAAAAAAGTATTGTTTGTATCTCTATTTAACATTTGCAATTCAAACAATTGACAAGTTTAAAAATTAAGATTTTTTCAAAAGTTAGATGAATATGACTAAATGCATAAAAGATTGATAATTTTTAGAGAACTTTAGGATTATAATGTATAATTGACCCCAATAACTTTTTTAATTGTTTTATTTGTTACTTTAAAAAGTGTTTACATAATCATCCAATCCTAATATTTAAGGATAATATACTATTATCTTTCTCTTGTTTGAAATCTCAAATAAGAATATGTTTGTGTTAAGATGAATAAAAACTAAAATATTAAATTTCAATTTTGCAATAAGCCCAATAAATATTTAAAAATTTAACAAGAATTTACATCTTTTTGTTTAATCATGATAATAAAATGTAATTTAGAAGTTTCGATATCAATAAAAGAATTTGATTTAAAAATATAGGATCAGTATAACTTGTATTACTGATAAAAACAAAATTAATTATGAACATTGTTTTATGTTTCCATATATTAGAGGAAAATCTTATTTTCTTGTAAATTCATTGTATTTCATAAGAGGAAGCTACTCAAAACATACGAGACTAGAACATACACCAAAAGGCCCAACTAAAGAAAACCACTATGACAACGAAAGAATGATAGGTGATGAGAAACTTAACTTTAAACCATTATCCCATAAAGAACCAGTGGAGGAATTCAAGATAAGAAGGAAGGTTAGACAAACTAAGTAAACAAATAGATAGAAATTGAAGCCGGTAATCCCTTTACAATGTCAAAATGCAATTCACAACATTTAGCGGACTTCAAGCTTGACACAAGGAGAAAATATGGAAGGAAAAATAGGTTTAAGGGCCTCACTTAGATATCATGTCAATAATCTCCTAAAATATTAAAGGGATAAAAGATTCCTCTAAACAACAAGTGCTAAAGGATTTTGTCCTAGAGAATAAACTAGTCTTGATTTGGAAACCAAGCTTAAGCTAAAGAAACTTTAGTGACCTTTTGGGAAAACAATAGCAATGCTTTCCAACCACCATTATCATCATTATGGTACAGTGGTGACTACTTTTGATACTAGGCTAGTCAAAGTTTAGGTATTACATATTACAAACTAATTAAAGCATTTGAATGTCTCCTACATCTAGGACAAAACTACTATTGCAACAACCTTTATATATGGAACAAATTTTACTTTCTAAAGAAGATTGCTTTGGAACAAGCTAAAGGAACTCCAACCCCAAATCCAAGGACCTTGGCTCATTCTCGAAGACTTTAACATAATATTCCACTTCTTTAAGGCAGAAGGAAATACCAGCCTGAAGAACTTCTTAGCTAATTTCTATGAGTATGTAAAGGATATATATATAACTTATTAATTTGGACACAAAAAGGCTTTTATTTATTTAGAACAATAAACAAAACAGGCATCAACACGTTAGTAAGAGGTTAGACAGAGCTCTAGTCAATAAGGATTGGCTCACAATATTCATAGAGAGTAAGGTAAATGTCTTGGATCTTATTTTCTTTGACCATGCTCCATTATTAGTGTAGAATATGTTCTAGACTTATAAAAGGAGTTTCCCATTTTGATTCAACAATTATTTAATAAATGCATAAGGCTATAAGGAGGCTATCAATAAGGGCCTATCTCAAAGATTTAGGGTTAGCAAGCAATATATCTATGTGAAGAAGTTTAAGGGAATCAAAAAGGAATTGAAGCTGTTAAAGAATAAAATAGGGGGTAATAACACCTCCGAAGCTATTAAAAAGACCAAGAAATCTTTAATCAAGGCATAAAAGAAGTTAGCTATATAACCTAGTATAGAATATCTCCTTACTAAAGAAAGATTAACACTTTTTGAGTTTATAAGGGCACTCTCTTATCACAATTCTTTGATCTAGCAAAGGTCCAAAATTAATTGGATGTAGCAAGGAGGCAAAAACTTGAACTTCCTTTTTCAACACTATTTTGGAAAAAAAAACCAATAGATTCACTTTCTTATCAATTAAGGGGGACACGAAGTGTATACTCAAAAAGGCTTTAAAAAGGAAACTATTATTTTTCTTTAAGGAACTCTTTTGAATTATATTCTTAGCTCTTCCACAGTCTCATAACTAAGAACCTTTATCTCTAGTTAATCTTTAGAGGCAGATAAAAAAGTCCTAACAAAGCCAAGTAGTCCTCAAAAAGTAGAGAAAATGGAGTTTGAGCTTAATCTAACTAAATCTCCTAAAACTAATGGGTTGAATGGATTGTTCTTTCGAAAGAACTGGCCCCTAATCAAAACTACTACCATTGATCTAATATTGGAGTTCTTTGAAAGAGGAAACATCTTGAAGAAAATCAACTTATCTCATATTTGCCTAATCCCTAAATGCCTAAATCCTGCGTCCTTGAATGAATACAGACTTATATCTTATTGTAATTTCCTATATAGAATTATTTCACAGATCATCGCCAATAACATGAAGCTAGTAATCAAACCTATTATTAATGAAACACGAAGAGCATTCATAGATGGCAAGTTTATTCTCAATAACATTTTAATGGCTCAATAACTTTTTAAAGGATACTTAAGGGAAAATGACCCTAGAAATTGTGCCATTAAAGTTGACTTCTTCGAAGCTTTTGAAATTTTAAGCTAGGATTTTACACTTAATCTGTTACAAATCATCGAATTCCCCTTAAAATTCAAGAATTGGGTTAAAATATGCCTTATATCCACCTCCTTCAGCATTCACATTAATGGTGAGCTAACTTTGATATTCTTAGAAGCTAGAGGCCTAATGTAGGAATGTCTTATTTCTCCGTAACTCTTAATATTATGTATGAAAGTGTCCATAAGACTTATAAAGGATAACATCCACTCTAATCCCAACTTCAGATTCTACAATAAATGCAAGGAAATTAAGTTGGTTTCATTTACTTTTGTCGATGGCCTAATCCTCTTCTCTAAAGCTTATAATGCCTCAATCAGCACCCTAATAACCACCCATAGGGTATTTAAAGAGTTATCTAGTTTGAAAGTCAATAGAAATAAACACCATAGTCTCTTTTTAGAAAGTGTCTAATCCAACGGAGACTGATTAGGCATCATTTTAGGGATCCAAGGTACAAACCTCCCTTTGATAAGATCTTATTTTGACATATTATGTGATATTATCTCCTTTGTTTTGAATTTATTTTGATGCTTAAATATTAAAATTAATGTTTGCTTTGTTTTAGGAGATGAAAAGAGGAAAATGTATCAAATTGGGACATTATTGATGATAATTACAAAATATGGATAAAGTAAAGAGATTGCTACAGTGGATAAGACTGATCACTTGAAGAGTTGGAGTTTAACTGGGAAAATTTATTTTATCCTTATCATGTAGGAATTTGAATTTGTTTTAGATAGACATCTTTACAAGATAAAATTAGATTAGGATTAGATCAAAAAATCCTATAAAAGGGATGTTTCTCACAATAGAAAAAGGGTTCTCTCTTCTTACATTTTTCGCAATTCTGTATCCTTCTTCTATTTTTGTTATCGGAGCAAAAGTCATGTGTGGCTAAACTCAATCGTTATGATTTAAGGGGATTTAATATTCTAGTTGTAACTTTATGAGTTTTTATGTTATTAACTTTTATTTATGTTTTAATTCAAGTATTTCTTATTTTGAGTTCTTATATTTCATGAATGATTTACATTGATTAATTGTTATTCTATCGCTATCCATGAATTTAATGATCTGTAATTGTCACGAAGGATTGGTACAAGTAGCAAATATGTTATTTATGAATTTCTATATTTAACTTATGATAAACAAGAAAACTAAGTTAAATAATTGTAGTTATATCGATTTTTTAATTTAGGGTTAGTTTTTTTCACTAAGCTTATTACTATCATTTATTTGATATGGAACGCTATCACACTCAGTCAATGGATGATAAGTTTTGATTTAGATAGTGGGCTTGAATAAATTAATTTAGGAAAATTTGAGACTAATTACAACTATCCTAATATGTTTCGGACTAACTGCTTGAATTGCGAAAATATTCTTTTTAAGCCAATGATTAATGTTACAATTAGATGAGATATTTCCTTTGAATTGGAGTTTGATAATCTTAACTTTTTCACTTTTATATTCAGATGATTTAATTTGATTTCTTATTAATTTTAGTTAATGAGTTACTTAAACAAAAACCCCCTTTAATTTTATTACTTGAAATTAAGAAACTAGTGTTTAGTTCTCTAGGGATTCGAACTAGTTCCATGACTACTGTAAGAAGTTTGGAGAATCAGAATTATTTTGGGGTAAGTAACACACACCTTAAAAATAAAATTTTAGATTTAACTGCTCTAGTTCATCAAATAGCTATAGGTTAATTGCAATCGGCAAGTATGCAGAATATGCTCATTCTTTGGGCATCCTACAAATATGTACCCTACACTGCAACAAGACTCTCTTCAAGAAGCTAACACGATAGGGGACTTTTCGAGTTAGCTTCAAC
Source organism: Erythroxylum baracoense (assembly GCA_025629805.1). NCBI lineage: Eukaryota > Viridiplantae > Streptophyta > Magnoliopsida > Malpighiales > Erythroxylaceae > Erythroxylum > Erythroxylum baracoense. The sequence continues at coordinate 44,411,897 of JAOTAY010000191.1, forward strand.
AAAAGATGACCCTAATTTCAATTACTACAATCCAGGATGGAGGGAGCACCCAAATTTGGGCTATAGAAATCAAGGAGGCCAACAATAATATCAAACTCACAATTTTAAACAACCTCAAGCTCCTACATATACTCATCCTCACTCCTCAAATTCAGGTATATCTTTAGATGAAATTGTTAAAGCACTTACTAATAATACTCAACAATTTCAACGGGAAACAAGGGTAAGTCTTCAAAATTTAGGAAATTAGTTCACTCAATTAGCCAACTCGATGAGTAAATTGAAAGTGCAAATATTAAGAAAATTACCTTTCCAAACGGTGGCGAATCATAAGGAGAATGTGAATGAAATGAGTTTGAGAAGTGATAAGGAAATTCAATCTACAACTTCTTTACTAATAGAGATAGAAAAGCACGATGATAGAGAAAAGAAGAAAGAAATTCTAACTCACAAATCAACAAAGGTAAAAAATGATTCATCTTCATCAACATCAATTAATGCACGTTTATCTCTGTTTCCTAGCAAGTTGGCTAAACCAAAAGATGACATGTATGAAAGAGAAATCTTAGGAACTTTCAAAAAGGTGAAAATCAATATACCACTTTTAGAAGCCATCAAGCAGGTTCCAAAATATGCAAAATTCTTGAAGGAGCTATGCACAAATAAAAGGAAGCTGCAGGACAAGGAGAGAATAATTTTGGGTAAGAATGTATCAGCTGTGATAAATAGAAAATTACCAGAAAATACAAAGATCCAGGTATGTTTACACTTCTGTGTGTTATTGGCAATAAGAAAATTGAGTGTGTCATGCTAGACTTAGGTGCATCCATTAATGTCATGTCATACTCCATTTATAGAGTTTTAAATTTGAATTCTTTGTAAGAAACTAATGTAATTATCCAACTAGTTGATCATTCGTATGTACGTCCTATTCGAGTTATTGAGGATGTTTTACTTCAAGTTAATAGTTTGGTATTTGCAGTGAATTTTTACATCTTGAAAATAGATGGAGATAGTGTTGAACATTCAGCTTAGCTTTTATTGGATAAGCCGTTTATGAAGACGACCAAGATAAAAATTGATGTGGATGAGGGTACTCTTTCTATAGAGTTTGATGGAAAGATAGTAAAGTTCAATATTTTTAAGGCAATGAAATACCCTAATGATCTTCAATCTACCTATCATATAGATATTATAGATTCATTTTTTCAGGATATGTTTAATGAAGAAAATATTAAAGATGAGTCTTAGTTTAAGGCAAATCAGAAGTGAACGAGCAAATTGATGAAACTTGTGAAGTTGTAGAATCGTTATCAATAATGCATATAGATTTGAAAAAATTGAATGTTGAACTTACTATAAATCACAAGAAAATGCTACCTTATATTTTGTAGGCTCTGAAGATTGAATTTAAAGCCCTAACTAATCATCTTAAATATGTCTATTTGGGTGATGAAGAGTCATTAACAGCGATCATTTCAAAAAGGCTGACTAAAGGGCAAGAGCAAAAATTGGTGACACTACTTAAAGAATACAAAAATACAATTGGTTGGACTTTAGTGGACATAAAAAGAATCAGCCTAATGATTTGCATGCACAGGATTCTTTTAGACAAGAATGCTAAATCAAATGGGCCCAAAGAAGACTTAATCCAATAATGAAAGATATGGTAATGAAAGAGATTTTAAAACTTTTCGATGCATGTATAATCTATCCAATCTCGGATAGTGAATGGGTAAATCCAGTGCATTTTGTGCCCAAGAAAACTGGTATGAAAATGATACAAAACTAGAATGATGAGTTGGTACCAATGAGGGTACATAATGGGTGGCAAATGTACATAGACTGTAGAAAGCTTAACTTAGCTACTAGAAAGGACCATTTTCCATTACCTTTTGTGGATCAAATGTTAGAAAGACTTGTTGGTAAATCATGCCTATTACCCTTTGTGGATCAAATGTTATAAAGACTTGCTAGTAAATCATGTTTCTACTTTTTGGATGGTTTTTCAAATTACTATCAAATAGCAATTGCTCAAGAGGATCAAGAAAAGACTACATTCATGTGTCCCTTTGGAATGTATGCTTTTAGGCGAATGCCATTCTGTCTATGTAATACTCCAGGTACAGTCCAAAAATGCACAATGGGTATATTTTCTGAATATATAGAGAATTGCATTGAAGCATTCATGAATGATTTCACTATTTATGGAGATTCATTCGATAATTATTTAAATCACTTATCTGAGGTTCTTAAATGATGCATTGAAACAAATTTGGTGTTAAATTATGAAAAATGTCACTTTATGGTAGATCAAGGCAATGTTTTAGGATATGTGACCTCATCCAGAGGCATAGAAGTTGATAAACCTAAAGTGGATTTAACTGTGAACTTACCTTACCCTACAAACATTAGGGAAGTTCGATCTTTTCCTGGACATGTCAGATTTTATCACAAGTTCATTAAAGAATTTTCCAAGATTGCATACCTTTATCAAAGTTGCTATAAAAAGACGTTCCATTTGACTTTAGGACGGACACAAAGAAGCTTTTCACAAACTCAAGACACTACTAACAAGTACGCCTATTATTCAGACACCAAATTGGGATCTACTGTTCGAGTTCATGTGCAATGTTAGCAACTATGCAATGGGATCTATTTTAGGCCAAATGATTGAGAAAAGAAATCGCGTTATCTTCTATGCTTCAAAAACATTGGATGTTGTACAGTGCAATTATTCTACAACTGAGAAAGAACTTTTAGCAATTGTTTTTGCCTTAGATAAATTTAGATCTTATCTGTTTGGCTTTAAAATTATTGTGTACTCTGATCATGCAGCATTGAAATATCATTTGGCAAAGAAGGAGTCTAAATTGAGGTTGATACGATGGATTCTGCTACTTCAAGAGTTTGATTTGAAAATAAAGGTTCAAATAGGTGCAGAAAATTTAGTAGTAGATCATTTAAGTAGGTTAGTAAGAGATGAAGATATTTTACCTATTTCCAAAACTTTTCCTAATGAGCAATTGTTCCAAACGAAAGGTATGGTTCTATGGTACGCTAACTTTGTTAATTATTTAGTTACTAGAACTTTACCTTATTACATTAGTAAGTCTAGGAAGGAAAACATAAGAAATGAGGCAAAATATTATATGTTAGATGAACCGTACTTATGGAAATTCTACTCTGATCAAATTACAAAGCGTTATGTGCCAAAAAATTAAAAAAATATCTTAGCTTTTTGTCACAAATATGCATGTGATGGTCACTTTGGCCCCAAAAGAACTATTAAAAAAGTTTTGGATAGTGGATTATTTTGGGAGACTTTATTTAAAGATGCTTATATGTTCTATAAAATTTGTGACAAATGTCAAAAGACAAGTACGTTATCTCAACAAAATGAAATGTCTCAAAACCCCAATTCTTATAGTTAAGATATTTTATGTATGGGGTATTGATTTTATGGGGCCTTTTCCTTCATCTTGTGGTTTTTCTTATATACCTTCCGCTATTGATTAAGTTTCCAAGTGGGTGGTAGTAAAAGCCACCAGAACGAATGATTTTGCAATTGTTGTAGGGTTTATAAAGACTAACATTTTTAACACATTTGGAATCCCACGTGCCATTATTAGTGATCAAGGAAGTCATTTTTTAAATAGAGTTATGGCAGCGTTGTTTAAAAAGTATGGAGCGCATCATCGAGTAGCTACCGCATCATCATCATCATCACTCAGTCCGAAATCTCGCAATGAAGCAGGGTCTGGGAAGGTCCGATAGTACGCAACCTTACCCTTACATAGTAGAGAGGTTGTTTCCGGTAGACCCACATGCAAATGAGACAATATACGAATGATGCAGGTTACAAAAATAAAAACATAAAATAAATGAATTATAAGTAATAGAGAATACCTGAAGGAGGCTAGATATAGAGAGGTAAAATCCAATTTGGAAAAGACTATGAATCCTAGTCGAAAGGATTGGAGTTTACAACTGGACGATGCTCTTTGGGTGTATTGTACAACTTACAAGACACCGATAGGAATGTCTCCTTATCAAATAGTTTTCAGTAAAGCTTGCCATTTACTGGTGGAAATTGAACATAGAGCTTATTGGGCAGTGCAATGTTGCATCATGGATTTGACAAAAGTTGGAAAGGAAAGGAAGTTGCAATTACAAGAGCTAAAAGAAATAAGGTTGGATGCTTATGAGAATTTAAAATTTTACAAAAAGAAAACTAAATTGTTCCACGATAATATGGTCTTGAGAAAGCAATTTAAGGTGGCATAGAAAGTGTTATTGTATAATTCTTGATTAAAGCTTATGTTAAGTAAGTTACGTTCTAGATGGCTTACTCCATTTGTTATTTCTAATATCTTTTCTCATGGTACAGTGGAAATAAAAAGTTTAGAGACCAAATTTTTTTTTAAGGTTAATGGATAAAGACTGAAGCCATTCTATGAAGAGATGACGGTTTCCAATATGGTGAATGTTGACTTGGAATTATCATCATACGAAGAATTACGAGAAGAAACAACTCCATCAGGCATAACGACATTAAACAATTACACTTTTTGAATGGCAACCCAAAAATATAATAGTTTTATTTTATTTTAGTTATTTATAGTTTGCATTTGTTTGTTTTTGAAACACAAATTTATTAGCTTAAAGGAAAAAGAGGTCTTAAAAATTCCAGACTACTAAATCCTATAAGGTGAGATCTCGCCTTATGTAATTTAGTGTTTTATAGTGAAGACCTTAAAATTTCAAGCTACTCTCCTTATGTGGTTTAATGTTCTGGAATTCCAAATGACTAATCTCATAAGACGAGATCTCGCCTTATGCGATTTAGTGTTCTGGATTGAAACCTTAATGTCCCATTATATATTTTTAAAATAACTAAAAAAATTAAAAAAAACTAAAAACTAAAAATACTGTAAATATTTTTATTTTTTTATTATTTTTACTTAAATATTATTTATTTTATTTCTAAAAAAACCTAAAAAACCTAACCTGCTTGTTTCGTTATTTCAGGTAATGAAAAGAACAATTCAACAGACGGTAGCAAGCCCCACCCAGCCAACCTCCATTGTCGACCAAACAGACCCTAAAAGTAGTGCACTCCACCAGCTAAACCAGTGACACTCCAAACAGTCCTCCACTCACGAAGCATCCATGCCACATCCAGTAATAAGTGACAACAACAGCTCCACAACCAAGTCCACAAACACCCCACCCAGCAGCCACCTCACGCATAACCAGCTCATACCCAAACCACACCATAGTGACGCATCCTAAAAGCCGCACAGCTCCAACGCACTCACACTACCTCTCACCTATGGACAACAACATCTCCACGCCAAATAACACCTACCCATCACTCAATCACACCTCCACGTAGCACACACCTGTTTTTTGCTTCCATCAATAGCCCTTCTCTCACGCATACCATAAACAGACACCATAAGGCCATCCACTACACACCCATCCTTATTCCCTGTTTTTGGTTTTAGTCCCACAGGCAACACACAAGCCACGCCCCCATCGTTTTTTAAAGATTATTTTTACTGTTTTTAATTACGTACTTATTTTCCTTCTTATCAATTACTGTTAGTTGATCTTTCTTTTAGTTTAATTTTAATTATTATTAAGTTGTTAATTTTTTTAAGTAATTTTTGTTCATCTTGTTTAGTGTAATGGGGCGTTCTAAGGCTAATACCAAGACTGCAACAAAGGAGGAAAATTGCTAGTGAATGCTACTTCACACTATCAATTCGCTGCAAGCTCTGAAGTCGGTACTAAAACTAAGTGTGCGAGGATCACTAAAAATACTTTTGTTTTGTCGCCTGCTAAGTCAGACTTACAAGAATGTCTTACTTTCAACACCAAAGAGCGAATCAACATATGGGAGTACTTGAGACACAAAGGAGAACATTTTGTGATCACATCAAGAGAGGTTCATCATCAACACAATGAGAGCATAATAACATTCTACTAACTTTACATCTTCTTGCTCCACCAATATGACAGGATTATCATTCTCGACTGGATAGATTAGAGTGCAAAATTTCAAAAATGGAGAAAACTTTGGATGCTCTACTTCAATTCATGGGGGTTTTATCTCCATGCCCTCCGACACCATAGTACACATCCTTTCCGATGCTCACACTTCAGGGGAGTCCTTTATTATTTATTTTCTTGGATTATCTTTATTGAGTTGTGAGTATCTTATGCATACAGTAGGGACTTGGGTTTAAGATTTAATGCATGAGAGAGAAAAGTTATGATTAGTGTTCTCATTAAATTATTTCAGGTATCTCATTGGTTTTGCTGAATGAAAGTGTGCAAGACTTGAAGCATTTTTGACACCTATGTGAGCTTTGAGCCTAAGAGTATACATCACATATATGCTCATACATATCTTTTTGTTGTGTGTTATTAAAACATAGCTTGTTTATGTTAGAACTTGCTTTTGAATACGTGTTGAGACCACATTTTTTATGAACTTGTTTATAAAGATGATGAGGGCATTTAGGATAACTATTTTTGACCTAAGCAAGCCTACCTTAATTTTTATCCCTAGAAAAATAAGTTGAGCCTTAACCTTTCTTTTCATGCATAATACCCTTGTTAAAAGCCCAATTTACCCTTTTTATTGTTGATATTCTTAATGATTTTAAACCCCTAAATTGAAGGAATTGTATCAAACTTATTTGTATAGCAAATTAGATGATTCAAATTGAACTATTATAGAATGGGGGGAGAGGTAAAAAAAAGAAAGGAACAAAACAAAATCTCCTCTTTCATATTTTTGTTTGGAAAAAAATGAAGAAAGAAAAAAAAGTGATTTAAAGAGATGTTATTTGAATCAAGTGAATTTTGGATTGATTTGAGTTGAAACTTGTGTTGATAAGTTTGTATGATTTCCTTCAATTTATTTAGCCAAAAAAACTTCTTCTTGTCATACTTACCTAAGCCACGTTACAACCCTTATTAAGTTCCTTTGATTTATACATTAGGTTTATTTTATTTAGTGGTGGAGATATGATTCTTGAGCAAGTTTATGAAAATAACTTGTTATTTTTTTGATTTGAGAGCTCAATGAACCTTAAACACTTTGAGCATATAGAGTGAAATCCTTGTGAGGATGTCAAGTCTTGTTCAATTGATTTTGATGGAATTGATGAGATGTTATACTTTAATAATGTGTCTTATAAGTGCTTATTCTCTCGATTATTATTTTATCTTAAATGTGAATTAGCTTTTGGATATTTTTGGATGACATGAAACAAGAAGAGAAGTTGTTATGAAGATGATTAACGTATTGAATTGATTTATGCTTGAGGACAAGCAAAAGTCGGTATGGGGGAATTTGATAAGATATTATTTTGACATATTATTTGATATTATCTCCTTTATTTTGAATTTATTTTAGTGCTTAAATATTAAAATTAATGTTTGCTTTATTTTAGGAGATGAAAAGTGGAAATTATATCAAATTGGGACATTATTGGTGATAATTACAAAATTTAGATAAAGTAAAGAGATTGTTGCAGTGGATAAGATTGATCACTTGAAGGGTTGGAGTTTAACTAGGAGACTTTCTTCTATCCTTATCATGTAGGAATTTGAATTTGTTTTAGATAGACATCTTACTTTTTTCGCAATTCTGTATCTTTCTTCTATTTTGTTATTGGAGCAAAAGTCATGTGTAGCTAAATTCAATTATTCTGATTTAAGGAGACTCAATATTCTAGTTGCAACTTTGTGAGATTTTGAGTTATTAACTTTTATTCATGTTTTAGTTCAAGTATTTCTTGTTTTGAGTTCTCATATTTTATGAATGATTTATATTGACTAATCTGACAATTTAATTTAATATTGATTATTTCATCGTTATTCATAAATTTAGTGATCCATAATTGTCATGAAGGATTGGTACAAGTAGCAAATAGTTTATTTATGAATTTCCATATTTAACTTATGATAAATAAGAAAACTAAGTGAAATAATTGCAGCTATCTCGATTATTCAATTTAGGGTTAGTCTTTTCCACTAAACTTATTGCTATCTTTTATTTGATATGGAACGCTATCACACTTAGTCAATGGATGATAAGTTTTAGTTTGGATGTTGGGTTTGAACTAATTAATTTAGGAAAATTTTGGACTTATTACGTCTATCCTAATATATTTCGGACTAATTGCTTGAATTGTGAAATATTTTTTAAAAATGAATGTTCAATGGTACAATTAGATGAGCTCTTTCTCTTGAATCGGAGTTTGGTAATCTTGACTTTCTCACTTTTATATTCAATTGATTTAATTTGATTTCTTATTAATTTTAGTTAATGAGTTACTTAAACAAAACTATTTTATTACTTGAAATTAAGAAACTAGTGTTTAGTCCTCTAGGGATTCCATTTAGTTCCACGACAACTACAAAAAATTCAGAATATTATAATTATTTTTAGGGCTTCAATAACCCCGACCACCCTTTTAAATGTTTAGGATTTTTTGTAACTACAAAGAAATTATCGTCCCTCTTTTGGAAAAAAAATCTAAAGAAGGGTTAAAAGCTGGTGTTACTTGTCTCTTTTTACAGTTGGGAGAGTGTTACTTATCATATCAGTTTTAAACTCCCTACAAGTATATTGGGACTCTCATTTCCTTCTTTCTAAATGCCTAATTAAAGAAATTGAAAAAAAATGAAGAGATACCTTTAGGTTGGTGGCAAGGAGGGAAGATTCTTAGGCAAGGTTTCATAGAAAGATGTATGTAAGCCTATAAGGAAGGAGGGTTAGGAATCACTTACATAGGCATTAGCAACAAAGCCTTTATAGCAAAGATGGTACGAAATCTATTAAACAATAAATCCTCTTTATGGGCCAAATGAATTGATAAAGACATCTTAAAGGAAGAAGTCTTTAAGAGTTAAAAAGTAGCTCTATGAGATCTTGGTTTATAAGAGACCTACTGAGGATCATAGATGAATTAGGAAATAAATTTTAATGCAAAATAGGGAATGAACAACTGCTTCCCTATTGTTTGATAATTATTCTAAATTAGAACCAACTTATAGCAGCCTAATCCTACACTACTTGCTATTGGAATTCCCCTCAACTCTAAAGTGGATGTGTGGATCAACCAAGACTAATGGCAGGGAGCACCTGCCTTTATGCAAGCCTACATACCTTACTATGGCCTTAATTTTGAGAGGCAAGATGAATTTATTTAAATAGGGCATCATACATGAGTTTTCACAACCTTTCAACTAAAGAATTTTTTAGAGACAAGGGTCCCAGTTTGGTCAAATGGAAAACAATCCAGAGTAAAAACTTACTCTCCAAAATAGGAATAGACTACTTACCTTAGATAGATTGAAGTTTCTCAACACAGATGATGTGTGTGCATTATGTAAAGAAGCCTCAGAAACATCAAACCATCAATTTTTCAACTCTGAAATCTTATCAGAGATTTGGAGTGTGATTAGGGAAAAAAAACTAATTGATGATCCTGATTTAAATTTTAGAAACATCATAGACAAAATGCAAAGGGATAGGAGACTTACTAAAAGGGATCAAGTAGTTATGGAAATAACGTTTGGATCCACCATCTACTACCTATGAAAGAAGCATAACAAATGACGTTTTCACAACTAGGAGAAGAGCATAATTCAAATGAAAAAGGAACTATTTAAGTGGATGAGAATCTAGCTTAACTTGAATAAGAACATCATCTCTTACTACTGGTTCACAAAACAAGAATGAGGTGTCTAATCTTTTCTTGTGCTAGAAGACCTCCACATAAGATAGAGATGATAGCTTACATGTGCCTTAAGAAATGTTTAGAAGGAAGCTTAGTTAGTTTCTTAACCTATATATGCTTGATCGATCAAAATCAAAAATCATTTACAGTAAGAAAAATGGAAAAGAAATGTTGCTTTTATCTATATTCAACATTTCTAATTATAAGTTTTTTAAAAAAATCTTAGAGATTTGTATTGTATGTATATTTTAGCTAAATAATTTTTTTGGATTACCTCATTTATTACCTTTAATATTTTAGTTTGTTTCTATTAATAATATAATGAAGCTTGAAAGTTGAAGTTCCTTATTTCTTAATTTACTATTCTTATACAAATAGTAAATCCAATTCGTTAATAATTTATAATATTCTAGTCAAGGGGGAAAAATGAAAATTTAATACATGTTAAAATAAATAAGATTTTAGGATTGTAGTTAAGTATAAGCGAGTTAATTACCATCAATCTCTCTTAAATTCAAATCTTAATTTTCTTAAAAAAATTATTAGAACAAATGAGGTCTTAATACATGATTTTGATGATAGTAAAATATATTGTAATTAATAAATTTAACTTTTGGTAATTTTATTACCCATATTATAATAAAATCAACTAACATGTGAGAGATTACATTTAATCGAAGGGCAAAGTGAGTAAAAGAGCAAATTAGACCCAAACATTTTTACTAAAATTTAATTTAAATCCTAAAATTTCAATTTGTTGAAAAAGAACCCTAAAATATTTCCCAAACATTAAAAAATAACCTTATAATTTTGGAAACCTTCAATAAGAACACTACTTTAACATTTCCGTCAACCTCTTGTTACAAAAAGATAAATTTGACATATTATATTTTTTATGTGGGCTTTATTTCACATGTACATCCTACATAGTAGGATAACCAAAAACTTAATTTTTTCTATGCCCAAATCTATAGGACCTTATTTAGTTTAATGCCAAACATCATTGTCTAGAATTCTTTTTTGCCTGAAAACAATATCTGATTTAATGTCAAATCTTATCATCTGGCAATGAAGTCAAATGAAAAACAACTTTAAATGACAAGGTTTTGTATAAACCTAAACTTTATTGTCTAAAATTAAGAGTGAAGATATTCAAAACAACATCCTCATATTTCTCTATTTGTGGGTCTTGAAATCCCTAATCCCTAATCCCTAATCCCTCTTGCTTATGTTTCTCTGTTTGTGGTTGTGTGGCTTTTCTTTGTTTCTTGGTGTGGGCATTCATCAAAAGTTAGTGTGATGCGCTTCTCATTGTGGGCTTCTCCTTGTTTTATAGAGTGATGCATCTTTTCCCTGTTTCACGGTGTGGTACAGCTTCTCCATCTCTCAATGTCTAAGGTTTGTTTATTTTACAGGCATGTGTTATATTGTTTCAATTTTAATTAAGATATTTATTTATATAAGTAAATGTAGGAGACAAGTATGGCGATTGTGAACCCATTTTATCTTTTATAATGGATTAGAGGTAACATGTGGTCCCAATATGTTGCTTTTCTCTATCAACAGTAGCAATATTATATGCCTTCTTCACATGTCAGAGTTGCTTAAATTTTACGTGAAATTGCATAACTACATTCATATTATTATTGATTTTCATCCATAAAATATATGAATTCCCGATGTCTCATGCTTGTGACTTGATTATGGTTTTTCGATGTGTGTAAGTTTTAACTGATTAACCTCGATAATCCGCAAGGGCACGGGTCATTCACGTAATACCTAAGGTGTCGATCCCACGAGGAAGGGTAATCTAATTCTAAAATCTAAGGTCAAAACAAATCGCAGAAATTCAAATGTAACGAAACTAAAACAAGAATGCAATTCAATCAAGCAAATCAATTCAAGAATCAATCATAAAAATATTAACAAATTAGCAGTTGCAACACACACTCAAGAATCAACCTAGGGAACTACCAAATGAGAGAAAGGGAATTTTACCTATCTTTAATGCTAACCTAATCAATTATGAATTACTGGATTATTGGTTCTAGACGATCTAGGGTTGATTACTCTATCTCGAGTTATAACCATTAACCCTAATTTATAGACCCTAATCAGATTATGAAAGTTGCAATTGCTTAATTAACAACCTATCCAAAACGCTAATTAGATCTAAAGTTGTCTAATAAACAATCGGAAACTATTGCAAGATCTCTCTTTGCACAATTTTACCGATTTGATTTTATTCTTGTTCTATTAAATCGCCTAACTCTTGTTAGCCCAATTTAATTATTTTTCACTTGATTCACCCTCTCAGCTTATCACTGAATTATGCAATTGTGGAAATTAAATAACAATAAATCGAGTAAAACATAAACAATCAAATTTCATTAAATCAAAGATAAAACCCTGGAGGTGAGTTTAGAAGCAACATCAACATCCAACAATCCTATCATCAACTATTATTCCAATCTATACAATGATGAAATTGAAAATAACAGGAAATACGAAATTGAATGGACGACAGGAAGCAGCGATGTCGAGAAACTCCTGATCTAGGAAGTACGTCGAGTTAGCTTCTTCTCCTCTTCTCTCTTCTCTCTTCCTTCTTCTTTTCCTCTATCTCTCGATAATTCACACTAGGGTTTCTCTGAAAGTAGCTGATGCAAAAGCTCCCTCCTCTTCTTTGTCTTATTCTTTAAATATCTTTTGTGTTCTAAGTAGCCCTAGGGTTTTTTCAGGGCCCAAAAGGTTCAAAAAATCCCTCAAAACTTGACATTTTTTAGTGTCTACACGTCTGCTCGACATAGGCCACAATTGTGGGCCACATCTGAGCCTTTTGTCACAATCGTGGCAAGTAGGCCACAATTATGGGCCATGTCTTAGGCTTTTGTCACGATCGTGGCATATGGGCCATGATCGTGGGCTGACTCCAGTGCTTCTGTCATGATCATGGCCTGTTGTGCCACGATCATGGGCCGTTGTTTCAGTCCTAGTGTCTCCAAAACTTCTCCGTTCTTCGATGTTAACGCTAAAACACTAAGAAACACATTAAGGTACCTCAAAAAACATAACAATTGAGATCAAACACTTATACTAACCCATAAAACACTTAAACATCAATAATTAACAAACTAACACAATTCTAACCTAAACACATACTAAATGATTGAATTAACCATTAAATACATATCAAACTAAGCCCTAAAATATGATGTAATTCAAACTTATCAACATCCCCATACTTGAATGTTTGCTTGTCCTCAAGCAAACAAAACAACAAACACACAACACATAATGCAATAATGAGACAGTGGCTTCAACTTCATACAATAAATTTAATTTAAAACACAATCATTCAAGTCATGTCAAATCATTAACAAACAAAATTTGCGACTAAGGGCTTTGAACTAAATATACATATTAATCTAGATCTAAGTGTTAATTTATTTACCCTTTTCAATTGCACACACACATTAATAATTCTTTGGTCATTCAAACTTTGTAACTACTCTTAAGTATGTTTTCATGAAAAGTCAAGCTATTACAAGTTCGGTAGGTTTTTATTAGAAAACACTTTTTTTATTTAAACAAGGAATTAGTCTTTTACTCGAAGGCAAACATTGGTGATGAATGTCGATCCGGTTACTCGACTAAGTCATTTTTTTATTAAGCTGCTTGGATGAAATCTCATTATAGCTTTTTGAAGCAGAGGCACACAGTTGTGATACGTGTCGATCCGGTTACTCAGCTACATTACGTTCTCAACTGGCTACTAGCTCTATTCATAACCTGAAGGCCAATTAACATTAATAAACACTTTTTTTAATTTAATGCCTACCTTGTTGCTTTAGCTACTCGTTTCCATGAAAAAATACTAGCAAAGTTACTTAAGTCAAAAGACCTCAAATTATGAATGAATGTGACAATTTAGAGGGTTATAATTTAACACTAAATCCTAATTAAGCTGCATATTTAACCAAAGAACCCCAATTCACTAATTTTTGCAAGAATCCTGATAGACTATGTTCAAAATTAAATAAATTTCAATCCATCTAAGCCATTGACACATTCACATGATTCTTCAAATGCAATCTAACAACTATCATATAATATGCAAAACTCACATTCAAATCAGAACACATAACCCTCCTTATACTTGAGCAACACATTGTTCTCAATGTGAGAAGGGGACAAACAAACACATGTGGAAAGAAGAGACATAAAATCAAAGTAAAACAAAAAGTAAGTAAAGACTAAAGGTAAAAAGAAAAGGGTTATAACAAGGCCTCATGGTGATGGAGGTAGGGAAGGTATTGGAGGTGACAGTTGGACACCTTGAGCCTCAAAATAACGATGGATACGACGTATGTCCCAGCTCTGACGTTGTTGAGTTCGGGCCATCTTCTTCATTCTTCTAGAGTTCTCCGCAAGTGTATCCGTGATTACCTTAGTGTTCGTGGAGATTGTATCGAGCACTTTCTTCTAGCCCAGTTTTTTTGTTTCTTCTTCCTCCTCAGGCTCTTCACTAGTTGAGTCTTCTTCTACCTATTGAGGCGATGTTGTACTCAAACTTGCCTGACTAGCCTTAATCTTCACATGCGTCTTTTGGTTGATATCCTAGAGTACCATGTTATAGGACTTAAGGATTTCAGCAAGCCATAGATGAGGGTGATTTAGGAAGTTTGGGAGATGGACAGTTAAACCACTACAGTCCACACCATAATACTCAGTAATGGCAGAAACTAAGTACCCCATACCTAAATTATTGCTCCTCTTGCGCAGAGTCGCAACAATAACGTCCAGCATATGTGTGGAGGTGCACACTAGAACGTTGTGATCCATGCACCACAACATGAAGAGTTCCTTTGTTAAACATTAGTTGGTTTCTAATTTATCAAAAACTAGTTGACACATGAATTTGTTCAATAACAAGTGCTCGTAAGTCCTTATAATGTTATTGTGGGCATTTTGGCATCGAATTACTCTAACCTAGTGAGCTCATTCTAATAGTGAGAAACACAAAAATCATTATGCTGATCGATAATGGAAGAATTGGAGAACCCACACATATCGCCCATGATTTTGATGTTTAGTTCATAAGCTCGTCCCCGTAACCTAAAGCATATTTCTCCTAGGTTCGTAGGAAAAGGAAGTAAAGAATTCTAGAGCGAGCTCTTAGTAAACAGAAAACTGGAAGTGTATGAATTTCTCCCACTAAATTCATTCTGCTAAGTTTTCTACCTTATCGCTCAATTTTAGCCTATCAAGCGTATCAAAATCAAAATATTTTGGGCCACAGTTTGTTTAGCATTGAGGGATTGGAAATGAATACCTTTCTCCTTTGTGTAGATCAGGAATGGTAATCTGAAGTCTACTGCCTTGTTCCTTCTCCCTCATCCTGAGACTTGGTTTCATCCCGGTGATTGATCCTGCTTTGCTGATTGCTTAATACATGGCATACTGGCTTGTGAGTAGGTAGAAGTTGGAAGAGACTAAAGGCTTAAAATTTTGGGTAGAGAGAAGTGAGAGTGATTGGAGGTTCTAAACTTAGAGAAATAAAGTAAAAATAAAAGTGAGTAAAAAAGTGAAGTTAGAAATGAATATTTAGGTGGATAGAGGGTAAAATGGTAAAAAATGAGTCTGAAATTCGCGTGTCCCCTTTTTTCCCTATTGATCGTGGCCTGCAATTTTTTTACCAAATTTTCTTTTCTTTTCTTTTCTTTTCTTTTGTCCTTCTCCACTTTTTCGAAATCACTTCTTAACTCTTTATGGTCCTTTTCCTGTCTTTGCTTACTTCCTCAATCATCAAATTCATATCAAAGTCCTATGCCTTCTCGATTTTATTTGGAAACAAAATAAACTAGTTACAGAATTCAAATATCTAAAAATTAAGGAAAATGACATCAATTTAATAGCCCATGGGTTGCCTCCCATGCAGCGCTTCTTTTAACATTTGTAGCTCGATACTCTTTTTTTGCTCAAGGTGGTTCGAATGAATCATGCAATAGTAGCACAGTCATCGATCTTACAATTTGTAGATGAGCTACCATACCTTGGATTCCATTCTTCCTATGAGTCTCCTTTCTTTGCCTTCTTCTTCACGATCGTTTCTTTCTATATGTATTTCCAAAATCCTCAATATCTTCCCATTGTCCTCGAGTTTTAGTTTCCTTGATATTAGTTCGAGGTAAGGGAGAACCATTGTCTTCTTCGACACTTTGAAGGCTATTTGATGCTTGCAGAATTCACCCCTATCAAAGTCAATTATAGAGTAGGCAATAGCCAAGAATGGTCATCCAAGGACCATAGGGGTTTTCACATCTTCTCTAATATCTAATATATAGAAGTCTGTGGCTGTGGGAAAGGTAAATTTATCAATTTATACTTGCACATCCTTAGTAACCCCCTCCAGTCGACTGTTCTATTCGTCGTCTTTACTAGCATCTTTGTAGGTTCTAACTCTCCTAACCTTAATTTTTGACTGAGAGTATAGGGCATCATATTGATAGTTGCTCCTAAATCTGTGAATGCCTTGTCTATTTCGAACCCATTGATAGTACAAGGAATGTAAAAATCCCCTAAGTCCTCTTTCTTCTGTGCTATGTTATGGTTTTCTTGCACTATGTGCTCCTTAACCTTCTTCAAGTCGAGGTTCCTCGATTTGCTTAATTACGAGCTCATTTGGAAGGAAGTTCATAATTACTTGTCCTTCTCCCTTAGCTCCATCTTCCTTCACATGTTCGAGTTTATTTTCCTGGGTCTGATTAATGGCCATGATTCGTTCCTTTTGGTTAGACTCGATATTACTTGGAAGGATTCTTGCATTCTGAGTAGAACTTACCTTCGTTAGTTAACTTACTTGGACCTCCAGATTGTGTATTGAAGAGGCATGGTTCTTAATGACTTGCTTGAATTTATTTTCAAGCCTCCTATGTGCATCCCCCATACCTCTAATTTTATCTAAAATCTTATCCAACTTGGATTTCATTAAGTTTTGTTTGTCTTGTTGGAAGCCTGATTGTCTTTAAGGTCTGAACTGTCCTCTAGCATTATTGTCCACGAGAAGTTAGGGTGATTCTTCCACCCAGGGTTGTAAGTGTTGGAGTAGGGGTTGTTTCCCCCTTCTCGTCTATATTGAGCTCCCATATAATTCACTTGCTTTGGATCACTTTCCTTCATCAAGAACCAGTCCACTGTATCATGGTTCATTTGTCCACAGGGTTCACACTTACGTTGTACGGCTTTCACTAGAGCTGACGACGAAGCTTTCATGTTGTTGAGCTGTCGAGTTAAGCTATCAACTTTCATTTGCATTTTTGTTATTTGATCAACAATTACAATTCCTTTTTGTTATCGGAAGGTAGTAGTTTCCGCTCGTTCAACCACAGGTAGCTATTACTCGCCATCTCCTCTATCAGCTCTTTTACTTCATCTACCATCTTTCTCATCAGTGATCCTCCTGAAGCTGTGCCAATTGTGTCTCTCGTATATAGGGTTACTCCATTATAAAGTGTTTGCAACAAGAATTCCTTGGGTAAGTTACGGTGTGGGTATTTCTGTTACAAATCCTTGTATCGTTCCCACGCTTCATAGATCGATTCCCCGTCACTTTGCTAGAAGTTAGTAATCTCCTTAATGATCTTCCTAGTCTTGGTCAAAGGAAAATACTTATCTAAAAAGGCACGAACTAGCTGATCCTAAGTCATGACATTGGCTGGGTTAAGGGAATGATACCAAGCCTTTGCTCTATCTTTAAAGGTAAAAAGGAAAAGTCTAATTCTGACTACATCTTCCAACATCTGATGGTATCGAAAGGTATCGCAGATTTCAAAGAAGTTCACTATATGTGCGTTAGGATCTTCATTTGTTAGTCTACAAAATTGCACATTCTGTTGAAGCATGTTTAGGAGGGCTGGTTTAATTTCAAATGATGCTGCTTGTACGGGTGGCCTAGCTACTCCTTGGTTAGCTGCATTGAACCCTGGTCTCATAAAGTCCATAAAAGTTCATTGTTGACGTCCTCGATTAGCTCCGTTGTAACACCCCAACTCCCGACTGGACCCGAACCCGACATCGACGGTGATATCCGAATCCGTGCCCCCACGCAGGATGGCGTGTCACATCACTTCACTAAACAAAAATCGGTATAAATTTTTTTTTTGAAAACTCTTATCACTTATCAATCATGAGGAACCATTTTTCCTTTTTAAAACTTTTGTCCATTTAAC
>JAOTAY010000191.1:44429991-44458515 GCA_025629805.1 Erythroxylum baracoense
AGACTTTTAAAGAAAGCAAAGGAAAACTTGTAGAGAGATATGAGAGCTTCTCTCTCTACCAACGGTAATAGCTGTTTATTAATTATTTGACTTAAATGAATTGTTTGATTAAGATTGAAAAACTTTTTGGCTGTTTAGTTAAGAGCTGGTTAGGTTGATTGATTCAACTTAACAAGCTCATGTTTCACAACCTAATTCAATGCACCGCGTGGAGTTAGCTTACTCATTTTTGACAGTCTTACCCCCTCTTCAGAGACTCTACAACACGCACTCAACACTACCCCACGTTTCCACCATCGTCTCTTTCTCACGCTCACGACTCACGCACGCACAGCACACTGCTATCGTCTCTTCCTCTCTCCTGTTCGTAGCACCGGCCACCCACTCCCCAACCTTCACGCAAGCAACCTTCACTTCTACCACAACACAGATTCTTACCTTTGGTCGCTGAAAACACACAGAGGATGATCGCGTTGAGATTTATGAAACGTAATTGAGAAAGAGACGGAGGCAAGCTTCAGTCTTCTGATGGAGTTGGTCGTTTTTCACCCCTTTCACAAAACGATGTCGAACTTGTGGACATCCTCACTTGCAACATTGTTGTCTCAAGTACAACGTTATTGTGTCAATAAGATGGCTCTTTTCTAGTCCAACGCTGTCATTGTATCGTGTTTTATTTTGTAACAATGTGTGTTTTATTTTGTAACAATGTGTGCTTACAAGTTACCACGTATTTGTTACTGGCCTAAAACATTAAAAAACTTATTAAAACATTCAATAAAAATTGAAAATTAAACCTATCATTTTTCTTTAGAAAGAAGATGAAACAGAATATTAATATTCACGGAGTGACCTTTAAAAGGATTTTTATGTGTTTTAATAATTCTTAAATTTTAAATTATAAAATTTTCTAAAAATGGTTATTATTATTATTATTATTATTATTATTATTATTATTATTATTATTATTATATGTTCTATGTTTTTATTAGAGTTATAAATTTAATTTTTGTAAAATTAAATATCTAAAATCTTTATTCTTATAAGAATATTCATCGAAATACTAAAATATATAATATTCATACCTTTATAATTTTTTTAAAGTCATATTCTTATAAGTCATTTTATACGTAAACAGCTAATTTTATTAAACAGACAAACAGGTAATGCAATCCGCTAATCAAATCAGCTAATATAATCAGCTATTAGCTAATAGCTAAATGTGATCAGCTGATTGCAAAATAGGGCCAAGGAAGAAAATAATGAATTCTCAAATAAATTTCAGAGAACAAATATAAACTAAAAGTTATTTAGTCAAACTACCATAAATCATTTTTCATTTCTTTCCCTACTATCGTTTACTAATATTATATGTTATGAATTTATTTGACGTAAATTTAACATAATTATTCATTAAAATAAATAATTTTTTCTATTAATTTATAAATAAAACAAAAGGAAAACATAATTGTTTTCCTTTCGTGTGTTATTTAGGGATTAATTTTTTCCTTTTTTCTTATACTTTGGAATTCTTTTTTTATCTTAACAGCGTTCTTATAATAGAAAAAAAAAGTCAATTTTATTAACATCTTTTAGTTTCCTTTCTTCTTATTTTTTCCCTTATTTTTTATAATTTTTACTTTTCTCTTAAATTAAAATTTTAACATGTTCTTATGTTAGCAGATATTATTATTCATCACAATAATAGTTGGAATTGAGTGCTAATAAAATAAATTTGAATGATCTTTTAAACGTTCATAGTGTTTTTTTTTAATTTACCTTAGATTTATTACTTTGTTAACATATTCAAATAAGTTCGTTGTTAATTTTCGTTTCTTACAATTTTTCATTAAAATTTTTTATTCATATGCAACCATCCTTCTAATTCTAACATTTTTATATGGACCATTAAATCTTAAATTTTCATGTTTACTTTTATTTTTTCACTTTTTATATCTTTTTTCTTAATTGTTATACTTACTTTTTATAAGATGAAATATATTTTATAAATTTTAATAACATTATTTTCTTTTAACAAGCAAACATAGGTCAATTTAGTAATTTATAGTTTCATGTGGGTCATTTAAAAAAATTTCTCTACTAATTAAAAATAAAACTACGTACTATTAAATTTTTCCGTACCTATATGTTAAGAGATTTTTATAAGTGCCGTGGATGTTAGTTTAACCGAGGACATCTTTATAAAGCAAGACTGCAATAATTAATTAGTGGGTGTGATAATATAAAGTCGCCAAATAATTTGAATAGAAATATTTTGTTTGATTTTCTACAAAATTATGTAAAAGAATAATACACGACTGGACCAACCACTTTTGGGGAAGGCCCCTTAACATTTGTGAAGTCGTTGGTATGGATACACCGGCCGTTCCAGCCCACCTACTGCTTTCTCTTGCATCCTATCCTCATTTGGTAAGGACGTCTTTTTTTTTTTTTCTGAACATTAGAATTACCTTAATGTGGTCATAAAATTCGGAGATTATTGAGTTTTTACTTGAGGGAGGGTTTGAAGTAACTGATTTTTTTTTTCTGAACATTAAAATTACCTTAATGGGGTCATAAAATTTGGAGGTTATTGAGTTTTTACTTGAGGGAGAGTTTGGAGTAAATGATTATATGTTTTTTTTCTGAACTTTAGAATTACCTTAATGTGGTCATAAAATTCAAAGATTATTGAGTTTTTACTTGAGAAAAAGTTTGGAGTAATCGGTAAAAGTTAATCCTTTGTAATTATAAGATTATAAGTTCAAATTATTAAAACAGTGTCTTTGTAAAAAAATTATAAAAGAAAGACTTGGTATATTGATACTTGTGTATAAATTGACTTTTTAGATGATAAATTTTAGAGTAACTGATAAAGTTATTTTTTTACTATAAAATTACAATTTCAAATTATAAAAACAACTTTTTATAAAAATATAAAAAAGTTACCTATAATATGACCTCTTCAAAATTTTGCAAAATGAAAAAAAGTTTGTAGTTGATACCTTAACTTGCCTTGAAGGATGTATATTTTGACAAAAACAGCATAAAAGGGATCAAATATAAATTTAAAATATGTAATTTATTAATTATGTACATTATTTTTAATACATATGAAAAGTAATAAATATAAATTTTATTAATATTAAAAAAATTAAAGATCAAGAAAAATATTTATTTTTTATTAGCTAAACAAAGAGAACAATTTTCCTAAAGTACGATATGATTACGGAGGAGAAAACAGGCTAGATTAGGGTCATTAGGATTGGATTTGGTGGTTGGTTCCTTCTTGAGGGAGACATTAATGATTCACGTGAACATTGTCCTCCCAAGACCCTACTTTCGAGGCACCCACCAAAAGATTGCAAGAAGGAAGTTGTGGGTTTTGTTTTAGTTTCTTGTAAGATTCAATATTGTCCATCTTTAAAGACTAAAGATCTTAACTTTGGTTTAACTTTGGTTGCATGTGGGCTTGTTTGCACTCGCTTAAAGTTCCAATCTTGATACTCTGCATCTGATTGTTTGTGAGATATGATTCTAGGTAGTTGTTGGGTACTTTTCTACTTTTGAAGGCGATTTAGTTTCTGATTGGACTATTTGTTGTCAACGAGTATTTCGTGGTGTTGTTCAGATCGTAGACTTGGTGTTTGATAGCTTTTCTGGAAATCGCTTGACTTCTTGCTTTACTCAGTGCTGATTTAACTCGACTTTCCACCAACAATAGATCCTTCTAATTTGTCGATTTTTCTCGACCCTGCTTTTTCTATGGATTCATTCTGCTGTGATTTGGGTACATAAATGTAATATGTGTGCATTTTGGTACTTTAATTATGGTGCGAAGCAAAACGAGTTGTTCGAATGATGTTGGACAACTTACCTGTTTTTAAGTTTTTGCCGTCGTTCATATCACCAAGCACCATTAAATAAGTATTGGGTAAATTTCATTTTTCTATATTTTGATTTCTCATTCCCAGGATCTGAAACAAATCCGGTACCTATTGGCTGCCTGACCTATTTATGCTATCAAAAAGCTCTTCATCAATTTACCTTTTTCTGTGATTTTATCTGTTTCAGCTTTCGTAAATTTAGTTGTTGGTTTAGATATACTTCATAGATGTTGCGCAGCTTGAAGTCTACTTTTCTAAGAAAAGTATTGGGTGCTTCTCTATCAGTTCGTAGCAGCTTCAACGGGAACGACACTAACTGTGCGATAGCTGAGTAATGCTTATTGATGTTGATGCAGGTGCTTTTCCATGATAACCTCGTGAACTATTTGGTTGCAATACTATGAACAATCTGTTCAACGTATAGCACTACTGTATTTGGAATATAAAGATTCATAAACATTTGAATATACTATACGGAAAGATGGTTACGAAGCTAGAAGCTGTCAAGGGTGGTGGAGGATCCATCAGAGTTGGGACGACAGGGACTATCAGTTCCTTGATGACAAAGGAATTGGACTCCATGAAATCTGCACCACAGACACCAGTGTCTTGTCACGATAAGCCTAGAACTACTCCTGTTTCCATTTCCTGTAGTGTTTCTACGCCTAAAAGATTACAAGCAAGGAAATCATTGCATGAAGTGACTAGCAGTGGCAGCAGCAGCCTGAGTCACCGCGGTTCTGAGACACAGAGAACATCGAAAAGCTACATTAAGAACAGTCATCGAACCCCCATACTCCGGTCAACTTCAGATGGAACATCTGCCATTGAAAGATCCAACAAGAAAGGAACTAACTTTGTGGAAATTGTGGACATAAATTGTGGCAACCCCGATAGAGCATGGGCTAGCCCTTTGTCCAACAAGCTCAAGAAGCTTGGTTTCTCAAAACTATCTGATAGCATTATCTAAAATTGCAACTTCTTGGCATCCGATTTGAGATTCCTGTAGCTGAACCCAGAAGCCCCTACTGGCCTATTATTGTCTGACACTTCAACCGTAGAGCATATGCTTGTTAGAATCCTGCTTCCTCCTTTCTTTTTCCTTTTTGGGGTTGTTATCACTGACCCAGAAATAGGTTTACGTTGACTGCTTGTTGAAGCTACGCTGGTAATATGGGAATGAGACTTATCCGAGATCTGTTGATGGCGTACTTCAAGCTGGCTGAAGTAGTTGATTTCTTGCATTAATAGAGACCCAACAGTGCCTGTAGTGCCTATTTCTACAGGATTATGAGCAGCCATGGCTTCATGGGATTGAGTGGCAACAACGCCTGCTTTGTACATGACTTTGATTGTTCAATAGAGGAAGTTTGCCGATGAAGTGAAGTCACTTTATCGTCTTGGTCTTGTTGGAGGTGTTGCTCTTGGACGCTTGTCTATAGGGCACCAAAAGTGCTTTCACATGAATTCCTTACCTCTCATTCTTTATCCAAAGACGTGCATTACGGCTTCCACTGTTAGATTAGATGGCCATAAGAGTCATTCTATATTTCTATTCGATGTGTTTGCATTGAAAAACACTTAGTTTGTTCACTACTGTATTTAAAAGAAAGAAAAGTCTTTTTTTCTCTTTTTAACTTGTCTGGTTCGCATGCTTTTTTTCGATGGGTATGGGCCGAGATTACGATTGGTATTTGATGGTGAATTGGGACAAATATTGGTGGTTGCGTTAATGACAAGCATATTTGTAACATTTTCCCAATTGGGTCTCAAATGATGCTTTGAGACTTTTATGTTCAGTTTAGTAGGTATTGTTTTCTAGTTCTTTCTTGACTGGCAAGTGAAGCAAATGAACACTGCACATGATTCAGGACTGCTCTCTGCTTTAATGGGTTCTGTTAGGTGTCTCATTTTATTGTTGAGACATGAAAAGGCCTGATCAGCAGTCACAATATGTTAATCCTGTTGTGAAAGCAAACAATGTGTTTTCAATGGTTCCAGTTTCCACCTTGGTAAGAAAAGTGGAAAAATACAAGTAAGGAAAGCTCCTTTGCGTATTGAGAGCTGTACATGTTGTAGAGTTTAAAGTTAACTTTGAGCAGAAGATATAAAAAGAACCAACCACTTCATAATCACATGAAAGCTTAGTTTTGCTATTCAAATCTACACAAAAGGATGGTTTCACTTTTCAACAACATTTGCTTTTAAAAAGATATTCAGAGAGTTTAAATACCTTGAAGAAGATAACTATATAATTGTGTAATTTAATTCCACTTAACCGGTGAAATAATATTGACTCATAGTTATGCTTTTATACCTTTATCTTTTCATCTGTCATTATTTGGTTCTATCATGGCTTTCGTTTTTCTTTTCATTTTTAAATTTAATAAAAATATCATAAAATAATATCAGAATTTGATTTATGATTAATTAAATACATTATTTATTTATTTATTTATAAAGAATTGTACGAATATAATTTTATAATTTAAATTTTAAATTTTATTTTAAAATAAAATATTTTTTATTCTTATTTAATAAATATATTTTTAAATTAAAAATATCTTTAAAATACATAAGACACTAAAGGGTTAATTGTAAAAAAGTTTCAAATTTTACAAAATTTTGTAATAATAGCCTCAACTTTAAATAATGGCAGTAAAATGTTCTAACTTTTAATTTTTAGCAAAAATAGTCCGATATTAATTTCTATATTAATGTAAATGGGGTAATTTATTACCACGTGGATGATAAATATTGTATTTATGGCATGTATGAATTTTCACTTAATAAATTAAAATTATCAAAAACTCAAATAATTATTATTTTTAATTTATTAGATAATAACATTCATATGTAGCATGAATACAATATGTAGTAAAAGTACTAATCTAATGTTGATCGCCACATTATCCATGTTAGCGCAGAATTTGACATGAACTATTTTTGTTAAAATTTAAAAGTTATAACTTTTTAATACTAAATTTTAAATTTTGGACCAGTATCGTAAAAATGAGAAAAGTTCGAAATTTTTATAGTTAACCTAATACTAAATTCAAAAATAATTTCTTATGAAATAATTTTTAAATACCAAATGTTTCCTAAATTAAATAAAAATAGTTTATTAAATAAAATTATACAATTGTTTTACTTATTTAGTTATTTGCTTTAATAAATATAATAAATATTGTATAAAAGAAATAATAAAATTAATTATCTCAATTTTTTAATATTAATAAAAATATATTCGCATTAACACTAACAACTAAATAAGAAATTGGAATATGTCCCTAATTTTAATTGTCCAAAGTTTGTATTGAAGGCTTATGCATAAGATCATATTTCATAATTCACCACACATGAAAAGTATAATTACGTTTTTAAAGGTCTTATTACGTTATACATGAAATATTTATTTTTATCTTAAAAATACATTAAAATAACTGTGCATGTAATCGATAAATTGAATAGATAATTTTTATAAAAAAATTTATCAGCAGTTTTGTAGTTTGTACACTCGCAAATAATCGTGAACCGCTTGATCTGCGTGCAATTACCTTGAAGCTAAGTGATCTGACACATGAGCAAACTCTAGCCATTTGGCCCATTTCTGATTTCATTTGCACGTTGTGAATGGATAGAGTTAAGAAGTGAACAGATGATAATATCTATCTACTGGTTGAGTGGCTTAGAGAGCAGAAGTTATGGCCACAATCCCATGTACAAGCTGCTATTTTTTCGTCAACAAAGCTGTAAAGTCTCAATCTTGTCTACCCAATTTCACTTCTCAGTTTCTGGGTCTCAAAAGTAAGGCTGGTTATGCAAGACCCTTCAATATTGGACCCTCAAATGGTTCGAAAGTGAAGTGTTGGTTCAGGTTTGGTAAAAATGGTGTTGATGCTGAAGGTGCTGGCATTTATGGCAGTCAGTCCCGTGATGACTTTGATAGAGATGATGTTGAGCAGGTTCTGTCTATCACTCTCTCTTTATCTCCCTCTCAAGGGAATTGCCTGATTCATTTCTTATCTTTTATGGTTCCCGTATGCTTTTTCACATGTTTCATTCTTTGAACTTCTGGAGTTGTGCTTGCATGTTGGTTTGATTGCATTTGCAAGAGTCGTGGGTTTGAATGCTCTTGGCTATGTGTGAATGAAACTGTACTTGGGATGGAAATCTTGCAGTTGTCAATTGAATGATTACGTTAAACACATTTAATTGCATTTAGGTGCAAAATAGTCGTTGCCAAATGTGATCTCAGAGCTTAGAGGTTAATGAGGTTTTACTAGGTCCAGTTTTCAATTAATTCTTTTTTTATCTAATGCGTTGATTTTGCCAAGTTAGGAGTGGCAACTGTATGTATGGGCAGTGTAATTTTGGGGCCAAGGTAGCTCCACATTGATGCTCAAATTGCATATCATTGACTCTTAGCTGCATTGTTGAGAAGCCATTTCCAGTACTAAGTTGCTCCAATCCCTGACTTTCTGGCATCAATGCACCCAATGGTTGTTATGAAAGGTGCATATATGAATCTCGAGGATAGCCAGGTCATGTAACTCAAGGAAGAATAGTACTTTCTATGAAATGCCTCTAAAGACCTGTCTCAGTGAGATTCAAAGAACTTGTGCACTCCTGAAATTCGATCTTAGTCTCTTCCTCTCCTATGCTTCCCTGATGCTTTCAGTTGAAAGATTTGGTGCTTTCTTGTATCTTGTAGGAGTCAAGCAGGGCTACTAGCTTAGCCTAACTAACAGCTATAGGATATAGCATCGATATATTTTCAGTTTTGTTCATTGTGTCTATCTCATCATAAAAACACAAATCCAAATAGTTTGAGAAGGCTTATTTGCAAGATATGTACATTCTCTGTTTAGAACACTTAGAAATACCATTGTTGGCTTTTAATAAATGGGGAACTTCCACAGATTGACGGTATAGCTTTTGCTTCTAAATTCCAGTGAGGTATCTCTTGCAATCTCTTCAATTTCTAAAACTTGTTCTTAATTGGTTTGTTGCGTTTGCAACAATCTGTTTTTTTTTTTTTAATTCTATGTTCTTGATACAATGAGGACACAACTGGGCTTACAGACGAGTACAACTATGAAATACTTGGATTGAACATCCTCTACCCTTGTCCTGGAATTTTATCTTTTTATTTGGTTCAATTGCTGGTGTAATTAGGAAATGATTGATGATGCGTCTTAATTTGTTTTGGTATCTTGGTATGGTCAATGTGTATGGACAACCTCATTAACTGAAAAGCTTCCGTATCATGTAGTACTTCAACTACATGGGAATGCTTGCTGTTGAAGGTACATATGATAAGATGGAGGCTCTTCTAAGCCAAAACATTCATCCAGTGGACATCTTATTGATGCTGGCTGCGTCAGAAGGGGACAAGCCAAAAATTGAAGAGCTTTTAAGGGCAGGAGCAACTTACAATGTCAAGGATGCCGACGGAAGAACTGCGCTGGATAGAGCAAGTGAAGAGATCAAGGACTTCATCCTTGGGTTTTCAGTTCAGAAGTCATGATTAAGATAGATGAACATGTTCTTCTTAATCAAATTGCCAGAATTCTGGTTTAGCTTTCACGCCAGCTAAATAACTGTTCAAGATAGTTTTTTTACTTTATTGTTTTTCTTTTAGTTCTGAACTATTTTGAAGGGAGAGGGAATCAGTGAGTAAATATCTGATCAATTTCAAAAAGTTTCACTTTGAAGTCTTTTTACACCTGTTTATTCTAATTTGCCCTTCAAAACTGATATAGGATGCATCACAAATCATAGACAAATGGTCAACATTGGAAAGCACTAATTGCTCTGTATGAAATACAAAAGCGAATACGATATAGTAAGGTATCATTTCATTTGAAATAAAGCTCCAAAAGCTTCTTCAATGTGTCAAATACACTTGTGAAGGGGTTAAATGCAATCGGGGCTTTCAATTCTAGATCAGGAAATTGGTTTGTGAGTGCTTTCTGCATGCTAGACATCGACATCATTGCTGCCAGCTTACTGTTCGACATTTCTTCACAGTCTTGGGGAGTGTCCTTGATTTTGCTTGGATCATAACCAAAATTCGCCAAATAAGCTTTGTACTTCTCGATAAACTCAGGCCCAGGGTTTGGCTTCCTTGAGTAAATCTGCATGATGGAAACATTAAGATGAGATTCCTTAAGGCTTACTTCATTTCCAGGCATAAATTTTAACCAAGAATCAGAAAGAAAAAAAATGGGGAGAAAACGCATGCACAATGATCTCAATCAACACACAAACTTGACAGTGTTTGACAAAGCCATGTTTGAGAAGATTCTCCATAATTGCTACAATAGTTAACCAAGTAAATAAACTATTAGGGAATATAAATTACATAAGGTACATTCTCAATTTCCAAAATTTTTTAACGTGAAAGAAGTTAAACAAAAGAAAATATCACTATCTTCACTAGTAGTGGCATCTTGAAAAGGTCAATTCACATCAACTAGTGGCATCATCTTATCTTTCTGTGAGTTGCAAAAGAATGTAGTTAGTAACTTGAAATCAATATACCACATAAATCTGCATACTTTTAGTAATATTGGCTTCCCATCTCTCATACCTGAATAAAACTTTTATCTTTTGCTCCTGAAACAAGTGAGAAGTTGTCATAATCGGTAGCAATGACGTCATAGGGCTCCTTGGGGATAAAAGGCAATGTTGGAAAACGGAGGTAACATTTCTCCTTAATCATCTCTTTCTTATCCAAATTGGTTTCATTCATCTCCAAATCTTCTTCTGACAGGCATTGAACTTTTCCCCTTATGCCAGTAATATATCCATCCGGTCCTCCATGAACACAAAAAGTATCTACCTGAATGGCTGGTGCATCCATGTCAAATGTATATACACCCTGCAGGTTACTATTCAACATGAGCGAGCCTAAGACATTGAGGGCAAGAAGTTTTTAACTGAGTAAAACATGGTTAAGGCAAAGATAGGAACCTTGAATAGGTACAACGAAAATTAAAAAAAGGGAAAACAGTAAAGAACTGCTAAGGTAAAAGCCATTATAGAACTGCATATTTTGCACTTCGTCACACCGATCAACATCTTCAACACACACAGCAGCACAAATGCAAGTAAAGTGGTTCATACAAGGACGAAAATCTTCACAGCAAGTTAACAGCAAACACAAGTCTTACAGTTTACCTGGGTGCAATGGCAGTCTTCTTGTCCTTGTCCAGCAAATCCTCGTTTTAGAGAAGCTACCTCAAACCACCTTCCTGAATATCTGACAGGGTCAAAATCCTTAGCTGTCATACCTCTCATCATCATTAGCTTTCCACTTGGTCCACCAGAATTTTCATCAAGTGGAAGAGTTATTATATTATCTGCAGCATTTGCAAGTTGACATATATTGCGGAAATGAGATACATCTGCTGCAGCTACCTACGAAAAGGTAAGCATAGATGTCAGAAATTTTCTTGAAAAGCACAAGCTCATGTTGTTAAATATCAATTGTCAAGTCAACCCTTTCAATCTTGCCTCTCCTAAGTTCAGGAGCTCCAACCGGAAATTAGTTCTGTTTGTGATTACTTGTTAGTTGTTGCAATTTTTAATTGAATAATTTGACGAATGTCTACTTCAGAACATGCTAACATGGCCATGCAAGAAGGCGTGCACTTTACCTCTAACAGAGTCAAACAAATGATTCGGCAACATCAATAATGAACTAAAAAAGATTCAAATTAATGTTCGGTGGATAAGAAATTAAGGAAATAAAGTGATACCAAACTGTTACTAGTTTATAATCCGAAATTAGAAAATAACCATTAAGCCACTACCAAATTAGACATTTCAGGATGGTATAAGTTTACAAAACTAAGATGAAGATGCAGAAAAGAGATACTATAAAGTGCAAGAAATATGAACTCACCTGAGCTGTTTGAGAGACGCACATTATTGATGCAACAAAGCCCGATAGCACAAGCCTAACAACTCCTTTAGTTGAGATGGGGTTATCTAGTGAGCATTTTATGACCATAGCCGGAACTCCTCTACAGAAGAAAATAAAAGAAATTCAATACAGTAGGGAATACTATATAAGTCAATTTACACGCTTCCACAAGTCTGAATATACTTGTGAAGAGAGATTGCAGTGCCTCTTTTGTTTCAAAGCTGCAAAGAATCTGAGTTGGGTATTGCAGCAATTGATAACTAAGCAATAAGCCAATTGTTGCAAATAATGCTCCTGAATTCACCCAGCGAAACTCGTATCTGGAAGAGAAAATCTTTGACAGACATCGATACTACGAAGTACGAAGTAGTGGAACCAACCACTGATCTTCATTACACTTTTCAACTGAAGTTAATTCTCCTTTTACTTGTTCAGAAAAGAAAAAAAAGCCGGATCATCAAAAGAAATCGATCTACATTACAATCAAACCATGAAAAACAATATGTCATTTCAATATCCCATAACTGGAGGTGCGAAGGTAAAAAGTAAAATGATGTACTTCATCCTCGCAAAGTCACCACCTTTAACCGATGATTAAGTTCCTGCATTGATGGAGTTGCAAGAGGTATAATGAAATAAAATTATTTAGATTAAAAAAAAAAAGCTGCCCGGTTCATCAATCATCTGTCACGTGGGTTCTAAGGAACCAAAAAAGGGAAAGATCAGATGTACATGTTAAGATACGCAAATCGGTTGTGTGTAGGTTTTTGTGGGTACCTGGGCATAGGAGGAGAGTAACTGCGAAGGAGAAGTGGCCATGCTTGTTGATGGTAGCCTAGAGTTGTGACATGAACCATTTCTGTGTCTCTGTCCCTGTATTTTCTCTCTTTTTATATATATGTATAAATAATTTGTTCTTTTAGTGCTTCAGAATCGCACAGCCACAACTGAACGCGCTCGGCACTGTCTTTCTCACTCGTGTAAGGTGATGCTATCTGTTCTGTCCTGTTGTTCGAGTGGTAACAGCCAACTACTACTGACCGACGCAGTAATGCGACGGCGTTTTCTGATTTAAGGCAGTACAACATTGATGGATAATTAGCCCCATGGCAACTTAAGAACAACATGCAGCTTCGTTTTGGAATCTTTTGGAACAGCTTCAAATAAATGCTTAAAGTGGTAAGCTTACAGCTAAATTAACAAATACTATAAGAACATATTGTTATGGCATAATCACTTGCATACTTAGTTCTTCAATTTCTACCATGGGCCGATAAATCTATCAACTACGTCTAAATTCCTAAGCTTTAAATATAATTCGGTATATTACATTTCCTAATGAATATCTGAGTCCTTCCCACAAAAGAAATTGGGAATTCTTCATAATTACAAGACGATCACATCCAAGTGAAGCATAAGAAGTTAGCACGACAGACATCAGAAGAGACTGCGTTTCTGGGTTCCAGCAGTAAGCAGGTCGAAAAATGAATCCTTACTGCTGCTGTCCATTTTACTTTCATCGTCTTGGACATCTTTATCATTTGCAGTCAATATCGCCTGTCTTTTAATTGATACAGAAGTTTCCGCTAAGGGGGCGGGTCTTTTAACTGAGACAAAAGCAACTGCCCTTGCAGTAGACTTCGATGTCAAAGGTCGTGG
Source organism: Erythroxylum baracoense (assembly GCA_025629805.1). Classification (NCBI taxonomy): domain Eukaryota; kingdom Viridiplantae; phylum Streptophyta; class Magnoliopsida; order Malpighiales; family Erythroxylaceae; genus Erythroxylum; species Erythroxylum baracoense. The sequence continues at coordinate 44,443,471 of JAOTAY010000191.1, forward strand.
ACTTGGAGATGAAGTTAAGGCTCCTTCAGGCTCAACTTCAGGCGGAAGTTGTTTGACAGGAGTTCCTGCTACATCCAGATTATCCTGCACTTCAATATCTTGTTCAACTTGCTTTCCATGATCAGCCTCAAGATAACGCCCTGCAAACAATCCCTTCTTGTCCTCCGTGTAAGCAAAACCTTCTTTGGCAGGGGAATCCTCATTTATCTTCTCAGTGTCAGAATCATCTATAAGAGACAGATTTTAGCACTACTAGACAGAGAAAGGGTAAGAACCAAAAAAATAACATTTACAAGCAGAACAAACTGAAATCACTATTAAGTACAAAAGTCAGAGCCAGAGACGAACAATTTAATTTTGAAACCACAGGTCGAGGAGTTTTCTATAATATTGAGCAGTTAAACATGGGATGATTTCAATTCTTCAATATAACAGTTTAGGTTCAGATGACGATTCATAAGTAGACAAATACCTAAAGCACCTACAGAAAAGTTGAACTATAAAGCAACAAATTTGTTGTAGCCTTCAAAAACGAATCCAATAGCAATAATGTTAAGTCATGGTAATTGATATAGTAATGTCAACCTCATTACTCCAGAAGCAATTATGTTTTGGAAACTACAAGGAAGGTACGATGAACTAGAAAGAGTGATTAGTACACACTCTGTGCAAAGATGCACTTTGAGCTAGATGCTAAGATAACCTCTCCAAAGAACAACATATAAGAAAAAATACAGAAGCTATAGAGAGAGGCTGCTGGCTAGCAAATGGTTAGCTAAGTTTTCTAGAACACAAGAACATAGAAGGGAAAGGAAACTAGAATGATGCTGAAAATTAAAGAATGTAAACCAGAATAAGTCGTCACTGTAAACATTCTTACCTCCAAGAAAAGACTCGATGCTTTCATATCGGGGAGCTGAGGTTCCAACAGAGGCATCTTTATTACCCTCATCTTGACTTATTAAATTTTTCTTCGGCGTTGCCTCCAGTAAAACAAACTTATCTGTCTGCCATATGCATTCTAGAGTGATAAAATCCCTCTTTATTGGGTAACATTCTCTAAATACCTATGTTTCAATTGAAGTGCAAAGAGAATCAAAAAACAAATGTATATGTAAAACTGTGCAGAGATAACAAAAATTGCACAACACAAAGGGGTAACAGACCTCAACTCCTCCCTGAATTATCTTCACAGATTGCTTCTTTTGGGATATGGAAGAAACCACGTTGAACACAGACACAACATCCAGTAATATCTATAGAAACAAAATGAAGATAAATTTCATGCACATAGATCAACTAGCATTAGCTCCGGTATGATCAAGGTTACAAAACTAACATCTACTGTCCTGAAGAGTAAGGACGATGGGACCAGAAACCTATCTAGTAGTCCATCAATCAGGTGGATTTGATATAAAATGAACAAATCTACATAATTTCCTTATCGACACAAGCTTTTCAAGCATCTACTTTTATATCTCTAATCAAAGATCCATCTTTTTTGTTGTGCTCCAAACTAAACATAACTTCAATTGTAAGAGAATTTCTTTAGTTTGTGAAATATGAACTTACTTGTTGAACTAAAACTCGTAGGCGTGCAAGTAGCGCCAAAATTGTCAATGAAAACCCCATAAAGAAAGAACGTGCCACTAAAACAGATACCTCACTGCTGGATAGTCAAGAAAAATATGAAGAAATCATGTGGACCAAGATGCCTCTCAAGCATGGTTCAAATGTCAATGAGAATTCATCCATATAGTAAAGAAGATGAATAGTAAAGATTCAAATGAGTTGCTTCAAGAGGTACAAAAAAGTTCATGGAAAAACAATCAGAAAGAAAAAGGTAATAACCATAGTCTTGCAGGAAGATAAGAAGGTCCAAAAGTTAAAACAAATCTAGCATTCATGGAAAAAAAATCAGAAAGAAAAAGTATGGTTTTGCAGGAATATAGGAAGGTCAAAGAATTAAAATAAATCTAGCATCGGAAGCTAATAGCATACATAGAAAACTGAACAGAAGCCCAGGTGCTAAGCAACAAGGGCTATGGTAGAAAATACAAAGGCTGACTGATAGAAGATTTGTGACAAACAGGAAAAAGAAAAGAAAACTATTTAATCAACAAACAGGTTAAGAAATTATCTCAAATAAATATTTCCAAGTCATAAGTTCAAAATTAACCAACAAACAGGAATGGATACACAGCCGCCTTAAACATGGGTTCGACCATCTGGAACAGAGATATAAGTAAACTATTTCAGTAAACGCCATACTTGATTGAGATTTTTGTTAGCTCTTTACCACTGTTATGATTTAAAAGAAGAAAGTTAAAGAAAAGTAAAGAGTGTTGCTTTTATGATAATAGGAGTAGCTGTAGAATAAATGTGGTACAAAAAAGATGTGCAATAGAAAGATGAGACAAGGAAATGTATACTTGTGAGAGTAAGCGTGCAGCTCCTAAGAGTCGCTCCATAAAGTTGGGAGTTCCACGATCACACTTTCTCCACTTCAAACTGTAGCATATGTCAATGTTCCACGTACAAAAATAACTGTGAGGTAATATTTCGTAATTTAAAATTTCAAGAAACCAATGTCAAGATTTACTTATAGCAAAGGTTACACAATGGACAAATCTTCCTCTTATTGAAAGTCTTGAAAAATATCATAGTATGCGCACTTCAACCATTCATTTCTTATGAACAAGGCATACATCTAGAACGAAATCAATGTACCCCTCCAAAAGGTGAATCTTTTGTTTTGGTTTCTCTGCGGTGATAACTTGAAAGCAGGAATTCAGGATATCATTCAATTTAACTGACTGCAAAAGCCTCAAATCCCTTCTTACCTACGTCCCAAAGTAATTCATATTAACAAATTCAGAATGCAGATGCATAGACACATATCATATCAAGAAAGAGCCATCATTAAGTTCAACTCATAATAATTCAGCCAACTTAAAAGTTCGCTTTTCTTTGCATATACAAATACAATACCAAAAAGCGCAAAACTTTCCAATTCTTTCTTTCTACTCAAATTCCTCAGTTCAATTACCTAAGAGAATAAAACAAACACCTCATCAGCTTGACTGAAATTCCCTTTTCTACTTCCTGAAACAAATAACGCTTCGCAACCTATTAAGAATTTTGCTCTCCTATATTCAAATATACTCGGAAGCCAGATGAAACTCAATGAAAATTTCAGTAAGATATAGCATAAACAATCCACAAACACAAAAATTGGCAAATGTTTACCTTAAGCAGATACTGAAAATAAGAGCACCTTCTATGCTGGTTCTTGTTCTTGTACACCATTCTCTCAAAAACCCCGCACTCAGCCTGAAGCTGACTCATAAACGACTGCAATCTTTCATTTACAACTTCGATTTCGACACCACTACCCATGTTGCGATCTGTTGTATCAAAAACCGAAAACGTAATTTCTATGGATTGAGCAAGGCTTTAAGCTTTCAGGGGCCACCATAGGCGTTTTTATAGTTTAGTCAGGTCGGGTCGGGTTGGTCCTATTGAAGCCTGGACTGAATTTGGCGGCAGCATAAGCCGGGCTGATAATTGATAAGTTAGTCCCGAGTATAGTCCAAACAAGGTAGACTGTAATGGGCTTGAAAATTGATGAGTTAGGCCCAGGTTTAGTAAGAATTATGTACTAATTAATAACTCAAATGTAATGGAAACGAACAATCATCACCTTGAAATATACATAATAATAATAACAATTCATGAATTATATATACTGAATAGGTTCCTTACTTAATCAATAATTCATAATTAACTTTTTGTGAGTCATTTAGGAATAATCTCTTTATTAATTAGAGATAAAATTCTATATAATTGGATCTCTTTAAATCTCGCATGTTGGTGAAATTTTTATTGAATATTATTATCGTTGATATTATTGTTATAATTCATAATCACGGGATATTCTTGACTTAAATACTCAATTGAGTCCTTAGTACAAGGTGTTTCCTATCACTAGCATAGAGTCTCGAATATTCCTACTATTGGAATCCTAGACTTTTTAAGAGACTTTTGGAAGCTTCCACTCAATCATTTGAATCACTATCTCATAAACAGAACCTTGAATTTTCGACATACTTTTCTTTATTTTTTGTGGTACGATATACATTTTAAAATTTGACAAGCACTTTCAATAAATTTCGGTAGTATGATGCTTAGCTATAAATTATGAGTACAATGAGTGGTTGAAATATACTTGACCAATATTTGTATTATGGTTCACAACTAATTAGCATCATGTGTATAACATGGGAGTTAAGAATCTATGAAAGAGGATAATAAGAAGAAAAAATAAATGTTTTAGGCAAGAAAATTCATAATCTTTTCATGCAAATCCAATAGAGTTGGGTGTATATTAATATCGTGTAGTTTGTCAAGAGACTATGTTTGGTCATGCATTGGCCAATCCCATATCTTGATGTATACAATACGAGTTGCATAAGTTATAGTCTAGTTTTTGAAGTTTCAGATATATGATTGTTGACCAAATTGAGTATTTAAAGAAGAAAAATAGAGCATAATGTGCGAATGGAAGAGGTTCAGGATAGAAACAAAGAATACTTAAGCCTAAGTATCTGTATTTTTATGTTGTCGGTTAGGGTATAGTAGACAAGCATGACTGATCACCGTACCTGTCCTCTTCTCGTATAAATAAATGGAGCTATGGATTGATTTAAGAAATGGTATTGTATTTATAGGGCTTATTTAATGGGGTGATTGAGAATTGAGATTCCTACTTTAGTAACATGATCAATGGCTGCATGCTCTAACTAATATTGAAAATGATATGCTCTCTTTCTTTTTGACTAATATTTTTCACCGGCCTTCCAATCTTTGGATTTAGGCCACAAGTTCAAAGCGTTCAAGAAAAACTCATTTCCAACCTCCAAAGAAGGTAGGGTGAGTGCCCTATTCCTTTGGCGTTTGGAACTCTTGTTAAGAGAACCATAAGAAAGCATCAAGGGTTCGTTAAGAAGAAAAGGAAAGAAAAACTAATGATTAGCTCTTCCTATTTGTTAATTAGTTTTAGTTTAGACTGCACAATGTTCCTTCTAATCCATCGGAGTTGCTTTACTGATTAGAAAATTACGATCTAACGGTTCAAGACCATGAGAAATTTATTATAAATTAATTTAGAAAATTACACTTGAATATAAATTTTGTGGTAATAAAACTCAATAACACCTATAAGTCATTGAAATTTCAACATAAAAACGGTTGATTTCTTGCACTAGTGCATGTGTGAATTTATCTGCTCAAAGTTTGCTTGCTTACCATCATCTATATGGTCTAATGGCTATATGTAAAAAATATCCATTCATTGTCAGGGTTCTCTACCGCTCAATGGGTAAGAATAGGCGGCGGCGAAGATTATAAGGTCCTTGTCAAACTCGGTCATATAAGATGTCGTCATTTTGGGCAAGTTTTTGCTATATACATTAAGCTTCAAGGTCACAATGACTATCCTATCCGTTAGAATTGTGGCTTTGCATTCCTCTTCGATTCAAGACTAAGATTGTCGATGAAAACGAGACGGGATGAATCCAAAAAAAAAATCTTGATGGATGGGAAAGTGAGCTTAGTATATTTTATTGGAGGTTTCGTTGGGTTAAAAACATCAAAGAATGGATAATTAAAGTTAACTTGCCCTCAAGAAAAGATAAGATTTTGGTTCGTTTTATTCAACAAATTGACAATGACATATGGCAAACATTTTCTTGTTAGCTTTTCTTTGAAGGGTCTATCAAGTATGAATCAATCAATCAATAGGTTTCATGATTGAATTGAATTGCAATTTGTAAGCTTTTCCTTCTCTTTTGATGTCGCTACACGTGTGTGGTTTATCCAACTATGTTTAGGCAAGATAACTGAAAATTAGTAATCCAAAATGAATCCCATAACCCAAGAAATATTTGCAAATTATTTCAGTTATAAATCATCAAAAAAAAAAAAGAAACTCCATGTAATGATATAAAAAAAAGGATGATTATGACGATTGACACACTAGATTTTAGCAGGTTAATTCAATAATTCAGTTTTATTCTATAACTATAATAATTGTAGTTTGGTGTGTCCCTTTGCATATCCTAACCAACACGGCCGAAGGGTAAAGGCCCCTATAGGCTATAGCAGCCAAAGTAGTATACGAAATTTAGGTGGGTCTAGTCTAGGTGTCCTCTCTTGGGAGGCCTCAGGCTCAACCCCAACAACGGCACTACCAGATGAAATAATATATTATACGTTAATCTTTCCTGGTTATTATTGATACACATTTCAAAGTAGTGGAAAGTGGACCCCCCTCAGTACAATTCATTATCCCAGTTTCTGTTGTTCAAACACTGGTCTTGAGCACTTGTAATTGGCTATGGGCTGACACGTTTGGTTGGCCATCTGTTCCAATATTCGTAATCATGAGGACCATATTGAAGTAAAAAGTTTTGGGGGTGGGGGTGTACCTAATGCCATTCTTTTCAATTTTCAAAGTGTGTGCTTGAGGTTGGGCTTTGGACATACAATACAAGCCTTTCTCTTTTTGAGAAACATGGAAATTGCCGAAAGCCTAAGGTTGGATTATTTAAGTGCAATTCTGTCCTGGTCCCAATTGCCCTTAGAGAGGACACCTTCCATGTTTGTGGATACCAATTTGTTCTCATCAACTAGGTAATATGACGAATTTATTATTTCTAAATGAATATTAAATAAATTATTAATAATAACTTGCCAGATATATATTTTGATGAATTAATAATTTCTGTCGGCAAAATAGATATAGGTAGAATAATTCAAACTAAAATTTTAATTACAAGTAATGAATCTTATCCGCCACTCAACCCCTTGCACTTACATTGACACATTTCTTGATGTCTTCCAAAAGGTTTAAACCACCAATCAAAGAACAACGTTTCGGATTAGTATTCGATCAAGTGGCTCTTTGTAAGTTATGAAACCATAATTGGGATTTTTATGCTTTTGTTTGTTCTACATATGAATCCATCTTTGCAAAGAACTTAAACAAAATCAGTAGTCCTCGTAGTGATCATTAAATTAAAGTGAGTGCATAAAAAAGGATTTGGATTAGTTTATATAACTAATCATGAATTGAAACAGAGAGTTGGTGAGAGCTAGCTTCAAATGGAGAATCTAAGAAAAATTTCTTTTTACATGTCAAAACAAAATAAGATATATGTCATCTTTCACCTAATCTAGGACAACTCTATGTATATTTTTTTTTTTAAAAAGAAATCATTTGGAAACAATCTGTATATTAAAGATAATACTACATATTATAAATCTTTCTTAAATTTTATGTTCTAGCGAGATTTATATCATTTTAAAAAAAAGAAATTAGTCTCCTGATATATTCCTTTTGGAACTCTTTGCTTTGAAGCCCTTTATGGTGTTATTAAATTTCTAATACAAATTTCCAAGTATAAACAACTTTGGATTTGTTTTCTTAGTCCCAACAAAAATGAATATGAAATGATAACTATCACATACAACTGCCAAGGAGTGGAAACTTCTAAGGGTATCTTACAAGTTACTAGCTCCTAAAGTTAAAATCTTAATTTAGATTGTCCATATTATAAGTAGACTACGAAAAGAATAAACGAAAGACAGCTTTATGCAATTAGTAGCATAAGGATTACATCGCACCAGATTTATGTGTTAATCCTGCATACCTCATAGTTCCGCCACGTTATAAGCATCACATTCTTGAACTAGAATTTCTACCCCATCACGAGATTGCTCGTGCTCTGTGTTCTGCATTATCCAATAGCCCTTTTTGCACCAAATGACCACAACGCCCTAAGAACCTCCCAAGAAATTGACCCAATTGTACATGAACCATGCAAAACCCAAGAAGCCGGCAATATGGACCGTTTTGGAATACAGTAAATAAATATACCGGTCAACTGTCTCTTCTCTTACACAAGTCTCCATAAAACTTCGGCTAGTCATAGCTAAAAAACCAGACGTACCAAAAAGGCGGAACACGTAGGCATATATTTGCAACCAACTATGACACAACTTGAAGCGAACTACTCCTACGACTCGCATCTTTATGGCTAGAATAACTCGCGAAAACATGACACAGCTTTGTCGAAAGATTGTTCATGTTAAATTCAAGTGGAGTTTGCTTGAACGTGTATCTGTTTTCCGAGAATTTTTCCGATTCATTTGGGATAGGATTCTCGCTTGCTCTATTGGCAGGCCAGCAAGGTATCGCCGGCTAACTAGTCGGCATGCTTCTCCGCCTCCGGAAGCCGGCGAAGACCGCTGTTTGCAAGCTCTAGAGGACGCCAAAGGAATGATTGGTAGTGGGTATAACGCGGATTCGGATTTAGTCACTCTGAAAATTAGTCTTTTGGGTGATTGCCAAATTGGAAAAACAAGCTTTGTGGTAAAACATATTATTTGTTGCCTTTCTTCCTTCCCCTGTTTCTGTTTTCTCTTCTTCATATTTGGTTCAGAGGATAATTTGTAGCTTTGTTTTGGGCATGGATTGGATTCAGAAGACAATGATGAGTTAGTATCTGGGAACTAATCACTTTACTCTCTATTCTTGTCGTTGTTTATGTGAAGATCAAGTATGTTGGGGATGAAGAGGAAAAAAGCTGCTTGCAGATGACGGGATTGAATTTGATGGACAAAACATTGTTTGTTCAAGGTGTCAGGATTGCTTTCAGTATATGGGACGTGGGAGGTAAACAACCATCAAAGCTTGGTTTTGTTTCTTTTCTGGTTTACCGGTTTTCTGTGTATGAATTCGAAGGATTTATATTCAATTCGATGCAGGTGACAACAGGTCATTTTACCATGTCCCCATGGCATGTAAAGATGCAGTAGCAATTTTCTATATGTTTGATCTTACAAGTCGTTGCACTCTTAATAGGTTTTGCGCATCAAACTTTTCCCTTCTATTTCTCATTAGCAATCGATTTCAAATTTCTAACATAGAAAGGCATGCTTTTTGCGTGGCTTTGCAGTGTAACTGGATGGTACAGTGAAGCAAGAAAATGGAACCAGGTAGATATAACGGGTTCTCTTGCGTTGCTTCTTTAGTTCCTTTCAGAAGTTTGGTTATTTCCTCTGTTAAAAATCATAGTTCAGGATTTTCGTTGTTAAATCTTTATCACATTCAGAGCAGGGTCTCGGAATCAGAAATTGTCTCTATCACTTCTGCTGAGGTTGCAGAGGCTCCGCTATGTTTACAATCATTAGGATTAAATGAAGAGATTATTACTGATATGAAAGAGACTAGAAAAGGAAAACAAGGGATGGAGGATATCTTGTTAACCTCAATTAGTTGATAATCATGATTGATGTGCAATGTAGACATCAAACCATAAATGAAATTGATTTAAAGTTCAATACTTGCCAATGAATTTAGAGGTAACTCAATGCGTGGTCAGTTCTGTGTCAGTAATCTATGAAACTGGAGCCCCCACAATTCATGAGGATGCTTAGCAGTATTTTTACTTCATCATTCCTATTGAATGGTATTTGACGGAATGGACCCCTCAAGAACTATTACGCAATATTCCATAGTACTTTAACTTGAACAGCATTAGTGTCTCTTAAACTTGTTATCCTTGCTTGATTTCTGCAGACAGCCATTCCTATACTAATAGGGACTAAGTTTGATGATTTTGTCCAACTCCCTCCAGATTTGCAGTGGACAATAATAACTCAGGTAAGAACCTTATATACACTTTTTTGTCTATTTCTGTTTTGTCTTAAAATTTATATGCATCAGATGATCAATCCATAATTGTGATGTGGTAAGTTTTGCATCTCAAACAAAAAAAAGGTTGTCTTCAGGCAGCTTGTATCTACTTTATAAACATGTATTTATTGATGGAAATGAACAGTGACATTTCCTTTAGTAGATTGGGCAGAATGTTCTTGGGGACGACTTAAGAGTTCTCTTGACTCTTGAGTCATCGTTTGTCAATTTCAGAACAATTGACATCTGTGACAATTTCCTTCCCTCTTACCGCGTTTGAAGATAAGCGTAAGGGGGCCACATGTTCAATAAAGTTGAACTTAAGATTGGAAAGAACCTTCTTTTTCTTTATACATTCATTAAAATACTGATGTATGCTTTATTTATGCATTTCAAGAAAGTAAAAAGAAAAAAGATTCTCTTTTTTGTGTTCTAATTGTGTATAATACAGGCAAGAGCATATGCCAAGGCAATGAAGGCGACCCTTTTCTTTTCAAGTGCTAAACATAACATTAATGTGAACAAGATATTCAAATTCATCATGGCCAAGCTCTTTAACTTGCCATGGACGGTAGAGAGGAATTTGACTATTGGAGAACCCATCATTGACTTCTGAAGCGTAACTTGACGCCGATCCTCATGTATATAAGCCCACACAGGAAAAGGAAAAATCAGAAAGGCATAGCAGGTTGATCCTAAAGACTTTTCTCTCTTTTGTTTTCCATTTCTGATTGCTTTTCCTCTGTGTCAATTTTTTTTTCTGCTCTTGGGTACGATTGATTCACCTAACTTTACCCTGGATTCAAGGGTAGCTCATATTACCACGTGTTGACATCAGAATTCCAATGGTTGTGTACAAGTTTCAATCCAGAGGAAGGAAAGATGTGAAATACAAAAAGAGTATACAATTTATTTTCTAAATATTCCAAAATGGTCAAACTAATTTCCCCATCTTAGCTTTCTGGTATGGAGAGGAATCCAAGCCAGTTGGTTTGTTTGAGCACTTAAAAACAACTTCATGAGCTGCTGTCTGCAATTTTTTAAACCCATCTTATCTCATAATTGTAGTACGAAGGGAACATTTAGACATCATGTATAATTATCTGAAGTCTTAACATACAGCACATGGAATCTAGTTTTATTTAAAAAGACATCATCTGCAAGCGCTTCACTATTTCAAAGTAATGCAACTACTGTAACATGAAAGTAAAAGAGCAACATTTGGAAATGAAATTCTATTAATAGAAATATCAGATTATATTCTTTTGTTGAACCAGTTACTCCATATCTCTGGTTAAATATTAGGATAGGACAAGCAGTTCCTTTCCTGTATTCTTAATTTCTTCACTACTCGTGTAAGTCAACTTAATGAGCCCCATGATAACGAAATGCCTACCCGAAAGAATTTAGTAAGTTTAACGTGTCAAGGAATGGAACATTTTAATGGAGAATTGGAGATAAAATAAAACAATGGCTTAAGCTAGGGGTAACATAAAATGATGGATGAACACATTAACCAATCTGTCTATAAATTTGTGGAAATTCAAATAATCAGGATTACATGATATTTGCGAATCCAAAGGTGATTAAGTTATGTGTCTGAGAAATGGTAAAGAGTAGACGCTCATTTAGCAGAATGAAATGCGGAGATTCTCCGATGCCTTTTTGAGCTGCAAAAGTACCTGAGCTCTCTGTATGTATTCTGTAGTAATTTCTCCATCGTTAGCAATATAGATCTTGAGTTGCTCCATTACTTGGCCAAGTTGAACAATATATGCGATCACGTACAGCTCATTCCATGTGCCTTTAAATCCCTTCACCTCCACAACCTTGAGCGTTCTTGTGATGCAGCTTTCAACTATCAGATACTTTGACCAAAAATCTCGAGGGTTGAAGTCATATGGAGGTTCATAATCCTAAGATCAAAACAGAGGAAATCATGAACATGGTCTTAGAAGTACATGTTAAACTCCATTGATGCATAGATTTTTTGATGGAGAGTACTAACGGCAAAAATTTTTGCAGGGCCTATGTGTATTGTAAGTTTCTCCAGCAAAGGACAACTTTTCAACATAAACTTGATTCCCCAATATTCGTTACGGTGCATTGCGCTTTTCAGGTTAAGGTGGCGAACGTTCAGCGGAGACTGTAGTCCAAAGGGTTCTTCTCCACAGGGAATTAGCTGCAAGTTGTTGCAGTGAAAAGACATTTCTTGTCAGACACTGGAGCAATACCGTGTTGTAATTTGTAGCGTGAAAAAGTTAGAACCTGTAAAAATACGCTGCATACAGTCAAAACCTGAACGGCATAAAGCTCTTGTAGGAGATCGTAGAGAAGTGTTCCCACTTCGCCAAACTCTGTCTCCATTGAAAAATCAAGGTCTGCCTCTACCATGTCACTTTGGTTTTCCATATGAAAGTAACCCACTTTCCCCGAGTACTTGAAGACTCGGAAATTCGGTCCATCAAACAAGAACCAATCTTGCACGAACTCGCATTTGTCAAGAACCAATTCTTTAAGACTCGAGTTTGGCAGGCTAATCTCAAAATGTTCCATCTTCCAACACTTCTTTAGACTCAGAGTCTCCAAGATTGGGCAACTTTTTAACAAAACCTTGATAGAATCCACACTTAGTTGGATCCACCCCAAAGAGAGTCTCTTAAGCACGTTAAAGTTTGCGAACTTGTGCACGTCGAAACTGCATGAAAACAACGTTAACGACTCGAGATTTTTATAGTCATAAACATGCAGTGGCAATTCAAATACTGGGTCATGGTTGTCTAAGGCATGCTCTCTCCAAGTAGGACAAGAAAAATCTAGTCCAAACTCTCTCACATTCCTTGAAATGGAGAAAATGAAAAAGTTCTGCATATCTTCAGGAAAATCCTTTGGCTTTGAACTCGCAAGGTTGAATCTTTGGATACCCTTTTGAGGGTAGTTTACAATGAACTGCCTCACGAAACTAATGAATCCATTTCTTTGAATCTTCTCAACCTCTTCTGCTTCATTTGCGCCACGTTTAACAAAGAAATTCTCGTTGAAATCTAAGTTGGTAGTTTCTCGCCATAGGTGAGACCACCTCTTGGATAGTACACAAGTTCTAACCGCTTCATGGAATGGCAAGAAACTGAGGATGATGATCAAGAGAGGGTCGCTAAGCTTTCTGAACATGTCTACGTTGTTGTCCATGCCTTGCAGTTGCAGTGAGGGTGAATGAATTGGCCCATTGTCTTATAGTTGCCGTTACTTATGGAAGTAAGTTAATTTGCCTGTAACGAAAGGGTGTGACGATTAGAAAGTACAAGGGCGCAATGTTTAGACTTTAGACAAATAAAGAAATTCAAAGTGATAATGCTCGAGAAGCACGCTCCGGTCTCCATTTAACTATAGGGGGTTAACATCTAATAGAAAAAAGTTTGGATGCATGCGCTCATAACCACGTATAAATTAAATTACTATTGTAAATTAATAAATAAATTATAAATAAAAAAACTTGAGAATTATTATTTTATTTATTTTATAGTCATTAGAGGTAAATAAAATAGTTAATCTTTAGATTTATCACCCAGGGACAATAGAAAAGCATGTAGCTTAATTTGCTTCCTGGATACACCTTACAATTTTATACTTAAGCACACTGCATGAAATTCCTTCAAATACTTGTGAGGGTCTTCCATTCTTAAGGCCATGAAAGATAGGTAACAAATGAATCAAACTAGACTTTAGCCCAAAACCTAAACTTAGGTTTGGATATTAGATGCAAAGAGTTGTTTAGTTAAATTTGGTGCCCCTAATGCTCTTATGGTTCTCTCTTGATCAAACATGGTTGCTTCAACTTCATAATCACCAAAGAATTCTATCAAATCAAATATTGGTTCTAATATGGGAAACAAAGAGGAAGATGCTTGCTTACATAATTTGATTTCGTTCTTTAATCTCCTAATTGTTTTCTCAATTTTAGAATCATATTAAAGTTTACTTGCACAAGAATTTCAAGGCATAAAAGAACCAAATTCTCTGATATCAATATTCGACAATGGTGTTAAAATTTAGTGGGTGTCGAATCTAAAAACTATAACCATAATCTAATCACAAATGAAATATCTATATATCAATGAGCAAGTTTGAATATAAAAACTATTAAAGCATATCTCCTTTACCAAATTAATGAAATAAAATAAAGGAAAGGAGGTTTAAAGATGGAAATTGAAATAACTTAAAAGAAAAAAATAAAAATAAATCAAGAATGCAATTTAATAAAATCAAATGACAACAAATATCTAGCCTAATGTATAATTTTAGTTTTTATTCTTTGAATTGATCATTGATGAAAAGGTAAACTGTTATATCCCTTAATAAATTGATTATAGTTGTTAACAAGCTCTAATAACCTATCTCTTCTTCCTTCCTTGCTAACCAAAATAAACAATTTAATTAACTCTCTTATAAGTAAATAATCTTAAACATGATCTTAAGATTTAATATATTGATAACGTTAAAAAGTTTGAGCCAACGAACACACAAGCTCAATTTATTTAAATTAGATTATGTATTCACCTAACATGAGTCGAATATCCTATATTGATCCATGTTATTTCGCTACCGAAGCATTAAAACAATCAAACAATTACAAATTTAATCTTTTCAATTGGCAATATATTATTTTGATAATCTACCAATAGGTCTATTGTAAAATCAAACAAATAATAATATTAATAATCATAGAAGATATATAAATATTAAAGAATAAAAGAGTAAAAATCAACAATTAGATCTCACAATGATAAGTTAAACTTTGATTAACTTGTATAATCTCAAAACCATATCTAATCTAAAAGATAAGATGAAAAAGATAAATTATCTTACCAAAACAATTCCTATCTAATCAAAACTCCTAAATAGAGCAAAATAGGGGTAAAAATTGTTAGAACTTGTTATTGGAGATGGGTCCCTCTCACATGGAGGGACTCCATCATTCCAACATTGCGGCACCAAAATCGGTGCCGCAATCGCAATTGTTGAAAATAAGCAAAAAGACAGCTGCAAAGCAGTTGTCTTACGCGGTGGAGTGCCTATATAAGGCACTTCCTGCTTCATACAGAAACATAGAAAAACAGAGAGAAAAATCAGAGCAAATCAAATGCTCTGAAGTTAGGAAATATATTCCTAAAGGGTTGGTGAGTAACAAAATAGTGAGGTTAGTATTTGTTAGGTTGGGAAACACCTTGTGAGCCACTATTTTGGTTTTATCTCTGTATACCTACTGTTTGTAATAGTGGAAGAAA
>JAOTAY010000191.1:44458615-44506153 GCA_025629805.1 Erythroxylum baracoense
TACATTCTACACCATGATTATATATAAAAATATCATCGCACTATACAAATGAGTATCACTATTACTTTAATGTGTCAATAACATAATAGAGTACTAAGAATATCATCACAGCATATAAAGAATAACGCGACACCATACAAACTATACAGTAATTCCATATAAAAGATATCATTACCCTATACAAATAAGTATCATCTTTACTTTAATATGTTTATACCATAATTAAGTATAAATAGTATCAACATAATATCTATGGAATACCAGGAACACACAAATTATATTGTAACTCTATATAAAAGTACCATCACACTATACAAATAAATACTATCTTTACTTTAATATGTCAATACCACAACTAAGTATAAAAAATACCATCACAGCATATAAAAAAAGCCATAACTTTATACAACAAATAACATCACATTATAACCAAAGTACACTTTTAGTTTATTTTTGAAATTCTATTGTTTTTAGTTCACACAAATGTTCGTTATATGATCCTAAGTAGATTAACTTCTATGTTATTTTTGAATTCCATTTATTACATATTCATTTTTTAGTTATGCAAAAATATCATGTATTAATTCATCAAAAATGGTTAATCTTTTGTGAATATGGTGATTTTCATAAAGTTTATAGGTTTTGGGAACTATTAATTGAATTAAAATATTCGAACTTCATATATAACTTAAGATGTTAAAGGACAATAGTAGTACATTTATTGTAATCAAATGTCCAACCTCTATTTGAGTAAGGGACATTAAGGTGTGTCATAACAAAAACAAGAACACATCAATTTTAGGAATAATATTTAATTACAAAATGCCTTCATTCAAAAAATGCATGCATATGGCCAATTAGTTGATCACTAAGTTATAAAGCTTATAACTTCCATCTTTACAGGGCTTTGTTCATTATTCTTTAATGATGATGCACTCTTACATTTGTCACTAATGACAATGACTTTGACCTTTTGTATTTTAGTGTTCTTTAACTCCTTGGTTAGGACACACCTTTTATTCTTTCTTAAAGAACTCATGATAGACATATTATTGATGCTTAAGTTAGCAACAATGACTTGAAATCATATAGTGATGCCAAAATATATCATCAAACACAACATATTGGTGGTGACAGAGAAGAAAAATTATTGTATAAGTAATAAGCTAGTAAATTAACCTCTAAACTTATGAATTGTTATCACTCTTCTTAAGATATGTTTGGAGCATAGTCCATACGTATTTGGTCATCAAGCAAGCATTTCATCATGGAAATTACTAGCAAAATAACATTTAAGGGAGAAACTAAAGTTATTAGACCATCATCATTTAGAGAGGATATAAGATTGCTTCATTCGCATTTTTCATTCAATGACAATGAACCTCATTATTTTCATTTGTTATTGGAAAATAGTGGAATTATGCCATATCATTTTATATGGATTAATAAAGTTGATGGGTCATATGGGAGCTGTAGAGTTACAATGCCCATATTCCTTAAAGTGATTAAAACAAAGTGTTAATTCTAGGAAATTTGGAAAATTATCAAGAAATTGGGAAAATTTTTGACAAGCAAAGATTTAAATTAATTTGTTGTTACTAGCTAACCTGCTATCTTTTACCGTTCTAGTTTCTTTTTCTTCCTTTTTTTTCTATAGGTCTAGCACTTTTCGAAATTATACTTGAAAGGAAAGGAATAGGTAGCAGACCAAAGTTAAAAAGGCATGGTGCGAAGGAGTGAAAACTTATTAATATCCTTTCCCTATGAAAGTAACAAAAGATAGGACTGCCAAGGTTTCGCCTTACATTTGTAACCGATTTTAGCTGAAATTTGTCATTCGTCACACAATAGTGGTAAAATGAAGACAAAACATATATAATGCATGAACAACATTTCAAAAAATCGGTATAAAACTCATTCACACATATATAACAAGCATAAAACATAAGGGAGGACAAAACCCATCTTAAACAGAGACTAGGAAAGTGACAGAGACGAGGACAGTAGAGACCAGGATGGCGACGACAGGGAGGAAAACCGACGAAGGAGAAAATGACAAAGAGAAAAGGCAAATGACATTGGGAGGGAGGGGGTGTTGGCTTCGGTAACACCAAAAGACTTCATTTTCATTTTATTAAAAATGTTGAAGCCGAAGTAAGCGACGATGTTTATCTTTCAATTTTACCAATGGAATAACGATTCCGTCAGTACCTTACCGATGGAGAACATTTCCGTCAGTACACTCTGACACTTATTTATGCCACCAAGCATTCCTGTCTATTTTATCAATGAATGTTTTCCATTCGTTGCTATATTCTGTCAGAAAAATTACGGGAATAATTTTCCTCCACATTTACTGGCAGCTATTTTATCTGTTGTAAAATGAAATTTTTGCCGACAACGTTACCGACGGAACATGATTTTTTGTCGATAATTTACTACGGTCTTTTTTCTGTCAGTAATTTTTCATCGCTAATTAGTAATTTTTTTGAAATATGTTGTAAGTAGAAAGATCCATCCAATCATTACTAAGTAATTTTTAAATTTCTCAAATATCAAATAAACTTGATGTGTTGCCATCAATACCAACTTCCCATAATAGAATCAAAATTAAATATAAGATCTTATTAGTAAATTTCCAAATATTGACCAACCTTATCACTAAAAAATAAATATACAACAATTCGAATAATCCCGTTCCAACCCCTGGGATCAATTTCTATTATACAAAGAAGGTAACCTCTTTTTATTTTCGAATCCTAGAAACTTTAAACATTCTCGTGGAATCAATGAGTTCATTGAACACACTAAACCATAATTAATACGATATCCAAAATTTTACAATTTGATACAAAATTAAATTCTAAATTAATGTGACTTATGTATATACATGATACTTTTTTGGTTACCGAAGGAAATCTATTTCATATCCACAGAGTAAAGCCATTTTTGGTGACAAAATAATGTATTCTCCACTGCCCAATTTAGTAAACTGTCACGTCATCAAAAACGGTCCCCACAAAACTAATATTTAATTGGTGATAGGCACGAGGCAACGGCTAACTAAAACCCTTCTAAGCGGCTACCCATCTGTACTTTCTAGTCTTTTCATGGCGGCTTCCTTCGTCGCCGCCACAAAAACCGCCACCGCTGTGGCCACCCACGTCGCAAGAACTCACATTTCCGATTCCCCGTCTCTTAAATCCTACAGTAATCCCCATATGTCCGTCAAGTTCGCCAAATTTACATCTTGCTCATCTCAAAGATTGGAAGTGTCTTGCACTCTCACCACCAGAGAGGCGTCTGTCAAGATGGAGGTCAAAGAGTCCGACCCAGCTTCGTGGCAGCGACCCGATTCGTTTGGTCGGTTCGGTCAGTTTGGCGGCAAGTACGTTCCGGAGACTCTTATGTATGCTTTGTCCGAGCTTGAAACCGCATTCAATTCTCTCAAGGACGATCCTGATTTTCAGGCATATCTCTCTACATATTTCTTTGTATTTTGGGTTTTCTTTAAATCTGATTTTGTTTTGCCGTTTGGTAGTTTGTTCGGTGGATGGATTTTGCTCGTTGGTTCATTTGTTTTGTTAAACTCTTTTTGGAAAAGTTGAGGATTTTTTGCACTTAGTGTAGATTCTCAAATTTTGTGTTAATGGGGTTCTCATTTGATATGTTCCCATGACTGGGTGGAGATGTCATTCTGATTTACTGACTTTTGTAAGGGAAATAGTTCATTGTTAAGTAGAAAATGCATTTTTATAGATTTTTGAAGAGAACTTTTACTGTCATTGAAAGAATGTATTTTATATGTTTTTGTAGAGAATTTTTGTCCAAGGAGTCTTATTTACACTGATGATGTTATGCAGAGAGTGATATATTGGGTTGGTCAGAATAGTTCCTTTAGTCATTAAGGATCCGTCTTCTTTTTTTTAATTCTAAAGTCTTATATCATAGAATTTTTAGTATAATTGAGTATGATTTGCTTCGATTGTCGAAACTTTTTTCCCTTATGTGAAATTCTGATGATTCATCACTGTTTATAACTTATGAGTTTATTTGACAGGAGTTATTTGGGAACCATTTTTTCTTAGTTCTGCTGTTTGTTGCTTCTTTTTTCTTAAATTTAGTCAGAATTTTTATCTACAATTTTCATGATTTTGTTAATTTTTTTTATTGAAAATATTTTGATTGCAGAAAGAGCTTGCTGCAATTCTGAAAGACTATGTTGGAAGGGAAACTCCTCTTTATTTTGCTGAGCGTCTTACGGAGCATTATAAGTGTCCTAATGGTGAAGGGCCTCACGTTTACCTTAAGAGGGAAGATCTTAACCACACTGGTGCACATAAAATTAACAATGCAATTGGTCAGGCTTTACTTGCCAAGCGTTTGGGGAAGAAGCGTATAATTGCAGAAACTGGAGCTGGTCAGCACGGAGTTGCAACTGCCACAGTTTGTGCACGATTTGGTTTGCAGTGTATTGTTTATATGGGGGCCCAAGATATGGAAAGACAATCCCTCAATGTGTTCAGGATGCGGCTCCTAGGGGCGGAGGTCAGGGGAGTCCATTCTGGCACAGCCACATTGAAGGATGCTACATCTGAAGCTATAAGGGATTGGGTGACTAATGTGGAGACAACCCATTACATTTTGGGGTCCGTTGCTGGGCCACATCCATATCCCATGATGGTGAGGGAGTTCCATAAGATTATTGGCATTGAAACAAGAAAACAAGCATTAGAAAAATGGGGTGGGAAGCCAGATGTGCTTGTTGCTTGTGTTGGTGGGGGCTCAAATGCCATGGGACTATTTGAAGATTTTGTTAAGGACAAGGATGTGAGGTTGATTGGAGTGGAGGCTGCAGGTTTAGGTTTGGATAGTGGAAAACATGCTGCAACTTTGAGTAAAGGTGAAGTTGGAGTGTTGCATGGAGCTATGAGCTATTTATTACAGGATGAGGATGGGCAAATAATTGAACCTCATTCTATTAGTGCAGGGTGGGTAAAGTTTGGTTCACTTATCATTTTGAATATTGTTTTGCTCATGGGATTAGTTTATTTCTGATGTTCTTAACTTTCTCTCTTTCCCTTTTCACTTCCTGTTATTATTATCCCTCCTTTATATAGCTTGGATTACCCTGGGGTTGGACCTGAGCACAGTTTTCTAAAAGAGAAAGGGCGAGCTGAATACTACAGTGTTACTGATGAAGAAGCATTGGCAGGTATTGAATTATGAATCTGATGTTAATTTTGGTTTTTATAAGAAATCTTCTTTACTAATTAATGGTTGTTATTAGATATTTGTTATGATAAACATCTACTGATTTATTTATCAACTTTTAGTGGCCATTTGATCCAAAGTTATCTGGCGATTTCAATTGTTGTACTTTCTCGCTGTTTTGAAGAACCTCTCATGGTGCTTTCAATAAATTAAACTTTTCTAATGATATGGTTCATAAGTTAAGCGTGATTGCAACTTTTGCTTCTTCAAGAGTAATGCTGAAAAGCTTGCACTGCATTGCATCTTCCAACTTCTCTCCTGCTTTGTGAACCTTGGGAATTAAATAAGTCAAATTCCATTAATTCCTGCATATAAGTATGCACATTGGAATGGCTTAAGTTCAAGTACTGGTCCATACCGCAAAGCAGTTGTTTGAATTAAGCTGGTTTTGAGTGTTGCAAATGACAGTTGAAAGGTTTCCAATACGAGTATTCTGCTGTCAGTCAATAAGATGTATTAGAGCACTTTTCTGCAGCTGATAGAGTTGCTTTCATTTTTGACCATTTACACTTCAACTTCTATGATTGCTACTCGAACTTCTTTAGTGTTGGCTCTTGTTTTCAATCATTATTTGGTTATGCATTTGTAGCTTTCAAGAGACTATCACGATTAGAGGGCATAATTCCTGCTTTGGAGACATCTCATGCATTGGCTTATTTGGAGAAACTGTGCCCAACCCTCCCAGATGGAGCGAAGGTTGTGGTTAATTGCAGTGGAAGGGGGGACAAGGATGTGCAGACTGCCATTAAGTACTTGCAAATTTAATATAGTTCCTCTTGTAAGTTCATTTAATATGATACAGAGAATAAGGGGGTTGATCCGATCATGCTGTTGTACTTGACAGTAATTTTCCATTTTAACATGTAGAAGCAAATTGATCTAAAGGGAAATCAGGCTTCATAACTTATATGTTCCTTTCTCGCATTTCCACGGAAATACTCAAATACTTGCATAAACAAATCTTTATCTTTCTCATGCTTTTTATCTCCATGACAGCCCGATGAGTTGATCTAAGTTCTCACAACTTGCATTTAATTGCTGCACGGTATTTAGCTGCATGTGTGGGGATGATTTAGACTATAATATGGAAAATGAACAGCACTTATCAGAACAACCATCATAAAAATTGCTGAGTTGAGTTTCTCCTTGTGTGAAGCTATTTTTATGAAGCTTATGAATGGAACTGTGATTGGCTCTAGTCTAGTTTGCAAGAACAAAGGGGAGACCTAAATTTGGGTCTATTAGAGATCTGCTTGTAAAATGTAGTTCTTCTAAAGACTTGGTTAGCTTCACGATTGCCTGCAATTTCAACTCCTCTTCTCTTTCATACTATTCAACTGAACAAAAGGTATTTGATAAGGCCCTGATTATGAAGACCTATTTGAGAAGGCCCAAGAAAAATGGAGGCAATAAGGGAGAGACAAGTGGCAAATAAAGAGTGGAGCAAGTGGCAGCTTTTTGGAGGAGGAATTAGCTATTATGGCAGGGAATAAAAGGACTGCACAGGACAAAATGATTCATTCTTTGGTTGTTATTTGAGTATCAAATAGGATAGGCCCTAGTTCATTTTGGCTTGTGGTTTTGTTGCTCATTTCCTTCATGTTCGAGTTGTATTACTGCTGCTACTGAATTTTTGGTGTTATTTCTATTGTTTGTAAACATTTTGGAAGGAGCTTGCTTCTGTTTTTATTAATTGGAAGGAGTTTTGCTTCTGTTCTTATCAATCTCATTATCATTTTTATTCATTTCTTCTCCACTTGTTCAGTTTTATATCTTGTTCCGTAACAAAGGTATCAGAGCCACGATTTCTGGCATCGTATGGTTAAAACGAGAATGGATAAAAAAATTGAAATGTTGGAAAAAGTCACGGTGTTTTGGTTGAAGATGTAGGTGCTCTTAAGGGTGATGTAGGTGTTCTTAAGGATGATATAAGTGTTCTTAAGGAGAGAATGATACACGTGTGAGATGATTCAAAAAAAAGAGGACCGTGAGGCTTTGAGAGAATGAAGTTTGAAATCTCCAGAGGTGGTTTTCATTGAGGGAGTTACCGGACAATTGGAGGGAGAATGCAGTGAGAGAGTTGAAAGAAATGGAGAACGTGAGAGTAAACAAAGTGAGAAAGAAGAAGAGTGGGGTGAGAGACAAATGAGGAAGCTGGAGCTACCAATTTTTACGGGCAAAGAACTATATGGGTGGCTGTTTCGTATTGAGAGGTATTTCCGTTACAACAAGGTAGCAATGGAGGACAGAATAAGAGTTGTTGCTATTTGGCTGGAAGATGAAGCACCCAACTGGTTTTCATGGTATGAAGGGAGGCATCAGAATTCAACATGGAACGAGTTTAAGGAAGAGATTTAAAGGTCCTGGGCAAGGAATGCGTATGAATCATTAATGGCACTGAAACAAGATAAGAGTGTAGCTGAATACAGAGTCACCTTCGAATTAATTTCAGCTCCATTAAAGAGTGTGGAAGAAGCTTGTCTAGTTGCAGCTTTTGTCAATGGGCTCAAAGGAGATATTAAGGCTGAGTTGAGGTTAGCTACTATTACTGACCTTGAAGGGCTCATGAATTTAGCCCAGAAAATTGAAGAAAAGAATGCCCTGTTAGCCCAGTTTAGAAGTGGAATGGGAAGCAGTAATACTTGATCAACGCCATCAGCTGTTGGTTACAAACCAGTCACGACATTTCATTCCAAACAAGAACCAACAAGCTTTCCTGGCAAACCACCCATTAACACGAACCCAAATCAACAAGTCAAGCCACCTGAGAAGCGACAAGAGAACGTGCACAGAATGTCAAAAGCTGAATCACAACGAAAAAGAGAAAAGGGGTTGTGCTTCAGATGTGGTGAACGTTGGGGTCCAACACATATATGCAAAATGATCAATTGGATATACTGTTGATGGCTCCAGAGGAGAACAATGACGTCGAGGAAGTTAAGGTTGATGAAGTGCTGGAAAATAACAAAATTGAGCTAACACCAGAACTTAAAAATGAAGAGATTACAAAGACTGAGTTATCCAATTTCTCAATGACAGAGATTACTTCTAAGAAAACCATGAAGCTGATTGGTGAGCTCTAGGGAAGAGAGGTAACAATATTGATCGATTCAGGTGCTTCTCACAATTTTATTTCTGATAATGTTGTGTTGGAATTAATACTTGTTGTTGATAAGACCAAGAGATTTGCTATTCAAGTAGGAGATGGCTGTAGAGTGCAGAGAACAGGAGTTTGTAGAGGTTTAGTAATGAAAGTGCAAGGAACTAAAATTTGTAAAGAGTTTTACCCGTTTGAGTTGAGAGGAGTAGATATGATTCTAGGAGTTGATTGGTTAAAGAAGTTGGGTGACATTAATATCAATTTCAAGACCCTTATTTTGCAGTATCACCAAGAGGGAAAGCTCATAACATTGACGGGTAACCCGGCTCTATCCAAAGCCATAATTTCGCTTAAACAATTGATCAAGGAATTCTTGGTGGAAAAAGAGGGGTATTGGGTGGAGTTGATTGACACTAATGCTGATGGGAATAAGTGAGAAACAATTCCACAGATTTTGAATTTGCTTGACACTTACAAGGAGTTGTTTGAGTCACCAAGCAAACTACCTCATATAAGAGTTAAGGATTATGCAATCAGATTAAGAGAGGGGGCTCAACCACCAAATTTGAGGCCTTATAGATATCCTCATTACCAAAAAACGGAGATTGAAACATTGTGTCTGAGTTATTGGAGGCTGGAATTATCAAACACAGCAGTAGTCCATTTTCAAATCCTGTCCTGTTAGTTAGAAAGAAAGATGGAGGTTGGAGGATGTGTGTAGATTATAAAGAACTTAATAAAGCAACCATTCTTGACAAGTTCCCTATACCTACAATTGATGAATTGCTCGATGAATTGGCCGGTGCGAAGGTGTTCTCTAAACTCGACTTGAAATCTGGATACTATCAAATGCGGGTTAGAACTGAAGATACTGAGAAGACAACATTTAGAACTCATGAGGGGAATTATTAGTTCTTGGTGATGCCATCTGGTTAATCCAATGCACCCTTGACATTTCAATCCTTGATGAACAATATATTTCAACCAAATCTCAGGAGATTCATCTTAGTATTCTTTGATGATATATTGGTGTACAGTCCTAACATTCAAACTCATGAACAACACCTGAAATGGACATTTGAAATCTTGTTGGAAAACACTTTATGTGTTAATAAAAAGAAGTGTGTATTTGGTCAATCTCAACTGGAGTATTTAGGGCATATCGTATCAGGAGAAGGGTCAAGGCAGATCCAAAGAAAGTTGAAGTAATGTCAAAGTATCCTTTACCAAAAGATGTCAAAAGCCTTAGGAGATTGTTGGGACTCACAGGGTATTACAGGAGGTTTGTTAGGAATTATGGTTTCATTGCTAGACCATTAACTCAACTCCTCAAGAAGGATAATTTTAATTTGAATCCTGAAGCTATGAAGGTTTTGAAGAGTTAAAGAAAGCTATGACCATTTGGTACCAGTTCTGATTGTGCCTGATTTCTCTAAACAATTTTTGGTGGAAACTGATGCGTCAGGAATTGGAATTGGGGCTGTTCTTATGCAAGAAGGGAGACCAATAGCATTCATCAGCCAAGCCTTCTCTCCAATAGCAAGGCCGAAGTCTGTTTATGAAGGTGAATTGATGGCCATTGTGTTTATGGTGACAAAATGGAGGCATTACCTTCTGGGGGAAGCCATTTATTATAAGAACAAATCAGAGAAGCTTAAAATTCTTATTGCAGCACAGAACCATGGGAGAGGAGCAGCAGAAATGGATGTCAAAATTACTTGGGTTCTAATTTGAAATATAATACAAATCAGGAGCTAGTAATAATGTAGCTGATGCATTATCACGAGTAGAAGAAGATCAATTGTTGGTTGCATTCTCAGTAAGTCAGGTCATGGGATTAGAAGACTTGGAAGAGGAGTTGAGAAGAGATGTTAAACTCACAAAAATCTTGCGAGAAGTAGCTTTGCAGCCATCCTCACATCCTTATTATGCAATTAGATAGGGGCAACTCTTCTATAAAGGCAAGTTGGTAATTCCAAAAGGTTCTTCCTTGATTCCTACACTACTACAGGAATTCCATGCTTCACCTTTAGGGGGTCATTCAGCATTCTTTCTCACCTACAAAAGAATTACATCAATATTTTGTTGGGAGGGGTTGAAGAAGGATGTCCAGAAATTTGTAGCCCAATGTCAAACTTGCCAACAATATAAACACTCTACTCTGCCTCCAGCAGGGCTACTGCAACCTCTTCCAATTCCAAAACAAAATTGGGATGATATTTCAATGGATTTCATTGGTGGATTACCTAAATCAAAGGGAGTTGATTCTGTGCTGGTGGTAGTGGATTGATTAACCAAGTACGTTCATTTTATCCCTTTCAATCACCCTTACAA
This sequence comes from Erythroxylum baracoense, assembly GCA_025629805.1. Lineage (NCBI taxonomy): Eukaryota > Viridiplantae > Streptophyta > Magnoliopsida > Malpighiales > Erythroxylaceae > Erythroxylum > Erythroxylum baracoense. The sequence goes on from JAOTAY010000191.1 coordinate 44,469,324, forward strand.
TGCTAAAGATATAGTTGCAATATTTGTTAGGGAAGTTCTTCGTTTGCATGGATATTCTGTTTCAATTGTGTCGGATAAAGGTCAAATTTTATGAGCAATTTTTGGAAGGAATTGTTTAAGCTGGCAAGTACAAAATTGCATATGGGTTCAGCTTACCACCCCCAAATAGATGGCCAAACTGAGGTGATAAATAGATGCTTAGAATCATATCTACGATGCTTTTGTGGTGATAAATAGAAAATGTGGGCTGATTGGCTTCATTGGGCGGAATATTAGTTTAATACTACATATTATGAATCTACAAAGATGACACCATTTGAAGCTCCCCCACCAACACTTCTCAGGTTCTCAGATGAACTTTCTGCTACTGAGGAAGTAAATCAGTTGATACAGAGAAGGAATGCCATACTCGACACATTGAAGGACAACTTAGTGGCTGCTCAAAACAAAATGAAGCAATGGGTTGATGCGAAGAAGCGTGAAATTCAATTTGACATTGGTGATATGGTTTTTTTAAGGCTTCAGCCTTACAGGCAAAATAGGTTAGCAAGAAGAATCAATCAGAAGCTTTCGTCTAGGTTTTATGGGTCATATCGAATCATGGAGAGAATTGGAGTTATTGCCTACAAACTTTAGTTACCTACTACTGCAAGGATCCACCCTGTTTTCCATGTTTCGTAATTGAAGAAGGCCATTGGAGAACAATTCACGCCTCTACCCTTGCTTGAATGTCTTAGTGATGAAATGGAGCTACAAGTCTCTCCAAAAGCTGCCTTGGATTCACGAATTGTGGCTGATGGTTCAAGAGAAATCTTAATTGAATGGAACGAGTTACCACCTTATGAGAGTTCTTGGGAGAAGTTTGAAGACATCAATGTTCATTTTCCCGATTTCGACCTTGAGGACAAGGTGAAACTTTCTGACCGGGAGTGTTGATAAGGCCCCAATTATGAAGACCTATGTGAGAAGGCCCAAGAAAAATGGAGGCAATAAGGGAGAGACAAGTGTCAAATAAAGAGTGGAGCAAATGGCAGCATTTTGGAGGAGGAATTAGTTATTATGGCAGGGAATAAAAGGACTAGACAGGACAAAAATGATTCATTCTTCAGTTGTTATTTGAGTATCAAATAGGATAGGCCCTAGTTCCTTTTGGCTAGTTGTTTTGTTGCTCATTTCTTTCATGTTCAAGTTATATTATTGCTGCTACTGGTTTTCTAGTATTATTTCTATTGTTTGTAAACATTTTGGAAGGAGCTTGCTTATGTTCTTATTAATTGGAAGGAGTTTGCTTCTGTTCTTATTAATCTCATTATCATTTTTATTCATTTCTTCTCCACTTGTTCAGTTTTATATCTTGTTCCGTAACAGTTTTGTTTTAGTTGTTTGTGGGAAATAGATGGTTATGTCGTAGGGATCATCACGAATTTACAAGTGACAACTGCAAGAGACAATTCAATCACATGAAGAGGCGTTTAGACTCCTTGGATCTAGGTGGTAGGCAGTTTAACTGCAGAAAGTAGAAACCTGAAAAGAACATTCGACTTTGTATTTTATTTAAATCCTGTGATAGAAATAGAATAGTTGAGATTTCTTAAAAGTTTTTATTTTAAAAACATAAAAGCTTTTAACATGAGATTCGTGTGTGATTTAGGTATTTTTTAAAAAAAATCTCATTTTTAAATTTTTAAAATTTTTTATTTTTTAAAAAATATATATTTTTAAATTTCATTAAAAACTAACAATCAAACATACTTAACATGATACGTGAACATCATATATCGAACAATCAAATGATGCTAACATATCGATTTTGCTCAATCTTTATACTCAATTATAATCAATTCAATTCAATTCAATTCAAAATTAATAATGAAAGATAATTATAATAAATCATTACTTTAAGTCAAATTTAATTAATTCATTTTCATTAATAATATAAATAATTCTTTAAAAAAATTAAAAAATCAAAAAAAAATTTAAATTTTATTTAAATCACAAAAAGTCTAGTATCTTTAATAGTTTCTATCAAATATTACAAAATTTTAAAATTTAAATTGGGTTTTTCTTAGAGAATTTAATTTAAAAGAGATTTATGTAAAGTTTATCATATTAATTAAATCTATGAAGTATACTGAAATTTGAAACAATAAAATGAATCCTTCTCCATCTTTCTTTGGTTTAATTAGCTTCACACCACAGTTTCCCCATTGTTAAATGAAGGAATACCCATACAACTTAACAATAGGGTTTAAAAAATTTGCTATTCCATAAATCAATAATCCAATAATTTTCAATTTTACAAATGCAATTATATATTATATCTTGATTTCAGAAACATATTTATTAAGAAATGTGAAGATATAAATGTTACCTTGACATTATAGATGATTTATTTAGAATAATTAATAATTTTTCTTAATTATATATATATTAGATAGAACAAAAACGAGGCATGCATCTCATCTTTCATAATCTCATTAAAGTCTGGTTTTTGATTTATAAGACATTACATAAAATTTTATTGGGAAAATTTTTTTGTCCTCAACCTCATAAAAAACATGAAAACCTCCTTAATCACCAGTTATATAAAGAGTAAAGGGATGTTCTTATCCCTCATCATTATTTCCTATATCTACAAAACAGCGCTGCTAACTGGAACTTAAAGGAAATGGAGGTTCATATCTATCCTATAAAACTCAACACTTTTTGATCCTTCTCCATCATCTTATTTTACACGATTACTGCAAATCGGTCGGACCGAGCAACCATTATCACTGCTTTGCCTGCATTTGGATCATTAAAATTATATAAGTACAGCAATCGTCTATATTTATTATGTTAATAAGCATATATAGGAACAGGACCAGAGTATATTCCAAATATAATGTATCTGTAAGATTAGTCAACTCATACCTTAAAAAAAAAAAAAAACATATGACCTCACAAGGAGGAATAAAAATGGGAATCTTAGTAGATCCCTCGAGTTAGGTGAGATTTGGTCCCTACAATGTCCAAATCCAACGGGTAGGGCAATATTCATTTCATCTCACTCACCTACACCACACAGATTAACTACCATATTGGTAGCTACAACATCAAACCCAAGATATTGATAACTTCAATTCCATAGGCAAAGCGATTAGATAGCTGCATCTGTAGTAATCATACATGCTCACCAAAGGCTACAAGGGTTTCTAAGGTCTTTACACATGGTTTCACCTACCATGTTTATACCAAACTCCTCGCGTGAATTTAAAGCTAAAAACTGCCACGAATGTGTTAAGGTGAATCTTTTGTAAGGCCCACTGCGTTGTATATTTGTTGAACAGATTTCTGGAAATGTTTTTCCTTTAGGTTAGGATTAGAGTACTTGATGAGCACATGAATACTAAACTAGCTTTTTTGGATGTCATCTTAGAAACAAAGAAAAATCAAGAGAAGGGTTTCACATAGATAATTTTTTCGCTAGCTTCGACCCAGGATTCGGCTAAAAGCACAGACTAGTCTTTTTGAAAATGATATATATATGTAGAAGATAATGAAGTATGAAGCTTATTTAAGAAAGAGATGAGCAAAGTACCTGGGAATACAAGAAAGTTCCAAGGATTGCGATGGCAGCTCCAAGTGCATTGACGGGTTGAACAGGAGTGTGGAAAATGATAATGGAGGAGACTATGACTGATATACGTTTCATTGTATTTCCAATGCTAAATGTCAAGGGAGAGATCTCGTCCAAGGACATGTACGACACTTGATTGTAAAGGTGATAGAACACACTCTGAGCAGCCACCCACCTATTATATTATTAGGCACAAAAACAGAGCCACACATTTATTTTTTTTCAGTGAAAATCAAGAAGAAAACCAAATGTTAGATACAGAAAAGCAGAATACAGGACAAAATTAGCACAAGTCAAAAACAAGAAGCAACTAAGACAGAGTAGGACTCCTCACAACCCCTGTAAGATAACGACTGATATATCTGATTCTACCACATAAAAGGTGGACATGTGACAACTTCCACTCTAACCAATTTGTTAGGCCAACCATGAATGATATTTACGCCTAAATATTTCTGGAGATGTACGCAAGCACAAAGTCCTATTATCAATTCTCCAGACGAGTCTAGACAGCTTAGGCAAATGGGATTTTCACGAATTTTATGATAAGTTTTGCAAAATGAAAATGTTATCAGTATGAATACAAACAAATAGCTTGTAGAAGAAATTTCTTTTTACCATACGAAGTTTGGTCCAATCTGAGAAATGGCTGTTTGCCATCCTGCAGCCCACATCTGTGGTCCCTCCACGGCGATAGCAAAAGGTGTAAGAATTAACAGAGAGAGTATAGAGAGACAAGCATAGTAGTTCATTCCACTAACGGACTTCCCCTTCATGCCCTTCTTTGAAAATATGTTCCGAAATACAAATGCCAGGTTGGAGATCATGGCCCCCATAAAACCTGAAACAGACAGCAAACAACCGAGCATGTGAGTGTAAAACACTCCATCAGCTGAATCATTTTTCTAGTCATTTTCTCTAGTGCCATAAATAAGCAGGAGAAAAGTACCTCTTCTGTTACAAGCCAGAAACTACGGAATAAACTTGACATAAGACTATCATGAACAAAAGAAAGAAGAGGAAAAAATGAGCAAAATGCATGAAGCATCAGGCTTCATTTATTAAATGCTTTTCCCTAACATAATTCAATTGAGTTTTGAAGTTTTTTACTCCAACAAGGTAACGAATGACCAGAGGTCTGGTTTGTAACTGCAAATCCAACTCAGTATATTCAAAAGTTGTCACAAGGCTAAACATTCAAAAGAACAGGCATTCAGACAACTTGAACTTGTTTTCTATTCTTACCAGTCATGTTAAAGTTGAGCTCGGTAACAGCAGCAAGAGCACAACCACCAATAATTGGAACCAGTGAGAGGTAAACACTCAAAGGAAAGGTCTCACCCAGAAGGAATTTTGAGACCAACACACTGAAAGCAGGTTCACCGCTCTTAATGATATGGGTAAATGAAACTGCAACCTTCGACATACTCACTGTTGCTGCCACATGCCCAATTGTATGTGCCACAGCAACCTTAAGAGAGGAAAAGATAGATCAGTGAACTAAAACTGCAACTTTAAATCACACAACAAGGGAAGTTTAGAACTAAAAACAGAGTTTTGGTAGTCACTAATCCCGATTCCCTTCGAAACAACGAGAAACGATTAAATTAGCGTTGTCTTACTTTCCTAGGAAGCAAACAAAATATGGTTTTCGTAACTAGATAACATCAATCCCTCTAGAATTAATGATCCGAAAGGAAACAAAAACATCAGTTTCCGATCCTTTCTCCACTTTTCTATGCAACCAAAATAAAAACGTCACCTTAACCCCTTACTCCCTTCATTTTTCTACCAAAACAAAAGAATAAATCAACTCACAGGGAACAAAGTCTTCCAGAAATCCAAATCGGTCTTAGGTGCCTCTGTCATCCTCGTAGCCCATGAAATCAGCATCATTAGAGACCCGCACGCCAGAGAAAGAGTAGAGGTCAGCCATGGATAAGGGAAAGCATTCAAGACCTTCTTGTTATATATATTGAACACCACATTCAAAGCCCACCATGTTGCAAAATAAATCCCAATCTTGACCCTCCTAGCAGCCTCTGATTTTACTTCGCTCGAACCTATCGGCTGCGATCGGTCAGCTTCATACGCCTTGCATGTGATCAAGGACTTCTTTAGGGGCTTCGAGATCGCAAGAGACTCAACTGATGAGACATGTAAAGGCTTTGACACTGAGATAACAGGCTTTGGGTTCTTCTCAGCTGTAATTGAATGCAAGAACAAAGATCTCTTCGGTCCTGGCGGATTTTTTCTACGAAAAGTACTGTCAGATCCATTGATCACTGGTGCAAAAGCAGAGTGCTTGATAGCGCAAATCATGATTAAAATCTTTGGTTTTGAAACTCAAACGGTCTAATCGGCAGACTGCAAAATTTCACCAAACAATTTCAAACGAAGCTAAAAAGCGAAGATCAACGATCAAGAACGAAACTTTCCCTTGCAAGACAGAAAAGGACTGTCCTTTTTAACACTTTCTAGTGGGAACAGGCACAAAAGCTAAGATCTTTGAAGGATTCATAAAATTAGAACACAATAAACACAAGGATCTGTTGAGCTAACACACAAACACAACGCAGAGTCGCAGACACAACACTATATATGTGGAATAAAGAAATATAGAGAAGGGCACTTATTAGTGATGATTTATTTTTAATGGGGTTTGGTAGGGTGGTTCTGAAGAGGACAAGACAGGATGGCTTCGAAATCTACCAAGGGAGGGTTTCTGCTACTCTGAATTCTCAGTCCAAGTATGTGTTTTGATATCACCAAACAGGCATGTGACCGCTTCTTGCGATATCAAAGAGTTAACCTTAGTACAAGCAAACATATAAAAATCAGAAAAAACAGGCAAGAAAAAGTTGGCCTTTTGAGGGTAATTCTAGAGTGTATCTACGGTACACCCTAGGCATCATCACCAATGGGATGACCCTTCGATGGCGTTTTGGTCAAATAGGCAAAGTAGTAGGGTTTATTTTAGGTTTAGTACTCTGACATTAGAATCTTAAAAGTATGAAACTGCCGCTATTATTTGATAAATAACAGCTTAAAGAATTGGAAATCTCAATTATTTCAATATTATTAATTAATAAATTTAGATATATAAAACGTGTTTAAATTAATAGCTATTTTATGATGTTAACCTGACAATAAATGAACTTGGAGATATGGTCAAGATCACTACTTTCAAAACGAGTGCAAATCAGAAATGTAATGTTCTTTCTCTGTTAGATTGACCTTCCTCCAAATTTAGAAACAATAATAGGTTTTTGTTTATGTGAATATTTTAATAGATTTTATTTTATAAATTTAAAAAATTACAATTTGGGTTTGGTTCATAACATTGAGCTTAAGTGATAGTTTAGTTATGTTGTGCTTTGTTTACTGGAGCCAAATTACAAATACATTGTCTTTTAGAACTTGGAAGAGCCACTCTTTCTCTACTAATTGTTATACCAATACCAGAATATTTATTGGACTTTCTCAGTTCCATTATTTGACGGGCTTGACTTAGACGTTGGCCCAGTGGTTCAGCTCTAACCTAGAATTTGTGTTGAATGCCGAAGCATGCACATGCACATTCACTACAACTAACATAACTCCATTCGTTCCGATCTTTTTCACGCATTTTAGACTAAATATATATATCCATTTATCTCTACGCAGATACAGGCATGTCTGTTTACAAGGCCATTTCGACTTCTCATGCTCCTTTCATTTCATCTTGAAATCACAACACCTATACATCGAAGCTTCATTTTCGCCCAACAGTTTCATTATACTACTAACTTATCTATTGCTTTTTATTTATGTTGTATTAACTTTTTTTTATCTTTTTGCAGTCAGTTTGTTTTCCATAAATTAAAAATTAGAAGTAATGATAGAAAAATACAAATCATCTTATATACCTAAGTTAAAATTAGTGCATTAAAAATAAAAAAAACTATAAACTAAATCAATTTATATTCTTTAAACTATTTTAATTTAAATTCATATTATCGATTTAAAATTTGAAAATATAAAAAATAAATAAGAATTCCTTGTGATAAATTTATCTTTAAAATGATATAAAATTTAAATTATACTATGAACGATATAAATATTAAAATAAAATAATAATTCCTGATAAAGGTTAAATATATTTTTTGGAAAAGTCTAATGATTTAAAGTATAACTAATATTTTGTATTAAAAATTTTAATTCATATCATTTAAACATCATCATGATTCATGACTTACAAGTCTTCCTCTTTTCAAATATGCATAATTCAAAACTTTATCATCGATTACTGTTAGAACAATGCCACCATTACACCTTATATTTGAAAACAAAGGTCTTCATCATTAGCGTAGTTGGTAGCAGAACGATGGGCAACTTTTTCAACAAATATTGCACCAGTGCAGTGCCACTCCAAAATGTGCATAGTTCAATATTCTTGACGTAAAACACCCAAACATTTGGCAACCCACATCAGGGTAGTCCATCCAAAATGATCCTCCACCCCCGCCGCCGCCAGGCAGATGCAGCCGCAGTAAGAAGTCCCTCATAGACTTTAAAATGATCATCTATCATATAAAATGTCACAGAAGTGTTAACTTTTTCGTAAAGATAACCATTCGTGTTCAAAATACATATTTGGTGCAAGGACATTTTTAAGAAAGCTAATTTATTTAGGCTAGCTCTAATACTATATTGAGATTTTCATGTTAGTCTCTATTTAGAAGGAAGATGAATGTTTCAAATACTACAAGATTTATATCTTAGCTCAAACTTTAAGGCCTTGAATTATGCATTAACTCATGTACGTAAATTATTTTTTATTTTTATTTTAAATTAATGAAGAAATTTTATCACTTAATCTTTTCCTCGTCTCTAAAATTAAATAAATAATAGAATTATGTTAAATTTTATGTTGTGTTGAAATTTTTATGTATCTCGAGCCGGCGATTCATATATAAAAAAGTATATTTTCACCTAAAAATTTAAAATATTTAATTATAAATTAATTCTTGTATATAAAATATTGTTAAATATAAGCTTTCGTCAGTATAAAAGTTATATACTTATAATGTATGTATGGATACACATTTATAGTACCAACAATCCCTTTAAGGTACATAGGCTTATTTGACAAGTGGCGGATTGCATTAGTTATTAACTAATTTTATTAGTAATTAACTGACAGTAAATTAATATAACTAATTTGACCTATGAATAAATCAATTGTTTATTTAAAGATTTCTAACAAAATTAAATAACAATTTTGTATTATATAGTGTTGTGATTCTAGGGCATGACATATTGTTTAAATTTGTACATGCAAATTAACTAAAAATGAAAAGTAAAATTAGAAGACATACTGGGCTTTTAAATAAAGTTGAAGAACAAATTTAAATACAATTTATTTTTAATTACAATCCATGACAATGTACATAGCACTTGTTGGATACATCCTGATAGGGAAAAAAGAGCCATTCCACATAAAAGAAAAAAAAAGTTTGCTAAGGGTCAACTCTTAATGGTCAATTAAGTCACAGGTTTAAGAACCAACCCATCCTGGGGAATATTAGAAGGATATGCTTTGCAAATATACGTCCCAACCCTAACCCAAGGAAAATTAAAATAAAGTTAAGAAGGCGTAAAAGAAAGAGAAGAGAAGAGAAGACGTGAGGCTAGTTGGAGTTGGACCCCGCAGTTACGACCATTTTGATTACTCCAGCTGGAGTCAATGGGACCACCGAGCCAACTAGTGTGGGGACCACCAATAAAAGCCGTCTATGGAAACCATGTAATGTATCCCCCACCTTCGCTCTTCTAGCATGGTCCACCTATTGTTAGCGGTCCCCACCATTTTCTTCACCGGACCCACTTCACACGTGCACATCCCCAAAACCCCCCTCACGTGCGCACGTGCTCGTCCTCCTCCTCCTCTCCATTTTCCGAGGTAACATTTCTTTTTTTTTTTTTTTCAAGCAAACCCGTTCATGGCGGACGCTAACTAGCTTCAACCGTCAAGAACTGCAGAAGCTTTCTTTCTTTTATCAATGCTTTGAAGGCCGAGTTACGAACTGTACCTCCTGCTTGTTGTAAATCTCCAAAGAAAAATCTCTAAGTACTTGAGTGGTCCCTGTATTTGTGGTCGTAGTGCATGCGGTATTCGAACTTGGAGTCGTGAACGAGCTAGTTTTATCAGGTTTTGATCCAGGAACGGTCGAGCTCGAAACAGCAGCTTGTTGCATGGATGCCACAAACGATGATATGGGCCTCGCAGCTATATTAATCAATGGTGTTGCAGTAGCTGGAAAAGCGAATATCTGAGGCTGGTTCGATGGTGTTGCTATGGACCCTGTTAATGGTGGCACCATTAAGAAAGCACCTGGAACGACGGCGTTTGATGGTATTGCCCACATCGGAACTAAGCCCTGCGGTACTGCTAGTGGCGGCGGTTGGGTTGTTATTGGAGCTAACGGTGCGGATACGGTCACGACGGTGGGTGCTTCACTCATGTCTATGTACTCACTGTTCGCCGCACGTTTACGCTTCTTTTTTATGGGAAACTGGTCCACGTTTTGTTCGGTGGTCGCGGCGTCGGTGGTGGTGGGACTTTTAAGAGTTCCATTTACAGACATGGCAATCGCGGGCACAGTTCCGGTGCCGGTGGCGGCGATGATGGCGGGCTCGGCGTGTTCCAGCAGCCACCTAATGGTTTCTCCGTCGGACTTGTGGCCAAGTTCTCGGGTCAGCTGAAAAATCCTGGCGGCACACGTGGCGGGTATTCTGATCCTCCTGCCCCGACCCTCCACCTTGGTGTGGCGGTCTTTGGTGGAGGTTCTTTTTGGTGGAGCAGCCACAGGGAGCGGCGGCGGCATAGGAATGCCTGAAGGCACCTGAACAGTGAATGGCAATCCTGCTAAAGACTGCCCATCAACTGACCTTTCTCTTTCTGAGTCGTCAGGCTCCTCCTTGGGTTCAACGGCTGTGACCGGAGGTGATGGTGGGGTGGCGTCTCTTCCTCGGTCAACGATCCTCGTACTTTGATCTTCATTAACTTGTTTATCATTAGTAGCCATATTGAAGCTGAAACTATAAGTTGAGACAAAAATGGAGAGGGAAGTAGTCTAACTAAGGCACTGCTCCAACAGTTACAGGGGGAGGGTTGAAGCACAAACAAAACAATAGGCGTTGGGTTGGGACTTGGGACCTTTTCTTTCTTTCTTCTTATTAGGAGGGATCTTTTTATGCACAAGTAAAACACGTCGAAATGGGCCGGTAAGACTTAATTATATGTAGGGAGAAATCATGCCCTACGGTCCCTACCACATATGGTCTAGTGTTTATACACCAATTACAATAACTGGGTCTGGGTCACACAAGATGACACGTGATGATGGGTCCCCCTCTGCAGGATTATGGAGTTATCTCTTTGGTGGAGATCAAATAAGATAAAAAGAATCAAACCAAGTCTTTCTATATACTTTAATCTGAAATTTCATGTACATTTTTAAAATTTAAAAAACTTTAATTAAATTTACAGGTGAAAGTTCCACACTAATTTTGCAAACTTCATCTCACTTAATTCACAAATTTTATTACTGATAATTATTTTTCTTTTCATAATAATATAAAATGGGAATTATTTATTTAAAAATCATTCTCTAAAACATTCTATTATAAATAAACAAAGAAATTGAAAAGGACATGAAGAAGAAAAAGAGAAAAGGACAGGAAGAACAAAGAAATTTAATTAACTTGTTTTTTTTAAAAGTAAAAATATATATTTTTTATCTTTCTAAAGCTAATTACTAAATAAATTATAATTCATGACTATTCTTTGTGCCAATGCTAACGGTGGTTTCCTCTCTTATTAATGGTAACCCATGGTCCCCATATATCCTGTACATGCGTTTATGTGGAAGCCCGTTGGCCCACTAAGAAAAGTCAAATTTGAATTCACCGTAAACGACGACGCGTGAGGATGCCATGAGCAGGTAAGACTACGCACTAACCAACCATAAGGGCAAAGGCAAGCATGTGGTAGGGCTCACTTACCACAAAAAAAGAGAACTCGTGGGGTCCACTCAAAACGGGTCCCACTCCCCTCAAGAAACAAAAAGTGGGCACCACTAGTGTCCAGGTTAATAAGCCCTGGAAGGTCCATAAGGACCGTTCATGCTCGTGGACCCCATGTTCAGCGGTGGATACGGTGGGATCTATCTACCACAACGCCCCACCATCACGGTTCACGGTATGGCGGTCTCGGCCTCTCTAGTATATCGAATCGTATCCTTTCCTGGAGATATCAGATCACCGCACATGGGACCTATCCGAAGAGTAAGATGAACGGTGGAGCCTGCTGGGTGGCGGTCCGGCTTTCGGGGCCCCTCAGACGCCGAACGTTACAGCTCGCTAAGACCTAAAATGAAGAACAGTTAAGCAAGGCAGAATACTTGTGCTGTAATATACTTCTATTTGTATGAATAATTTGATTTGGAAACATTTTTTTAAGAATAAAATAGGATTCGCAAATTAATTTTGATGATGTGTTGATAGGGTAAACGTTCAAAAGAAGTAATTTTTATTTATAATTTAAATTGTTTAATTTATGTTCTATCAATCAATAAAAATGACGAAATATTAAAAATATTTTCAAATTTTTATTACATAAATCACTTAATAATTTTGTAAAAACTTTATGTTTTATTACCATTCTAATTGCTATAAATATTAAAACGAGTTAATTAAATTATTAAATACTGGACTTGTTAATGCAAATATGACTACTTTTTAAATTTTTTATTTATATAATTTTAAACAATAAGTCATGTATATATATAGTGAAGGATTTTATTTTTTCAATACATCGAAAGAGATAAAACGCTTAAGTTATATTTACATCCTAAGGTAAAAAGTAAATATCACTATAATATAAGATTTTAATACGACATTGACATTTGTGAAATTGTATTTTTCTCGATGTATGTTCATATCTTCTTCACGATCGTTTATAGATCACAGTAATACATAGAGAAAACCAGAATAAATAACGAAGTACAATAATTAAGGATCAGATCTTTTATTCTAATTATAATATTTTTATCATGTTTCATTAAATTTTATCTACATATTTATTTAAACCTTACATAAATATATGAATAAAATTTAATAAAATAGGGTTAAAACAAAAAATTTGATATGCACACTTCGAACTCAAAAGTCAATCTAACATATTAAGGTGGCTTTTCTAGTTCGTTTATAAATAATATAATACAAAAACTAATTAAAATATTTCATGTTTTTTAAATATTCAAATAAATAAGTATAAGACATTTTTTATTAACTTGGGATTTGTAATTATTATTTTTAAGTTTCCATTCAATATATTTTTAAAGATAAATTTTAAATTATTTAAGGAGTCCTTACGGAGATTTAAATCGAATATTTCTAACACGTAGAAGGTTGTTAAGAAATTATCATGAACCACTTGGACCACCTCCTCGAAGACGGAAATTAATGAGAAAACATATTCTACTTAATTTAGTCAACTCACCTAAACTATTTTGGCTGTATTATGACACGTGGGTTGTTCCCTCTCCACGAGATTATAGTAGACCCACTGGTGGGGATGGCCAACCCCACAACATTCTCGTGGAGGGAACTTTTATTTTCCCTTTTCCTAATTTTTCTTACAAATTTAGGTTTAAAATAAGTGATCCTCTCTGAATTTTGACTTTTGATTTATCTAATTTTTTATAATATTGTAATACAATATTGTTTTAAAGTGTTCTTCTGCTTGTGATAATTTTATTTATAAATCATAAAAAGTTTAAAATTAAATTTAATATATAAGCAATATTTATTTAAACTAAATTATAAATAATTTCGTGTAACAATATAAGTCGCAAAATTTTAAAGCAAACTTTTATTAATGAAAATTTCCGACCAACCCAATACACATAAATTTATTTTGCTTAAAAAATAAAATGTAATTATCATAAATAAACTAAATTTATTTTAGCTTTTCTTTAGAAGTCTCTGAATTACTTTTATTAATCTAGTATAATTTGATAATGATGTGTAAATTATATTTGGAAGCGGTAATTTTTAGAAGCATTGAATGAAAAAATTCTATAGACTGCCTACTTAATTGTCTTGTTAGCAGACTGATGATAATATATAGACAATTGAAGAGGAAAGAGTGGTTTTCGTCGCTAACAATAACATGCACTATATACATATACGCACAGAGGAATTGTGTAAGTGGAAAACTAATATTGAAGATACAGCTTATCTTATGCCCCAAAGTAAGCACACAAGAATCTAATTTAGTTGATGATGAGCTAAAGCCAACGGTTGTAGAATTTTGTACCACATAAAGTCTAACACTAATACAATTATATTGTCTCTTTGTTAAATTAAAAGGAGACAACAAAAAGGAGATGAAAATCGTAACCAAAAATGGAGGACTGAGTATGTAAGTAGAGAAAGAAAAATGCTCGGCCACTTCCCTATTGTTAGTGATAATAGAGGATCGCATTTGTCTCGCGTACCAACTACCAAGTGGCGTTTGGCCCACAAGAAATGTCAAAGTAAACCATGATGGGTGGAAATGTCATTTGTTGAGGGTTGTTGGTGTCAAATAAATATTTACAATTTAATTATTTCATGGTTGAATTAGACTTTTATCATTACCTTAGTCACAATTATGTAAAGAAGTAGATACGTCGTTAAATTGACAATAATTTCATATATGATAAACCAATTGGATCATAAATAAAAATTGAAATTCAATTCTTATAAAATTTAATAAATGAGTTGTATCTTCAATAAAAAATTAAGATTTGGTTCTTAATAATGATGAACTAGTTGTTTTTTAAATAAAAAATTAACACTGAAAGGAGACGTGGGCCTTGAGATAAAAAAGGCAGTGGGGTCCATTTACCACAAAGAAGCAAGTGGGGTCCGTGAGAGAGGGGTCCCCTCTAGAATTATAAAAGGAGCACTTGAAGGGAAAGAGGGCAAGAGACCATGCCTGAGGTGATGGGGGCGAATCAGGACGGTCGATCATTGGGGACCCCAGATGACTCTTGGGTTTAAATGGTGGGGTCTACCACAACGCCCCACTTGGTCCATTACCATGTTGTGGTGGACTTGGGCCCACTTTAAAGAATTTCAATCCGTACTTCACGTAAAGAGATCATTGATTCATTGTGTGTTTCGGGGTCCACTGGAAGCTAATGGACGGTGGAACCTTTTTTCTTTTTCGGCCATTCTTATAATGGAAACGTTTTATTCACACGTGATAACATTTTCTGATAAAACTTAAGAGGAAACTATAGAATAAAATATATTTTGAGAAGCATATTTTTTCTTACAAATTATTGTGTGTTTTTTTGATCATGATTTCATGGAAAAATCTTGAGGGTTTTACTTGGAACACCAAACATTTTGGTAAATGTTTAATAAGAGTCAAAGATGAGGCTGGACAAACTAACGCTTTCAACTGGTAGACCGTAGAAGAAAGACCCATTTGTGTACTCCGCATTAATTTAATATAAGCTTTGGAAATGACAATAGGACAGAAATGAGGCGATGCGGTCCATTACGCACACCACTTTGTTAGGCATAAAGTAAGGTGGATGGATGGATACCAGTTGTGGAAATGAAAATTAGAGGATAGGATAGTGGACACGTTGACGGTTTTGATTTTCCTATGTGGGCTCCTTCCAAACAGTGGGCCATGCTTTTTAATCTAGTTGCTCATAACAAGTAAGGGAAAACGTCATGGATGATGAAGCTCGTCGACAGAATCAGATGCCACTGGTGATTGTTTTGCCTTCTATTGGCTCACGTACAGTCGAGAAATAGAAGGTTGCCCTACATGTTTCTGTTATGAGACAAGGTGATGAATGATTTTGTTTTTTGATATTAAATTTTCTTTGAAGACAAAAAATTGATTTGGATATATAATCTCTTGTAAATAATAAAACTTTTCCAATAAGCTAATTGAATTAATTAAGTACGAACTCATGTGCTCATCACCTTGTTATTATAACAAATTCATAACTTAGATTTGACCCAAAATCAAGTGGATTATTAATTTTTAATTATAAATATACGGAATATTTTATTATATAATAGTCTCATCAATTTTAGAAAACAATCGAATAATATAAAATACATACATTTTAGTAAATGTTCATTTTAACTTCATATATCCCTAATGATTTATTCTGCATGTCACTTCTTTAAACCTATGGATTAAAGGTTGACGTAACAGGTAAAATTATTTTAAAAGAGTAGGTTTAATTAAAATAATATTCACCAATATAAGGAATAATGTCCTAATCAAATATCAAATTAACTTTTTAGCATAAGTTGGATCTAAATTTTATTAAATTATTTAGAGTTCAACAACAACAATAACTTGGTAAAAATCCTGCTGAAACACATGATATGAGGAGATCTAGTAGTACGCAGTCTTGTATCCTTTAATTTTTCAATAATATTAGTCACCTTTAATTTGTTTATTACTATTACATTTCCGACCTTATCTTTTCTAGTAAAGTTGCACATTTAACAGAGCATCCACATCTCCATCACCATTAACTTATGACTATACACCTATTCGATAGGCCAACACTCTATCCTATAAAGCATGCTCGACCTAATCGCTAAATAATATAATTTACCTTTAAAATTGAATGATATCTTCTTATCACATAAAGGTCTTGATGTAATTCTCCATTTGAAGCTACTTTGATTTAAACCGATGAAATATGTCTTCATTAATCTCTTCATTACTCTAGATGATATATTTTAGATATTAAAACACTTGTTTAAGGGTATAACTTTTGTAATATTCCATTAATCTTCTAAGTATATGTAAAGCTTCTGTCATAGACCTGCCTGACACGAAGCCAAATTAGTTTTCTAAGATAGAAGCATCATTTTTCACTTTCTTCTGAATCACCTTGTCCCATAACTTCATGGTGTGACTAAGTAATTTGATGCCTCTATAGTTGTTACAATGTTGGATGTCCCCTTTATTCTTCTATAAAGTAATTAACATACTAAATCTCTACTTATCTGACATTTTGACAGACTTTACGATCACATTAAAAAGTTTAGCTACCCAAGTAATACCCTCTTCTCCCGGGCCTTTCCACATCTCTCTGGATACCTCATCAAGCCCTACTGCCCTTCCACTCTTCATCTCCCCTAACATCTTTTGTTGGAAACACCTCCAACCCTTAAGTAGTTGGGCCCACAGACTTGAGACTAGCCCAACAACCTACCACTAATTAAATTTATATAATTTTTCCATATATGTAAATAATTTTTAAAATCTTAAGGTATTTCCAATAGAGATTATCTCAAATCATCATCTGAGTTGTTACTACTTTACGCAAAGAATAATGGACACCTATGGAAGCAATATGTTTGAAGACCAAGCTATCGAAAATTTGATGTTACGAGAACAAATCAGGCAATTGCTACAAGAGAGGCAACAAACATATAGGAGTTTAATTTGTAACCGATACTAGACTCATATTTAATTCGTGCACTAAAAGCTTTTAAAATAAAACTTACGTTATCTAAGACAGACATCATTTACATCTTATTTAGTTGGATTTATTATTTCAATTACTTTTTAGGAGTCCATAATTAGTTATTTTAGTTTGTTTGAAATTCCATACTTATGTTTAGATATGAATTGATAATATTTTCAATGTTATTTGTTTTTAATCAGATCACATCTAGATTGTTATTTACTTTCATGATTCTAGTTACATCATATAAAAGAATTTCTTATTAGTGTAATAAAAAGATCAATATAAAAATTAAATTAAAAATCTTTGAAGAGTTTTCTTCATCTTTGTTTTTAGAGAAATTCTTGTCTTAGGTCTTCTATTAAGTATCAATCTTATCTAGCTTACTAATAGTGATCAACCCTAGAATCTTGTAATTCCCAACCAATCTTTTCTAGAATGTAGAGATTCATATCCTTTTTTTAATGTAATTTTGTGTTAGATTTTATAGATTAAACTAGTTTTGTTTTTATTTGAACAATCCTAGATCCTATCGTATTGATATCGAATCTCATCAGTCTTATTAATAAAATCGTGTCAAAATTTGGTATTAAAGGTCAATTATATATTCATGTTTGTTATTGATATTGTTGTTTATAATTTTAGTATTATTGTACTTTTGTTTCGTGTATTCAATTTTTTTACTCACATCATTTGTGGAAAATATTCAATAAATTTTTTTTTAGATTCTTATTTCTTATTTTGTGATTTTACAAGTAAATAAAATCATATTTGTTATTTATCTTTTTTTATTGATTAATTCGTTCTTGTCAATTTCTTCTTTTCTTTTTATTAAGTCTAATTGAGTACCATCAAATTTAATTTTTTAGTTTTCTTATTTCTTGGCCTCTAGGAATGTCGTTGTTGTCTCTTTTTTTTTTCAAATTTACTTATTTGGAAGTATTTGACAAAAAAGAAAGATTCAAATTAGATTTTCTTTAATTTAGATTGTCTAATTTGTAAAGAACTTTTAGTAAGGATCATAGGTAGTGAGTTGAATGAGATTTTAAGAGTAACATGTCAGAGAGTTCTTTTATTACTAACCTTTCGTTCTTGTATAACATGACTCAAAACTATATTAAAACCATGACAAGGATGTAAGCGAGGAGGAAAGATTGAGAGGAGATCAAGAGCCATTTCTGAATGTTATCCAAAGCCAATTCGAACAACTTATTTTATAATTTAGTGAAGTAAGAAAAAAGTTGTAGAAATATGAAGCTGTCATAGCTAACCTACAAGATAATCCACTTACAATTGTTATAATGGAAAACTTTTGAGGCAAATGATGAAGTTAAGGATGCTACCAACTACTTAGGAGAACTAAACCTAAAGGGTGGTAAATGAGGAAGAGGAGGAAGAATGAGGACACAAGAGGGGGCTTGTTTAATATAGAATACAAAAGGGAGTATGATGAAAGGATATTTAACAATATGAGAAGTATTAAGATGACAAATACCACCTCTGATAGGAAAGATAGATCTAAATGCATAATTATGGTGGGATAAGTGAGTAGAACTAGTGTTTGATTGTTATAACTTCTTAGAGGAGAATAAACTAGCTTCTATGGAGTTTAGTGACTATGCAGTGGATTAGTGGTATTAATAAATTCTTATTAGGAGGAGGAACTAAGAGCTACCTATTAGAACTTAAAGAGGAGATGATTGTACCAAGTTCCTATTATAAAGAGCTATATCAAAGATTGCAAATGCTAAGTTAAGGTTCTAAGAGCGTGGATGAGTGTTACAAAGAGCTAAAGGTTGTAATGGCTAGGGTAAATATGGAGAAAGATAAGAAGGTGATAATAGCTCAATTCATTTGTTCTATAAATCCATTGTTAATGTCGTAAAGCTATACTACTATATAGAGTTGGAGGATGTAGTGCATATGACCATGAAAGTAGAGAGACAACTCAAAAGGAGATATGATAACCACTTTGGTTTTTTAAGTACGGATTCTTCACTATGGAGCAACTCAAGGAGTAGAGAGGAAGATAAGTTCCAAAGATAAAATATAAAGTAACTAGATCAAAAGTGCATACATTAAATAGAGCAAAAGTTAAGGTTGATTCCTCTTCAACATTTAGGAATCAGGATGTCCAATGCTACAAATGTCTAGGAAAATGACATATCACATCACAATATCCTAGTAGGAGAATGAATATGGGAGATTAAGGGAAAAGAAGCAAGAACAAATTTAAGTATTTTAGGGGAAGTCAAAAAAAAAGATGCATGTTTAGCCAAAAGTTAGGTGCTATATGATTGTGTAGATGAAGTTGTTGACTTGAGGCAAATCCTTTTGAGGAAAAGAGAAATATAGGAATATAACATCGACTCGAGTTACATAAATTTTTACATATGAGATGCATAAAAAGGGGCTTTGAAAACTTACAAAAGGTCCAAGTCAAACATAAAAAAGGAGTTTAATATTGCAATTACATAACGTAATCATTGCTAGACTCAAAACCAAACTTACACTAGTCTTTTATGGGGTTTTGTAGACAACAGTTCTAAAATCAAATCAATCTTGAGTTCAACTTGTAACCGATGATGAACTCATGTTTGATTCACACGCTAAAAGTTCTAGAACAAAATCAACAGTACTAATGTTAACTAAGACGAAATCATATTTATATTTTAATTAGTTAGGCTTTGTTATTTTAAGATGTTATATTCTTTTATGACTATAATTAAGTGTTTTAGTTTGTTTGAAATTCCATATTTTTGTTTAGGTAGGGATTGGTTATCTTTCAAATTTATTTGTTTTTAATTAGATTATTTTTAGGTTGTTATTTCCTTTTAGGATTCTAGTTATAGGATTTAAGCCTATAAAAGGCTTACTTATAATTGTAACTAAAAAAGATCATTATCTTGGTAAATTAAAACTTTTAGAGAGTTTTCTTCATCATTGTTTTAAAGAAACTCTTATGTTTGATTCTCTACTAACTACTAATCTTATCTGTCTTACTAGTGGCAATCAACCTTAGAACTTTATCAATCTTAACCCATCTGTTTTAAAGTGTGACAATTCATATTCTTCTTTTGTGTAAATTTGTGTTCATGGTTAACTTACTTTTTGTAGAATAATCCTATGTCCTATTGTATTGAAAATGGATTTTATCAGTCTTATTAGTGATAACTGTATAATTGTATTAAAATTTGGTATGACACAACTTTCTAAGGTTCAATAAGTTGCTAAATAAGTTTATTGATTATATTTTAGATTATGACATTAAAAAATAAGAAAATAATGACCATCAACACTGTTAAAAGGAACAAGAATTTATAATGTTATTTCTATTGAGATATTGGACATAATAAGATAAAAAATTATAGAAATTTTGGACGAGCAGCCAATGACTTGAACAAACAAAGGGTTATGTCGTTTCCTAAGGTAAAACATTAGATATGACTATATAATGCAAAAACCAAAATGGGATCATCAACTACAGTTGAGAACCAAGAAACCAAATAAAAAGTCACACCCTACTAAAGGATGATTCATATGATCATACGAGAAAATTGTAACGAGTTAAGATCTCATATAAAGAAGACACACTATAGGAAAGCTACGATGAATAGTTCATCTAATTAAGAAAGTATTACCATTAGATAGAAGATTTAAATATATACATACATATATGTACTTTGTTTTCAAGAAAAAGATGACTCATTTGGATACAAAAGGAATCAAGTCTTACAAACAATAACATAAGATTCATATATAAGAGAAGTCCTTTCAACTCCATGATTCTAAAAAAAAACCTATAGGCTTATATACCTTAGGTGAAAAAAAAGTCTCTTCAGATTAAGACAAGCCTACATGTCAGTCAGCTTTAAGTATAACAGAAGTCTCTTTGCCTCCTTAGCTCAAAAAGAAAATGTGCTGACTGATAGGCAAGAGAAGTGATTTTAGCTCCCTAATTTGGAGAAAAAAACTGTAAGCCTATAATCCTTAGGTCCATAAGAAGTATCTTTGACTCACCGGCTAAAAAAAAAAAGGAACTAGTGGGTCTGTAGACTCATTAGACTCAAGTTCAAGAGAAGTCCTTTAATCTTTCCGAGTCATGAAAGAAACCTACAAGCCTTTTTTTGAGAAATTAAAAATTCATTAAAAAATGGGCATGTTTACATGAGGGCCTCACTCACGTGAGGCAACCCTCTTGGCTCACAAACACTAGAGACAAAATGATGGCATACAAGCAAATGAAGCAACAAAGTTGTTACATAATTAGGGTAAAACAAACCACCCCTTTCTTGATAAATTTTAGAAACTTCTCGATATGGGAAAAAAGGCGGTAGAGATGGCAATGGCGAAGGATTTGTGTCTCTCGGTTTGTCTTACCAAGATACGTCTATACTGAGCTCAGCGTGGAGGAGATCCAAGCACAGGTAACACTCTCTACTTCAATAATGCGAGATCTACTCAGTATTAGAGCATAACATTTTGTTTCCCTTTTTGACAGACACTGCTCTAGGACTGCGGTGAAGGTCAAAGGGGATGATTCTCCACCCACGTAAGACTATTCTGTATGAAACCCTCCTTTATAAGTAATGGTTTACACAAAAATAACTATCTGTCGATATCCGAGACTGGAGGTCAGCGGATATTCTTCAAGCTAAACCTGACCAGGAAGAAACTGCTTGGAGAAGCCCCTTCATTTCCAACAGGTAAGTGCCTCTTACCCCTTTTCCACGCCCTGATGGCTGTTCCTTGCCCTGGTTGAAGAAACTTGTATCAGATTGTGTTCTATTGTCATAAATGTTACCCTATTTCCATTTTCTCTGCATGTATCTCTATATTCTCCATTATGTTGCAAGTTGGGATAAGCAATCATTGAGAGAGTTAGAGGAGATAATATGTTCTCTAACTTTATCAAAGATGCAATCTTTGACTTGATGTGAAGTTCTACTAGTAGTTTGAAATCTGCGCATGTTTCTTTCTGCCCATATCTCCTTAATGCATGTCACAAGGGAAATTAGGTTGATAAGTGAATTTGGTTGAGAATCTCTCTTAAGTCTGCTGAACCACTGCATAGTCACTTTGAATTGAGATGTGCTTAGGGACTACAGACATTTGTGTCTTATCCAAGACCAAATGTCTTCCGAGTAGGGGCACTTGAAAAAGAGATGATCCCTACTTTCTTGTCCTGAATTACACAGGACACATTCTGCTCTAGAATCCAGAAAGGAGAGTCTATCCATAGTGTTGAGCTTGTTTAGAATAGTAAGCCATAGGAAGAATGATTGGCTAGGCCTTAGCACTTTATGCCATATAACTTCATAACATTCCACCTTGGTATTCCTCTGAGCCAACCATTCCTTGCAATTTTTTGTTGTGAAAAAACCTTGTGGGTGATTTCTCCAAATGTATTGGTCAGGGATTAATAGGTTAGAAGGGTAAGGGGGATGAAGGATTCCTGCGAGGAATTCCTCCCATTGACCCTCCTGATAAAAATCTTTACTTTTGCATGTAAAGGCAGACGACTTAAGAGCTGAACTGCACTCTGATTAGAGATTAGGGGACCATTTCCTGACCAACTATCATACCAAAAACTAGCCTTCTCTCCATTCCCTACTTTGCATGAGATTCCAGCCCATAGATTCTCCTTTATCTTCAGCAATTGAGCTGGAAACCAAGAGAGGGAGGACTTAGCGTTAATAGACCATATGTTATGACCTTTTAGAACATAGGCATTAAGCCATTTAACCTATAAGGTATTGTCTCTTTGCAGTATATACCAGAATTTCTTTATCAAGAGAGCCTTATTAGACAACTTTATTAGAATAATGCCAAGTCCTCCCTCCCTTTTAGGTCTACAAGCATCAACCCATTTGACCTTAGCATACCTCTTATTCAAGACACCTCCTCCCCATAGAAAGTTCCTCATAAGCTTCTCTAGTGATTTGATTACTCCTCTTGCCAACACAATGTTTGAGGACCAATATGTGTGCATAGAGTTGATTATAGAGTTGACCAACTGTAACCTTCCCCCAAATGATAGGGTACAGTTGGTCCAAGAGGACAATCTCTTCTGAAATTTTTTCACTAAGTGGGTAGCATTCTCGAAACTGAATCCTTCTAGAAGTAATTGGAAAACCTAGATAGCATAGAAGAGTATGTTCCCTTAGCATACTAAATAAGGAAGAAACTAAGCCTTCTAAGTGATTAGCACTTTTAGAGAGAACAAAATGACTTTTGTTATAGTTAACAGTGAGGCCAAACATGGATGTAAATAAGTTCAAAGAAGTATAAGGAGTTTAATAGAAACCTCATCAGCTTTAGAGAAGAGGAAAAGATCATCTGCAAAGCATAGATTTACCGAGGAAACTTTCTTGCAATGGCTATGATGTTTGAATCCTGAACCCCTAGCAGTGTTGTACTTTAATAGAGAAGTTAGAGCTTCCATACATAATATGAACAAATAGGGAGACATAGGATCGCCTTGTTTGAGACCTCTATGCCTATGAAAGATTTTTGTAGGAGAACCATTGACCAATACATCATAGGATGGGGAAGTTATATAAGCTTCTACCTATTTAATGAACACCTTCAGAAATCCCATCACTTCTAGGAGCCTTAACATAAAATTCCATTCTATACTGTCAAAAGCCTTCCTAAAGTCAATCTTGAAAGCACAATTCTTTGGAGATTTCTTCCTCAAGTAACTTCTAAGCAATTCTTGTACAATGGAAATATTGTCCCCTATTTGTTTGCCCTGTAAGAAAGCGCTTTGATTATCACTAATCAAGGAAACATATTTCAATATATTAGCAATAATCTTTGCTACCACTTTATAGATGAAGTTCGAACATGCAATAGGTCTATAGTCCTCTAAGGTTGCTAGATTGCTTAGTTTAGGGACTAGGCAGAGGTAGGTTTTGTTGATCTCCTTTAGAAGAGTTCCTGAAGAAAAGAATTCTTTGATAGCTGCTTTTACCATAGGACCAACCTCAATCCATGCTTTATAATGAAAGAAACCATTGAATCCATCCGGGCTAGGAGCTTTTTTAGGATTCATTTGGAAGACTACCCCTTCTATCTCTGAATCTTTTACTACTCTAGTTAATAAGGTCTTCTCTTCATTTGAGAGCCTATTCTGAATAAAGGAGTCCAAGTACTGAGTATTCACAGATACATTTTGAGAGACATAGAAGTCTTTGAAGAAATTCTCAGCTTCTTTCAACAAATCCTAATGCTTACTTAACTTCCTCCCATCTGGTAAAGTAATTTCTTTTATAGAGTTGTAGTTCTTTTTGGAAATAATTGAGCTGAAGAAGAATTTAGTATTTCTATCTCCTTCCTTAAGCCACTTCACCCTAGCCCTCTACTCCATAATACTGGCATGATTGTTTAGGGCTTGCAAATAGGCAGACAAGGCTTTTTTCTCTTGAGATAATAGGAGGATATCCTCAGGGTTGTGGGAGAGATTATATTGCAGTTGGGAAAGTTTTTCTCTGGCTACTAATATAGCCTGAAGAGTGCTCTCCCTTGTCTAGTTCTTTAGGTTATTTAAGGCCTCCCTAATTAGTTTAAGCTTCTGGATACATCAGAATTGAAGAGTTTCGTTTACATTAGCAGTTACTCCTTCCCTAACACAGTTCTGAAACCCCTCCACATTCACCAAATAATTGTTAAATCTAAATGGATGGCACTTAGGAACAGGTCCCCCAAAGACATCAGGGTATAGTCTAAAAATATAGTGTCTAGTAAAAAGGCTTTACTTTTCGGGAAATGCTGTAACCATGCTTGGTTGACCATAACATGATCAAGCTTTTTTCTAAGTACCAAACTATTAGAATGCTTATTACTCTAAGAGAAAAAATGTCCAGTAGCCTTAAGGTCTAGAATTCCTAACTGATCAACACATTCCTTGAAATTAATAGAGTAATTTCTTAAGGAAAAATGGCCTTCTACCTCCATTATATAAAGTGTAGAATTAAAATCTCCCAAAATGAGCCAAGGACCTGCCACCCTTCCTTGGAACGTTAGTAAACTCGCCCAAAGTTCCTTTCTTTGAAACTCATGGTTTAAACCATAAACTACTGATGCAAAAAAGGAAGAATTTTGCTCAACAAAATGCCACTTCATGTGCATAACTTGCGCTTCCACTTCCAACACCTAAATATCTACTATTCGAGGATCAAACTTAATAATAATTCTGCCAAAAACATAGGCTTGATGATTAGTGTGGAATTGCCAATTATTTCCTAGGTTTTTAAGATTCTTGAGATTTTCTAATCTGATTTTTGTTTCCAAAATCGCAAAAACCGAAATATTTTCCTTAGTAAAAAAATCCTTTAAGGCCAAGAGTTTTTTAGGACAATTAAATCCCCTGACATTCCAAACTACTATCATGATATAAGGGGTTTGGGGCTTTGACCTTTGCTCCTAGTACCCTTCCTCCTTTTAAAACTATTAAACTGCTCTACATTCTCCCTCTCTTCTGCAGTAGTCGAAGTTAAAGAAGATGAGGTTGCCTCCATTTCATCCCCCTTTTCTCCCTCCAGAACCACTAGCTTGCCTTCTTTAGAAACTTCTTTTATATTGCTTGTAACATAATTTTGCTTTCGTTGGATTTCTTCAGCTAAGTCAGTAAAAATTGCAATATTTTGGATAGTTCCCAACTCCTCATTTCTAGCATTAGCCATATGATTTTTGTCACTCAAGACTGTAGATACTGCAACATTTTGGATAGTTCCCAGCTCCTTATTACCAGCTTTGGCCATCTGATTTTTTTCATTCAAGATTGTCTCTTCCTGTGTCCCATTTTGGCATATTTCTTGCACATCAGTTCCTTCATTATCATATAGATCTAGGCCCATTAGTTCCTTATAGCGCTGCCCTCCTTGAACCTTTTCCCTGTTAGAATCCATCTTTTCCTTTGTAGCTTCAAGGAAGGCCTTTAATGATAATCCACTGTTACAAAATCTTCATATTGGGAACCATTAAAACCTAACCTCAAGATGGGGATATGATCTCGCAAGTCCTTAGAGATATCTATAGTAATGCATAATCGAGCATAGCCTAGCCTTTTCCTTTTTGTAGTGTTCTCATCCATGCATAGTGGTTGCCCTAAATAGCTTGCTATCATACTAAGACCTTTGGTAGTCCAATATTCCAAAGGAACATTATACAGATTAACCCATAAAGGTACTGATTTTAGCTTTTCTATTTCTGCCTGGCTACCAACTTTTGAGAAACAGGGGAAGATTCATCACATGCTAAGGGTCTTCTTCCAGGACTTTAAGTGCCTACACTTTAGAGGAAAAGGTAAATAAAACTAGATTTTTATCTGCTAGCAGTACCTCTAACATACCCTTATTCTGCCAATTATTGTTTGCAAATTTTTGTAGCATTGAAAAAGGAGGTCTTCTCTCTAAGAAGAAACCCACTAGAGAGGGCTCCCATGAACGTGCACCTTCTTGTAAGACTTCCACATCATAAGCCACAATGAATCTGCCCTGGTCTTCTTTCAGAGGGGAGTAGTGGAGGGCGATGTCACCATCATCAACTATTACTTACTTCCAGCTCTTTTTGAGAGTCGAGGAGGAGGATGAGCCATTTTCAGGGAGCTTGGGGGTAGCCAAGGTTTGGGAGGGTAATGGTGGAAATTCAGTGGATGAGGTTGAACTAGACATGGCTGACAGGTAAGAGAAATGGAAGGTAGAGCAGTGTCATGAAGGAAGATTGAAAAGTAGTCTCCAAAAGAATGAAAATAGACTAGAAAAATGACAAAAACACCCCAGCAGCTAATTAAAGGAGGCTGTGGAGGAAAGAGGTGAGGAGGGGGTTAAGTAGTATGTTAGGGAATGCTTGAGAGGTGGAAAAAAGACGGGAGAATAGGTTTATGAGCTTGTTGAAGTTTGATGGTACAAGGGTCACCTAGCAGAAGCAGAAGGAGAGGTGAGCTGAGAAAGAGGTACGACAAGAGTTGTGGTGGAGGATAAGATGAAGAAGGATAATGGATAAGTCAAATTATTTATATATAATTTTGGGATGAATTGGAACTAATTTGACTTATATTTATGTGAATTTTGCGCTTTATTTCATTAATTATCACACATTTCAATTATATTGCTTAATAAGTGCAAATGGATAGATTTTGAGGCAAGAGGCATAACTTTCGTTGTAGATGTCGGATTAAGGTCATTCAAGTATATTTTTGAAGAAGACTCCGAGTTCTAAAACTTTCGTGAAGACTCCAAGAAGAGATTTTGCTGTCTAAAGGTCAAAATTGCATGTTTTTGTAAATATCCAGTGAAGGTCTGCTCAGCGGACATGAAGTCCCTCCAAACAGACATGAGTGGAGAGGTAAAGCTGGAAGACCCAAGAAGGTCCACTCAATGGACATGATGTTCGCCTAATGGACATTCTCTGGCCAAACTGCTCCAGAAGACCTGAGAAGGTCCGCTCAGTGGACATCAAGTCCGCTTAACAGACTTTGCCGACACTGTTACGATTCTCATTTCCCTGTTTAGCAAAAACTAGGTTTCTTTGACCCGAAGATACTATAAATACTCATTTTTAAGACCAAATTAGGGGTTTGACACTGAAAACAAGGCATCACACTAAGGGAGGTAGCCAAAAGAGGAAAAGAAGAGGAAGAAAGAGGATTGAATCAAGATTGGAAGTAAGCTTGTTTTGTCTTCTCTCTTTACCCTGTCTTGAATGTTGATTGTTTTTATATATTTGGATTCTTTTATCACGTGCTAGAACTAAATCCCATTTAGGGATAGGGATGTAGCATATTTTGGGAATTGATTTATGTTTTATGGATTGATTGGTTTTGAATGAAAGTTCTTGAGTTACATTTATCTTTCTTGAGCTTTATTGTTGTTTCTATACTTGATCACCATAGATGAAACCTTAGGAATCATATGATGGACTGAGAGGTGAAGTATGATTTGTGTACTAGGAAGATAAACACATTAGATTCAGAGATAGAGATATCCTAAACTAGAGTGATAACTTACGGTTGCTTGCTCTTAATGCATTTGACTAGTTAGGTTTCGCATTGAGAGATGGTAATCAACTAGTTGAGTATTTTTATATGTCTTGAGAGAGAATATAAGTGAAGTTGTGCAATTGTTATTATAACTTGTCATTCAATCAATTCCATAATTTATAGATCAATATCTTAAATTGGTGAACCCCAAAGCCCTAAGTCTAAACCATCAATTTTCTCTTGCTTGTTTATTTACAATCTTTACAATTTATTGTCTGCTCTACTCCAATTAACTTTTAAGTTTCTTGTCATTTTATTTCACATAATTAGGATTAATTCAGTAGCGAGTATTTTAGTCCTTGTGGGATACGACCTTGGAATACTTGATGTGTAAGTACTAAGAGCGATTATGTGCGCTTGCAGATTTTGTTGACCAATAATAGGCCGAAGGAGGTGGAGGATGAAGATGAAGAAGGTTAATGACAGCAGGAAGCAGAAGGAGAACCTTCATTGCTCGTAAAGAGTTCAATCAAAGTTATTTCTGTCAGTACAGTATTGAAGGAGTTTCTCCAAAAGCTGACCAAAAGGCTCTTCGTCAGAAAAGCTTTCTTTATGGTTCATTGGAGTTGCAACGGTGGAAATCAAAGACCATTTACTCTTACAAGGTGAACAAGATGACTCATTCTGTGAGTCTCTCTCTCTCTCTCTCTCTCTCTAAGACAGGTGTTTTGACCTTAGCAAGGAGGTTACGGGAGAAGACGCAACCTACAAGCTTGCAGGTCTCAAGTTCAGGATAAGCCTGTTCAACTCATTGGCTCAAGAAAAAAACCTACATGCTTGCAAGCCTAACGTTTAAAAGTAGTTTTTTGAACTCTATAACATTAAAAAGTAATTGCATACTTGTAGGCCTCAAGTTTAAGAGAAATCTCTTCAACTTTTTAACTTAAAAAAAAACTTGTAGGCCCTAAATCTCAGGTCCATATGAAGTATTTTTAGTTCCCCAACTTTAGAAAAAATTCTATGGGACTAAATGCATCAAGTTCATATATTGGATGAATTAATTGGAAAGCTAACAATTTAAAATCAATTGTTTGATTTGACCTGAAAGACCACTCCTTTCATAAAATGGAGAGTCTTTAGAATTTGAACCCTTAAACTTGATTCAGGGATCTTGTTTAGAGTTCCCTTAAACTTAGGCCACCACTTTCGGGGCAATCTGGTTCTATGACTGTATGAATTGGGTAACTTCTAATTCAAAGTTCGTATTACTCCATATATCATATTATTATATTGATAAAATTATTTAAAATTTTTATAACTAAATTTTGTAATGTTAGTAAATACTAATGATTAATTAATAGTACTGTTTAACACTTAAAATTATATTGTGAGTTTTTTTTGAATAATACGTTGTAAATATTCAAAACAAATCTCCAATAAAATATATCTTAACTATGATAGATTATAAAAATATTAGTTTAGTAATTTATGAAAATATTCATCATTTGGTGACGATTTCTAAAAAATTTGGTGACAATTTCTAAAAATTTTAATAATTTAGAAATCGTCACCAAATGTATACATTCAGCGACGTTTTTTAGAATTTGTCACTGTATGTGCAACATTTGGTGACGATTCTAAAAATTTTAATAATTTAGAAATCATCACTAAATGTATACATTCAGCGACGTTTTTTAGAATTCGTCACTGCATATGCAACATTTGGTGACGATTTCTAAAAATCGTCGCTAAATGTATAAACTTTTGCGACGAAATAAAACTTTTGTCACTAAATATTGACCTTTTGATGACGCTTCAAAATATCGTTGCTAAATATAGAATCTTTGGTGACGATTGCTGGGATTCGTCGCCAAATGTCTGACAAGTTATAGCAACGTTTTCAACAATCGCCGCCATTGTATTATTTAGCAGCAAATATTTGAAATCGTCACCCATTGTGCATCATTTAGTGACGATTTTTCTTAATCGTCACTAAATATTTAGCGTTTGGCGACTGTTTTCTCTATACGTCGCTAAAGGATTTTCCTTGTGTGACGCTTTTTGTTTTCGTTATTAAATGGTAAGTTTTAGTGACGAATGCTTTTAATCATCGTAATATGTTATCTTTTGGCAATGAATTTTGTTCCATCGCGAAAGAAATCGTCGAGAAATGGTATGTTTGTTGTGGTGTTCCTATATGTATTCCTGGTAAGGTTTCTTAGAAATATGCCAATTTGCGAACTTTTAGCTGACGAAGCTTCATATTCATAGTTGTAATACGTGTTTTTGTTTTGAGTAGGATGAATTCTTACTCGTTATAAATTCCTGATCAAATTATTCAAAAACTACTCTCTGCCCACAGAAAATAAAAGCAATATCTACACTTCGTGGGGTGCACAACGGGTGGGTAAAACAGATAAGAAAACAACCTGATCAGTGACGACACAACTACTAAGATAAAATGTCCAAAATACTAAGCTACAAGATTTCACACAACATTTAGAGTTTTACAAATTAAGTTAATAACACTAGGGTTCAAATTATATTACTTAACTAAACATCCCATCTATACGCTCTTGTGCACTTTGTAAATTAAAGATGAGATATTCTACACATCATATATTGCGACCATCCCTTCGTATAGGTTTGTTAATGCTTCTGCTCCCCATATTTTCCACCATCATCTTTTCCTACTGGCCTGGCACTACTGCAATAGGAAAAATGCTAGTTCAATTTTCTTAAATTATCACTTATGAATGAAAAATGGACTCTATAATAATCATGTTAATCATATCTAATTTCATATCTTATTTCTCATATTTAAGGTTAAATTCAATTTAATTTATCAAGGAATGGATTAGTTAGGCAGAATAACCAATGATAACTCTATGCTAAGATAAATACAATTTTCAACATTAAATATCAAAATTTTCTGTTGGTTAAATTCTACACTTAAATATCCAAATTTTATTGATTTAATTAGCCAAACCACTAATCCATATCTGTATAATTTCTGTGATTATCAGGTGATATTCATGGATCCTTATTTGTATATAATCTACTGATGGTACGTAAATGTGATTGAATTCACAGTCTAGAAAATTTGAGGTTAAGAATAGGAGATAGAAGAATGATATACCCTAGCCGCAAAGCTTCTCTAACACCAAATCCCAGACCTAGGCCAGAATAATCCCAGATTGTACACAAGGTCATCCAAAACCTTCAAAGCCTTTGACTGATGAGTGTATCAGCAGATCATTTTTATCGAAAAGATCGCAGCAAAGGAACAAGTAAGCTTACCAGTTGCTGTATTAAACCTCACCACGTAGAACTGCTTGAGTGATGATAAAGCCGGTTTGTTCAAAGATTTGGTAAACAGTCTCAGGAACTTGAGATAGTTTAGGGTATTTTTTGCCTGGCAAATCACAGGCAACGTGAAATGCCATGGTCAGAACACACCCATTAGGTTGCTGTCCATTCATTGTAGGCTTATCAGAGTGAATCACAAACCCTGATGCCGAAATGTTCATGCAATCTGGATCGCCACTACTTGCCACAATGCTCGTAGCCGATAGATCTATGGGAGCATAAACAAAGTAAAATCCCAACTCGTCATTGTAGCTTTCTTGCAAGTACATAATTTCATTTTTTTTGTAGAGACTGCAAAATCAGAGCAGGATTCTTGTTTACATGATGTATGTAAATGTCATATGAGAATGGAAAATTTTCGGTTGCAGAATTTACCTTTATTCCTACGACGCAGACCCGGTTTTCGGGTTTTTCTCCAGTGGTGATGAGCGCATACTCTTGAATTACATATCCACGATTCAGAATAACCCACTACACAAATGATCAGGTAAACTTGATAAATATTCTTAGACAGGTATTGAATAGGAAAGACAGACCACTAAGAAAAATATGTATATGCAAGTCTGTAAACACTTCAGAAGATACTTTTAAGTGAGAGCGTAATAGAGATCCAGATATCAAAAGTAGAAAGCAGCCTAATATTACTATTCATTTTGCTTTGGTTCAAACAAGCAAAGCCAAGGTAGCTTTCTATACCTGGTTCCTAGAATCCTTATGAGAAACAAAATCAAAGACCTTCTTCGGTGGAACCAGAATCCAGAGGGAACTTGAGAAAGCTACAGTGTTGACACCTTCAGGGCATAAAGTAATTGTATTGCTCATCGCCCTGCAATCTTCAACACCATCAATACCAGACATCTTCCATTGATTATCAGAGGAAGCACTAACATTGAGAACAAAACTTCTTGTCATTCTTTGAGCAAGCCTCAACAACCCTTCTTTGCCATTTTCCCCTACTTGTACTGTAGCATATACCAAAGAAAAGTTTGAAATCAATGTAATGTCCATTATCTGGAGTTCATATATCTAATACCAGGGAAACAGATGAGAATTTTGTCTCATATTTGTCATGTTTCTTGAAATGAATACAAGGAAAGCAGAAAATAATGCCTACATCCATTTATTCTGCGAAAACTTCCATACATATAAAAGATGCAATCCATGCACAATGTCGAATTAGAGTGGCGACACAACGCTTTGCACTGAACGCAAAACCGGAGTAAAAAAGTGACCGTAAAAGTCTATAAACTAAGGAATGGTCCACCTCTGCATGCTCAACCCATGTAACCTAGAAGGGAAGCACATGAAAATAAAGTCAGCCTTCATCTATACATTATATGAGCGATCAATTTCGTATTACACGTGTACTATCCATGACTGATTATACCTTAGAATTTCCGTTAGGCAATTCTTGGATTAAACAGCCAGATGGCCTTCTCCTAAATCTTGTAAATGGATGAGGGAATAGATTATCCGAGGATACATCAACAATTCCCCATGCTTTGTAACCGACCTGCTTACAGTACCTTGCATCAACAATTCCCCATGCTTTGTAACCGACCTGCTTACAGTACCTTGCAAATTGACACCCCTGGACAGGTACTAGAGAAGTGGGAATACGAAGTTCTGCCCTCATCTAAATCATTAATATAAAGTGAGATATAATACGACAAAAATTAGTATCTAATTATTTGAATGCGAACATGAGAATCTCTTTTCAATAAAAGAATAACAATCAATATTTTCATTGTCGGTATTAATAATTCTTTCTTTGAAAACTTATAGCAAACGTTATATAATTAATGACATTAACATGGGAACAAATTTTAATATGTTGAACCAACTAACATTTTATAAGTAATCTAAAATTTGCGGAATGAGAATCACTCATCATGTATTGTCAATCTAGTACATGTCCATTAAGTTCTTACATACCAATTGTAGCATTCCGTGGTATGTTGCTGCTGCTCCCGTGTAGAGTACTCCAATTGTTGTCACTTTTGAGACCATATTGGCAAACACTGATGACCATTGCTTCTGTTTGGTGGAACAATTGAAGAAACTAGTAATAATTAATCATGCTTCAAACGATGTAGTGGGTAAACATTAATATCTATACCATACCTATTATGAATAAGTTGAATGCTTATAAATATAGAAATAGAAGCCTATAAAACGTACCCCATCCATAAACCACTCAACCAGATCAGTAGGACTAACAGCAACAAACCCTACTTCACGTGAAGATTCAGTTGTAAGGCAATCTAGATCGGTTTCTCTTGGTGGTGTAAATTTGTCTTGATGAGTTCCACTAGTGGCTTCGTTATTTCCACCATCATTCTGGAAAAAGGGATCAGGATTATTCATCTGAGTAATCAACCTCGTGATTTCTTCCAAGCTCGCATCGAATACACCGAATGCCCTTACGTATTCAGCTTCGTCTACAACTTCAACTCCTTAATTTATCCAGTTGAAATAGCCATAGAGGTCCTCCTCCAAAGGCCTTCTTCAATAACTCATCCATTGCCGAGGCAGCAAGCTCTAAGATTTCGGTCTTGTGTGCCTCAGCAGTAGCTGAAACTGCAATCATTAGGTCATCTTCCAATGGGATGTTTATTACTATTTGACATATTTTCTATCCCACATTGTGAGTGTGTGGGCACATTTGGTCGTACTCCATTATCAAATTTTCGGGCGTGTTCTTTCCTTATCACTTTTATTATTCCGCATTTATTGTCCTGTTTCTTTTCAAGTTGTAGTATAGTATTCAATATTATTTATTGGTAATATTTGTAGTATTGTGTTCAATTTATTTGGATATATTTACTATTCGTGTGTGTACACGGGTTAGGTTGTGATAAATACACCGTGCACGTAATTTCTGTCTAGGAGGCCGAATTTTAAGTGGGACCGTTTGTGACCCCTACACCCTTTCTTGAGATTTTACGTGGAATGATAATACTGTCGAGGAGATCATTGTGATCTTTCCTAGATATTACCGAATCGGTTCACTTCACTAGTTGTTTACCTTAGAGGAAAAAATTACCCAATTTTTCTAATAAGTGGTATTAGAGCCAGGTTCGTTTTTAGTTTGTTTGTAATTTTTTGTTATATTGAATACTATATTTTGAGTTTGTAATGACACTTAATGATCAAGAAACACCAGGGACATCGGCTTCCTCGTCATCATAGTCGAGGATTCCGTTGTCAAATTTGAAATTGGCAGTGGAGATATTTGACGGTACTGGCCATTTTGGCATGTGGCAAGGTGAGGTCTTAGATTGCCTTTTCCAGCAGGGTCTTGACATTACCATTGATGAAAAGAAACCAGAAGATGTTGAGGATAAGGATTGGAAGATCATAAATCGGTTGGCATATGAAACAATTTGATCTTGTCTGTCCAGAGAGCAGAGGTATGCTTTCAAGAACGAGACTTCTGCACACAAATTATGGAAGGCATTGGAGGACAAGTTTTTGAAAAAAAGTGGTCAGAATAAGCTCCTTATGAAGAAAAGGTTGTTCTGATTTAATTATCGACTAGATACTACAATGAATGAACACATTACTATGTTTAATCAGTTAGTAGCAGACCTGTTAAATTTAGATGTGAAATTTGAGGATGAAGATTTGGCCTTGATGTTGTTATCATCTTTTCCCGACGAATTTGAACACTTGGAGACTACGTTACTTCATGGGAAGGAGAATGTGTCTTTAGATGCTGTATGTTCTGCTTTGTATAGTCATGAATTGGGAAAGAAGGATAAAATGAAAAACAAAACAGCTATAGCAGATGAAGCATTTGTAGTAAGAGGTCGTCAGCAAAGCCAGCCAATGGGGAGAAGAGGAAGATCTAAATCAAAAAGCCAAGTTATCAAAGATGAGTGTGCTTTTTGTCATGAGAAAGGACACTGGAAGAAAGATTGTCCAAAATTGAAGAAAAAAGGGAAGGCTCCGCAAGATGCAAATGTTGCAGAGTGTAAAAGTAACGCAAAATCAGATATCTCTTTGGTGATTTGACCTTCAACATCACATCCAGACGAGTGGATTTTGGATTCAGGTTGATCCTACCATATATCTCCCATTCTAGAGTGGTTCTTTGATTTTGAAGAATTCGATGGCGAGGTTGTTTACATGGGTAATGATAATCCAAGTAAAACAACCGGATAGGCTCAATCAAGCTACGAAATCATGATGGATCCACCAGAATTTTGAGGGATGTGCGGTACGTGTCAAAGTTGAAGAAGTATCTCATCTCTTTGGAGACTTTAGAATCAAAAGGCCTGGTAGTAATGATACGAGAAGGAATTCTTAAAGCAACTTCAGGAGCACTGGTAATGTTGAAAGGCGTGAGGAAGGACAATCTGTATTATTACCAAGGTAGTACAGTAGTTGGCATGGCAACAGTAACAACTTCAAGTAGCAAGAAGGATGTAGAGGCAACAAAGCTCTGGCATACGCGGTTGGGACATGCTGGTGAGAAATCCTTGCAAATTCTTGCCAAGTAGGGATTCTTAAAAGATACGAAGACTTTCAAATTAGAATTTTGTGAGCATTGTGTTTTGGGAAAACAACGAAGATTGAAATTTGGCACTGTTATGCATAATACCAAGGGGATTTTCGATTATGTGCACTCAGATATATGGGGATCTTCCAAGACTCCGTCACTTAGAGGTAGGCATTGTTTTGTCACTTTTGTTGATGATTTTTCCAGAAGAGTGTGGGTGTTTACTATAAAGACCAAAGATGATGTGCTTGGGGTTTTCCTTAAGTGGAAAGCTCAAATTGAAAACTAGACAGAAAAGAAGATCAAAATTTTCTGAACAGACAACAGTGGAGAATACAAGAGTGATCCTTTTCTGGAAGTATGCCAAGAGTGTGGCATAGTTCGACACTTCATAGTTAGAAAAATACCACAATAGAATGGGGTGTCGGAGCATATGAATAAGACACTAGTGGAGAAAGTTCATTGCATGTTGTCTAATGCTGGGTTAGGCAGAAAATTTTAGGCTGAGGCTGTGACATACGCTCAACATCTCGTCAATAGTTTGCTATTATCTGCTATAGGTGGCAAGACTCCTTTAGAGATATGATTTGGGAAACCTACAACAGATTATGATTCTTTGCGTATTTTTGATTCTACCGCATATTATCATGTGAATGAATCAAAGTTGGATCCACGAGCAAAGAAGGCTCTATTTATGGGCTTCAATGCTGGAGTTAAGGGATACCGATTGTGGTGTCTAGAGTCAAAGAAGACAATTATCAGCAGGGATGTTACCTTTGATGAATCTGCCATGTTGAATAAGGT